>LT934117.1:729878831-729892300 GCA_900231445.1 Triticum turgidum subsp. durum | reverse complement strand
CGGGGCGGCGACGACGGGGCGGGGCGCGGCGCGGCGATGCGGACGACGGGGACGACGGGGACGGGGACGGCCGGGGCGGCGATGTCGACGGGGGCGGCGACGAGGGGTGGGGACGGCTGGGGTCGGTGACGAGGGGCGGGGGCGGCGACGTCGACGGGGACGGCGTCGATCGGGGCAGGGCGGCGCGACGGTGGGAGGAAACAGACAGAAGAAACAGAGGGAAACTGAATTTTTTCAAGTGTTGTATATATAGGATGGACCTTTAGTACCGGTTGGAGCCACCAACCGGTACTAAAGGTCTGTTTTGGCTAGGCCAAGCGGTGGGAAGCGCACCCCCTTTATTACCGGGTGGTGGCTCCAACCGGTACTAAAGGGGGGGTCTTTAGTACCTGTTGGAGCCATGACCCGGTACTAAAGGGGGTGCGCTGGCTCCAGGCGGTGCGCAAGTTTAGTCCCACCTTGCTACCCGAGGGGCTACCGCACTGGTTTATAAGCCCCAGTGCGGTAGCTCTCTCGAGCTCCTCTCCTAAGCAGGCCTACTAGGCCTACCTGTCCTCTTCTGCCCTGTGGGCCTACTGGGCCTTTGCGGGCCTGCATCCTGGCCCAACTAAAGGTTGTGTTCCTAGTCGTATGCAGGCCGCTTTGGCCCAGTCGGCAGGCTTTTTTTTGCTTTATTTATTTTTGTGTTGTTTTTTTGTGTATTTAGAGTTTCTTTGTGAATATTTTTGCTTTAGGTACAAAAAATTACAAACTTTCTGTTAGTGCTCGTAGTTTTCAAATTTGAATAGTTTAAATTTTGAATTATTTGAAATTAGTGTGAATCACTAGTTTGTGAATAATTTAACTTTAAAAATCAGTAAAGGCATGAAAGAATTTGTTTGCACCTAAAATTTCTTCGCGTTTCAAATGCCAAAACACATAACTACCCTAACTATTACAGAGATTCCCCTCTGGGTGTGAAACACAGAAGAAAGTGATGATAGTGAAGCCGATCACATCCCAGATCTTCGTGTGTGAAACTTTTTCTTCGCGTGTGTCCCTTTGCACCGTAACCATGGAAAATCTTCATCATTTAACGGGATGCTCGGGTCAATATTCACTGTGAATGGAGAAATTTTATCAAACTTTTCATAATCTTCTAACTTGTCTGTCTTGTCATCCACTCCCATGATGTTTCTCTTCCCAGAAAAAACTATGTGCCGCTTTGGCTCATCGTACGATGCATTCGCTTCCTTATCTTTTCTTTTTCTTGGCTTGGTAGACATGTCCTTCACATAGAAAACCTGTGCCACATCATTGGCTAGGACGAATGGTTCGTCTGCATACGCAAGATTGTTGAGATCCACTGTTGTCATTTCGTACTGCGGGTCTTCCGTTACCCCGCCTCGTGTCAAATTGACCCATTTGCACCGAAACAAAGGGACCTTTAAACGACGTCGATAGTCAAGTTCCCATATGTCCTGTATATAACCATAATATGTTTCCTTTCCCGTCTTGGTTTCTGCATCAAAGCGGACACCACTGTTTTGGTTGGTGCTCTTCTTATCTTGGGCGATCGTGTAAAATGTATTACCATTTATCTCGTACCCTTTGAAAGTCATTATATTCGATGATGGTAACCGGGACAGCAAGTATAGGTCATCTTCAATAGAGGTGTCATGCATGGTACGTGTCTGCAACCAGCTGGCGAAACTCCTGGTTTGTTCACGTGTAATCCAGTCATCAGACCGCTCCGGGTGTTTGGAGCGTAGCAAATTCTTGTGTTCATCCATATACGGAGCCACCAAGGCGGAATTCTGTAGAACTGTGTAGTGTGCTTCAGTGAGAGAATGTCCGTCCATACATATTATTTGTTCCCCTCCTAGCGTGCCTTTTCCATCCAGTCTGCCCTTATGCCGCGATTCAGGAACACCAATCGGCTTAAGGTCAGGAATAAAGTCAATACAAAACTCAATGACCTCCTCATTTTCATGTCCCTTGGAGATGCTTCCTTCTGGCCTAGCACGGTTATGAACACATTTCTTTAAGACTCCCATGAACCTCTCAAAGGGGAACATATTGTGTAGAAATACAGGACCCAAAACGTTAATCTCTTCGCATAGGTGAACTAGGACGTGCGTCATGATGTTGAAGAAGGATGGTGGGAACACCAACTCGAAACTGACAAGACATTGCACCAAATCATTCTGTAACCTTGGTATGATTTCTGGATCGATTACCTTCTGAGAGATTGCATTGAGAAATGCACATAGCTTCACAATGGCTAATCGAACGTTTTCCGGTAGAAGCCCCCTCAATGCAACCAGAAGCAGTTGCGTCATAATCACGTGGCAGTCATGAGACTTTAGGTTCTGGAACTTTTTCTCTGCCATGTTTATTATTCCCTTTATATTCGACGAGAAGCCAGACAGTACCTTAATACTGAGCAGGCATTCAAAGAAGATTTCCTTCTCTTCTTTGGTAAGAGCGTAGCTTGCATGACCCTGATATATGCCGTCTTCTCCGTGCATACGTTGCTGGTCCTCCCGTACCTCAGGTGTATCTTTTGTCTTCCCATACACGCCCAAGAAGCCAAGCAGGGTCACGCAAAGACTCTTCGTCACGTGCATCACGTCAATTGCGGAGCGGACCTCTAGGTCTTTCCAATATGGCAGGTCCCAAAATATAGATTTCTTCTTCCACATGGGTGCGCGTCCGTCAGCGTCCTTTGGAACAGGTTGTCCGCCAGGACCCTTTCCAAATATCACCTTCAAATCCTTGACCATATCATGTACATCAGCACCAGTACGGTGGCGAGGCTTCGTCCGGTGATCCGCCTCACCTTTGAAATGCTTGCCTTTCTTTCTTACGGGATGCCTGCTCGGAAGAAATCGACGATGTCCCAGGTACACATTCTTCATACAACTATTCAAATATATACTGTCGGTATCATCCAAACAGTGCGTGCATCCGCGGTATCCCTTGTTTGTCTGTCCTGAAAGGTTACTGAGAGCAGGCCAATCATTGATGGTCACGAACAGCAACGCCTTTAGGTCAAATTCTTCCCCCATGTGCTCATCCCACACACGTACACCTGTTCCATTCCACAGTTGTAAGAGTTCTTCAACTAATGGCCTTAGGTACACATCGATGTTGTTGCCGGGTTGCTTAGAGCCTTGGATGAGCACTGGCATCATAATGAACTTCCACTTCATGCACAACCAAGGAGGAAGGTTATACAAACATAGAGTCACAGGCCAGGTGCTATGGTTGCTGCTCTGCTCCCCAAAAGGATTAATGCCATCTGCACTTAGACCAAACCATACGCTCCTTGCGTCATCTGCAAACTCCTTCCCGTACTTTCTTTCGATTTTTATCCACTGCGACCCATCAGCTGGTACTCTCAACTTTCCGTCTTTCTTACGGTCTTCTCTGTGCCATCGCATCGCCTTGGCATGCTCTTTGTTTTGGAACAAAGTTTCAACCGTGGTATTATAGGAGAATACCACATCACCTTGGGATGAATCTTCTTCCTGGGGCGCTCGCCCTCGACACCACCCTGCTCATCGCGGCTGATCTTATAGCACAATGCACCACATACCGGGCAAGCGTTCAAATCCTCGTAATCACCGCGGTAGAGGATGCAATCATTAGGGCATGCATGTATCTTCTGCACCTCTAACCCTAGAGGGCAGACAACCTTCTTTGCTTCGTACGTACTCTCGGGCAATTCGTTGTCCTTTGGAAGCATATCCTTTATCATTACCAGCAACTTTCCAAATCCCTTGTCAGATACACCATTCTCTGCCTTCCATTGCAGCAATTCCAGTGTGGTGCCCAGCTTTTTCTTGTCACCTACGCAATTCGGGTACAACAATTTTTTGTGATCCTCTAACATGCGCTGCAACTTCTTCTTCTCCAAATCACTTGCGCAGTTTCTCTTTGCATCGGCAATGGCCCGACCTAGATCATCAACGGTCTCATCTGATGCCTCTTCTTCTGCTTCTTCCCGCATTGCCGGCCCAGCTTCTTCCCGCATTACCGGCTCAGCTTCTTCCCCCATTGTTGTATCATCGTATTCAGGGAACCCATGGCCAGGATAGCTTTCGTCGTCCTCTTCTTCTTCATTGTCTTCCATCATAACCCCTCTTTCTCCATGCTTGGTCCAAACATTATAGTGGGGCATGAAACCGGACTCAAACAGGTGGACGTGAATGGTTCTTGACGTAGAGTAATTGCGACCATTCTTACAGCCAGCACATGGACAAGGCACAAAACCATCCGCCCGCTTGTTTGCCTCAGCCGCAAGCAGAAAAGTATGCATGCCCTCAACGAACTGGGGAGAGCATCGGTCATCGTACATCCATTGCCGGCTCATCTTCATTACACAACACCGAATAGACCAAATTAATACAAGTTCATACATAAAGTTCATACAACACTTAAATGCAACAAACAAATAACTCTCTAGCTAAAGCATTTAAATGCAACAACAAATGCGATCAAGATCGCAACTAAGGTAACAATTGATCCAACAGCATAATGATACCAAGCCTCACTATCGATGGCATATTTTCTAATCTTTCTAATCTTCAAGCGCATTTTCTCCATCTTGATCTTGTGATCATCGACGACATCGGCAACATGCAACTCCAATTCCATCTTCTCCCCCTCAATTCTTTTCAATTTTTCTTTCAAGTACTCGTTCTCTCTTTCAACTAAATTTAACCTCTCGACAATAGGGTCGGTTGGAATTTCCAGTTCACATACCTCCTAGATAAAAATATCTATATCAACTTGATGGGCATAATTTGTCATAAACACGAAATGCAACAAATAGTTTTAAAAGAGAATATACCACATCCGAATCATAACAAGGACGAGGGCCGACGGGGACGGATATCAAAACCATGGCACTATGTATAACAAACAACGTACCGGTAAGATAATTATTATACGAGTAACTATATATCCAAATCACACAAACATCAATTTTTTATATAAAATTTCATGAACAAGAGGCTCACCACAAGGTGGTGCCGGCGACGGGATGGTGCGGGCGATCGACGGTGGTTACGACAGAGATTTAGAAGGCACTAAGTAAACCACACCTACATATGCAAACTAAGTGTTATTTTGACCTCAAATTGCATATAAATCAAATACTAGCACATATATATATTTCCTCCCAAATTACTAAACTCACAAATTAATAACTATATGAACCAATGCAAGAGCTAATCTAGCAATGAGAGATGAAAGGACAAAGTTGCTAACCTTTGTGATCACTTGAATGGATGGGGGCCTTCAAATCTTGAAAAATTTTGGGCAAAATGTGTGATGAGCTCGAGGGGAGAAGAGGAAGAACAGAGAGGAGAGGAGAGGGGAAAGGGGGAAGAACAGAGCGAGCTGGATGAAGGGTTTATATGCAGGAGGACCTATAGTACCGGTTCGTGGCACGAACCGGTACTAAAGGTGCTGGAGGGGGCCTAGACTGACAACATCCTGCCACCACCCTCATTAGTACCGGTTCGTGGCACGAACCGGTGCTAAAGGTTAGCCACGAACCGGTGCTAAAGGCTAGCCGTTGGAACCGGCACTAATGTATACATTTGTGCCGGCTCTAATACAAACCGGCACTAATGTGCTTCACGTTTGACCCTTTTTCTACTAGTGTAGAGTTTCCACATGCTTGGATTTGACGACCACGTCATCTACATATGCCTCCACTGTTTTGCCGATCTGGTTTGCCAGACATGTCTGAATCATGCGCTGATATGTTGCGCCGGCGTTTTTGAGCCCGAAGGGCATTGTGTTGAAGCAGAATGGGCCGTATGGAGTGATGAATGCCATTGCGGCTTGGTCTGGCTCCTCCATCTTAATTTGGTGGTAGCCGGAGTATGCGTCGAGGAAGCACAACGAATCATGTCCTGCTGTGGCGTCAACAATTTGATCAATGCGAGGGAGGGGGAAGGGATCCTTTGTGCAAGCCTTATTAAGGTCTTTGAAATCAACACATAGGCGCCAAGATTTGTCCTTCTTTGGTACCATCACCAGATTTGCTAGCCAGTCCGGATGTTTTTTATCTCTGATGAATCCGGCTTCCAGAAGTTTGGCTAGCTCCTCTCCCATGGCCTGTCTCTTGGGTTCGGAAAAATGCCGAAGAGCCTGCTTGACTGGCTTAAATCCTTTTAGGATATTTAGGTTGTGCTCGGCCAGCCGACGTGGGATTCCTGGCATGTCTGAAGGGTGCCAGGCAAAAATGTCCCAGTTTTGTCGTAGAAATTCTCGTAGTGCGGCGTCTACATCAGGGTTTAATTGTGCCCCAATGGAAGCCGTCTTTGCAGGGTCCGTTGGGTGGACTTGGAATTTGACTATTTCATTCGCTGGTTTAAAAGAGGTGGACTTGGATCTTTTATCAAGTATCACATCGTCCCCGTTCACCGTGGAGCGCATCGCAGTGAGTTCCTCGGCCGCTAGGGCTTCGGATAGTGCCTCGAGGGCTAGTGTGGCTGTCTTGTTTTCGGCGCGGAGTGCTATGTTCGGATCACTAGCGAGAGTGATGATTCCGTTAGGTCCGGGCATTTTAAGCTTCATGCACCCATAATGGGGTATAGCTTGAAAAATTGTGAACGCCTCTCGCCCTAATAGAGTGTGATATCCGCTGCTGAACGGGGCCACTTGAAATGTGACCTCCTCGGTCCTGTAATTGTCCGGTGAGCCGAACACTACGTCCAATTGATTTTTCCTGTGCAGCATGCTTCCCGGCTAGGGATTATTCCTCTGAAGGTTGTGCTGCTTCGCCCAATGCGGCTCCAGTATATTTCCATTTTTTGGAGGGTTTCCTCATAGACGAGGTTTAATCCACTGCCGCCATCCATGAGTACCTTAGTAAGGCGAAAGCCGTCCACTATTGGACTGAGGACCAATGCGGCTGGTGCTCGGGCTGTTCGGAATTTGGGTTCGTCACTCGCATTAAAGGTAATAGCCGTGTCACTCCATGGATTTATTGTTGCTACTTGGTAGACTTCGGCAAGGTTGCGGAGTGTTCGCTTCCGCATGTTATTTGACGCGAAAGTCGCGAAGACTGTTAATACCGTACTGGTATTGTTGGGCTGGGATTCTGAAGCTAGAAGCTCTTCGCCACTTTTGGCCACCTGCCGTAGTATCCAACATGCTCGAAGGCTATGAGTTGGAGTGGCGTCCTCTGTGCTATGAATTTTGCAGGGTCCGTTGAGCCATCCCTCCAGTACGGTTCCATGCCCTTCAGGGGTTTTTTGTTTTGGTATTTAACCCAGGTGGTTGGTGATGATGCACCCTTCCCAAAATTTACTTTCGGTTTTCCAAGCACTCTCCATCGCACAGTACTTTTGTACTATGGTCACCAAGCCAGCAAAGCATGTAATTTCATGACGACTTATGGCGTTTAGGATTCCTTCGTCCGTGCAATTATTGCAGAAGAGTGAGATTGCGTCCTCCTATCGGTAGTCCTTTACCCTGTCCATAACCAGGAGGAATCTGGCCCAGTAATGATGTACTATTTCAGCGGGCTCTTGCCGAATTCGGGATAGATCGCTAATGTTTGGGTGGGCGGGTATGATTGTTGTTCGTCCTACGGACTAAAACCCTCCGGTTTATATAGACACCAGATAGGGTTAGGGTTACACAGAGTCGGTTACAATGGTAGGAGATCTACATATCCGTATCGCCAAGCTTGCCTTCCACGCCAAGGAAAGTCCCATCCGGACACAGGACGAAGTCTTCAATCTTGTATCTTCATAGTCCAGGAGTCCGGCCAACGGTGATAGTTCAGCTATCTGGACACCCCCTAACCAGGACTCCCTCAGGCGGGCTACATGGTTATATTCGGCATTAGAAGACACTGTGCGACAAGTAAAAATCATGAGTTATTCCGGAATCCGGGCACTTACGATCCCGCCAGGGGCTTGGCCCTTGATGGCCACTCCTCCTCGTTGTTGTCGACGTTGGTGGAGAAGTCCGGAGGAAGGGTCCTTCCTTTCTTGGACCCTCCGGCCTCCCCGGTCGGGGCGGCCTTCCTTTTCTTCTCTTCCCCCGCTGGGGGAGAGGCTTCTTTTTCCTCCTCGTTCTCAGGAGGGGATTCTGCTTCAGAATCTGACAGCACCTAGCGCCGGGAGCTCCTTCGAGTTCCCGTGGCCTCCTTCTTGGCCTTCTTCTCCGTCACCACATGAGGTGCCGGAACCAGCAGCCCCGTCAAGCGGGCGTCCGCTGGGTCTTCTGGCAAAGGAGCCGGACAGTTAATGTGTCCGGACGTCTTCAGCTAGTCCTGTCAAAGGTTAGGGAGTTTTAGATCCCGCATAGTCAAACTATGAAAAAAGAGTCCCATAAAGGTCAAAATAACTTACCTCGCTGGCTTGACGCTGCAAGCGGAATCCGCGATCTTCGGTAGCGGATGCGGGAGCTTCGGCGCCCTTGAACAGCACCTTCCAGGCATCTTCGTACGTAGTGTCGAAGAGCCGGCTCAAGGTCCGGTGCTGTGCCGGATCAAACTCCCACAAAATTGAAGGCCCATTGCTGGCATGGGAGAATCCGGCGGATGAGCATAACCTGGACTATGTTGACAAGCTTGAGCTTCTTGTCCACCAGATTTCGGACACAGGTTTGGAGTCCGGTCAGCTCTTCCGAATCACCCCACGTTAGGCCCGTCTCTTTCCATCATGTGAGCCGTGTGGGGGAGCCAGATCTGAATTCGGGGGCCGCCGCCCATTTGGAGTCGCGCGGCTCGGTGATGTAGAACCACCCCGATTGCCACCCCTTTATGGTCTTCACGAAGGAGCCCTCAAGCCATGTAACGTTGGGCATCCTGCCCGCCATGGCACCTCCGCACTCCGCCTGTCGGCCGCCCACTATCTTCGGCTTGACGCTAAAGGTCTTCAACCATAAACCGAAGTGGGGCTGGATGCAGAGGAAGGCCTCACACACGACGATGAACGTCGAGATATTGAGGATGAAGTTTGGGGCCAGATCGTGGAAATCCAGGCCGTAGTAGAACATGAGCCCCCAGACAAATGGGTGAAGTGGAAAATCTAGTCCACGGAGGAAGTGGGTGAGGAACACCACCCTCTCATGGGGCCTGGGGGTGGGGATGAGCTGCCCCTTGTTGGGGAGCCGACACGCGATGTCGCAGGACAATTATCCGGCCTCCCGCAGCCTTTCAATGTGCCCCTCCGTGACGGAGGAGGCCATCCACTTGCCTCCTGCTCCGGACATGGCTGGAGAAGGTTGAGGAGGGATGTGCGGACTTGGGCGCTGGAGCTCGAGTGCGTAGGAATGGATGAGCAAAGGAGGAGGAAGGCGTAGGTGAAAAGGTGGATCCTTATCCCCTTATATGGACGAACGAAGCTATGCGTCCCCCACCAGCCTGTTAAAGCTCGCTTATCTTCCAAGCGCCGTAAATTAATGGCGCGGTTGGGTTACCCACATCCGTATTGATTAGAATCCCGGAATAAGGGGGACACGATCTCTGCTTTGACAAGAACCGCCTCGCTAAACGCGCTGAGGTGGTACAGTAAAAATGATTCGAACAAAGACTTGGCCGTGGCGTGATGGCACGCTGCAGAATACGTCAGCAGATTGATTTTGTGTAAATATTATTCTCTCTACGGTGTTATGTGGAAATTATTTTGCAGAGCTGGACACTGTCCTTGTGTTCAAAATCTTCTATGAAGTATTCGGAGGAGGAACCCGCCTTGCAATGCCGAAGACAATATGCGCGCCGGACTCATCGTCATTGAAGCCTGGTTCAGGGGCTACTGAGGGAGTCCTGGACTAGGGGGTGTCCGGATGGCCGAACTATCATCTTTGGCCGGACTCCTGGACTATGAAGATACAAGATTGAAGACTTCGTCCCGTGTCCGGATGGGACTTTCCTTGGCGTGGAAGGCAAGCTTGGCAATACGGATATGTAGATCTCCTACCATTGTAACCGACTCTGTGTAACCCTAACCCTATCCGGTGTCTATATAAACCAGAGGGTTTTAGTCCATAGGACGAACAACAATCATACCATAGGCTAGCTTCTAGGGTTTAGCCTCTCTGATCTCGTGGTAGATCTACTCTTGTACTACCCATATCATCAATATTAATCAAGCAGGAGTAGGGTTTTACCTCCATCGAGAGGGCCCAAACCTGGGTAAAAACATCGTGTCCCTTGTCTCCTGTTACCATCCGCCTAGACGCACAGTTCGGGACCCCCTACCCGAGATCCGCCGGTTTCAACACCGACACTGGCCAACGGGCGGTGCAGCGCGGTGGCTCGCCGGCACCGGAGGGTGGTGGCGGCCTTCGGCCTCGCGTCAGGCGTCCTGGTGGCGGAGTACTCGTGATGGCCGGCTGCGTCGTCTTCGGCCGGTGGGGCCCGTGGATTCTGCGGCCGATGGGGCGCGCGGATCTGGCCCTCGCGAGGTACGGGCCGCGGGCGGCATGGGCTGCGGGCGGCCGCCCCCTGCCATGGCAATCGACTGGTGGGGGGTGGCTGTGCAGTGGTGGTGGTGGTGGTTCATGCTGGTGGTGGCGCCAACGATGGTGTGGGCTTCTGCCGTCCTGGCGTTCGGCGGCCGTTGGCGGCGAGGGTGGTGGCGCTGGCTCGGGGCTTCCCCTTGGGGTCCCGACATGGATGTGGGCTGCCACGGCGTGGTGGTGGTCCACCGTGATGGTCTGGGTCGTTTCAATGTGGTGGCTGGACTTCTTTGGTGTCTTCCTGTCGGTGAGCGCCCTTGTCGACCTTCGATTCATCACCCCGTCGTTTGGGCGCAGCCTTCATCGGAGGGTTGGCCCTCTCCCAGCTACGGCCCATCGCTCGTCTCGCGCCCGGCAGCAGGACCATGCTCGTCTCGCGCCCGGCAGCGGCACCGAGCTCGTGTCGCTCCCGGCAGCAGGACCATGCTCGTCTCGTGCCCGGCAGCAGGACCAAGCTCGTCTCGCGCCTGGCAGTAGGAGGAGTCAATGGTGGCCAGTTTTGGCCGGCCTATTTGGTCTCAACACTGGGGACAGCTCAGGGGTGCGAAAGGCGGTTCCTTTTCGCTCGCCTCTTTGGTTGGGGCAGCGGTGGGTGGCGGGTGAGGTGGCATCAAGGTCCTGGATGCCGGAGCAGCGGCCCTGGTGGTGGTGTCGCGGTGCTTCTAGGCAAAGCCTGTGGCTTGGTGCTGCCTGGTGGCCATGGCCGTGTGGGCGGCGTTGTAGCTTGGGTGTGATGTTCAGTGGCGGTGAATATTGGCCGGGGTGAAAACCTGTTCTTTCTTCGGATGAACCGGCGGCGGCAAAGCTCATTCCCTTCATGAAGGCATCGTCGCGGCTCTCACTGCCCGTCGTGTTGCTCCAGGGGAAACTCTGATCCTTGGGTCGGGCGTTGGCGGTGCTTCGGTGTCGTAACCTTCCTGTAGGCACCACCTTGCAGCCCACGGTTCGTCGTATGTAGCTGATAACCCACAAGTATAGGGGATCGCAACAGTTTTCGAGGGTAGAGTATTCAACCCAAATTTATTGATTCGACACAAGGGGAGCCAAAGAATATTCTCAAGTATTAGCAGTTGAGTTGTCAATTCAACCACACCTGGATAACTTAATATTTGCAGCAAAGTATTTAGTAGCAAAGTAGTATGGAAGTAACAGTAACAGTGGCAAAAGTAATAGTAGCAGTTTTGTAGTAATTGTAACAGTGATAACGGAAGTAACAGTGAAAAGGTCGTAGGCATCGGATCAGTGATGGATAATTATGTCGGATGCAATAGTTATAACATAGGATGACACAGAACTAGCTCCAATTCATCAATGTAATGTAGGCATGTATTCCGAATATAGTCATACGTGCTTATGGAAAAGAACTTGCATGACATCTTTTGTCCTACCCTCCCGTGGCAGCGGGGTCCTATTGGAAACTAAGGAATATTAAGGCGTCCTTTTAATAGAGTACGGGATCAAAGCATTAACACTTAGTGAATACATGAACTCCTCAAACTACGATCATCACCGGGAGTGGTCCCGATTATTGTTGCTTCGGGGTTGCCGGATCATAACACATAGTAGGTGACTATTGACTTGCAAGATAGGATCAAGAACTCACATATATTCATGAAAACATAATAGGTTCAGATCTGAAATCATGGCACTCGGGCCCTAGTGGCAAGCATTAAGCATAGCAAAGTCATAGCAACATCAATCTCAGAACATAATGGATACTAGGGATCAAGCCCTAACAAAAGTAACTCGATTACATGGTAAATCTCATCCAACCCATCACCGTCCAGCAAGCCTACGATGGAATTACTCATGCACGGCGGTGAGCATCATGAACTTGGTCATGGAGGATGGTTGATGATGATGACGGCGACGGATTCCCCTCTCCGGAGCCCCGAACGGACTCCAGATCAGCCCTCCCGAGAGAGATTAGGGCCTGGCGGCGGCTACGTATCGTAAAACGCGATGAATCCTTCTCTCTGATTCTTTTCTCCCTGAATGTGAATATATAGAGTTGGAGTTGAGGTCGGTGGAGCATCAGGGTGGCCCACGAGACAGGGGGGCGCACCCAGGGGGGTAGGGCGCGCCCCCCACCCTCGTGGACAGGGTGTGTGCCCATTGGTCTTGATTCTTTCGCCAGTATTTTTTATTAATTCCAAAACTATTCTCCGTGAAGTTTCATGTCATTCTGAGAACTTTTATTTCTGCACAAAAATAACACCATGGCAATTCTGCTAAAAACAGTGTCAGTCCGAATTAGTTGCATTCAAATCATGCAAGTTAGAGTTCAAAACAAGGGCAAAAGTGTTTGGAAAAGTAGATACGATGGAGACGTATCAACTCCCCCAAGCTTAAACCTTTGCTTGTCCTCAAGCAATTCAGTTGACAAACTAAAAATGATAAAGAAAATCTTTTACAAATCTGTTTGCTCTTGTTTTCGCAAATATGTAAAGCCAGCATTCAAGTTTTCAGCAAAGATTTTGAACTAGCCACATTCACAATAACATTTAGGTCTCATGTTTACTCATATCAATGGCATAATCAAATGTAACATCCCAAATTTTCAACTTGGAATGTTATACATTAGGTCATCATGCATATCATATTTTTCTCGCATTTTCCGATCCTAGAAAATTTCACGCAACTCAAGGACCCTCGGAGAGAGTTGGAAGTTTCATTATTTTCAAATTTGGGATTTCTCAAATTTTGAAAATAGGATCATTTGGATTTATTTAAATATCTTCATCAAGTTTTCCTATAAAAATTTTTGAGAGAGGGAATAATATGACTTTCCCAAATTTAGGAAAAAAAAATGAAGATTTAATAAATAAACCCATTTTGGTTTTTGCCGGAGTTTTATTTGCGTTTTATTTGCCTTAGGGAAAAAAAATGCGCGTTTTCAAAAATTGCATTTTAGGCCCCGAGTAAAGTTTATTTTGTTCGACTCATTTTTAGGAGTCGGGGAAAATTTACTTTATTAATTTTGGAGTTCGTTT
>LT934117.1:729834899-729860784 GCA_900231445.1 Triticum turgidum subsp. durum | reverse complement strand
ACTGCTGCTAACTGAAGCCGATCGATGCTGCCTCTCTGGATGAACAGTGAGCGTTGCGTGGGGGGGGGGTTGGATGAACAGTGAGCGGTGGGGGTGGATGAACAGGACCCCGTGGCGTTGCCTCGATCGAGCCGGTTGGGGCTGGATGAACAGGACGACCCCGTGGAGAGCTGGACGACCAGTAGACGGTGGAGGGGTGCCCGTGGAGGGGTGGTTGAACAGTAGCCCGTGGAGGCTAGAGGAGGTCGACGGTAGCCCGTGGAGGCTGGAGGAGGTCGACGGTGGAGATGAACAGTATGTTGGGGAACGTAGCAGAAATTCAAAATTTTCCTACGAATCACCAAGATCTATCTATGGAGAGACCAGCAACGAGTAGAAAGGAGAGGAGAGTTTGCATCTACATACCCTTGTAGATCGCTAAGCGGAAGCGTTCAAGTGAACGGGGTTGATGGAGTCGTACTCGTCGTGATTCAGATCACCGATGATCAAGTGCCGAACGGACGGCACCTCCGCGTTCAACACACGTACAGCCCGGTGACGTCTCCCACGCCTTGATCCAGCAAGGAGAGAGGGAGAGGTTGAGGAAGACTCCATCCAACAGCAGCACAACGGCGTGGTGGTGATGGAGGAGCGTGGCAATCCTGCAGGGCTTCGCCAAGCACCATGGGAGAAGAGGAGGAGGGAGAGGGGCAGGGCTGCACCAACGAGAGATCAAATCGCGTGTTATGGGCAGCCCTATGCCTCACTATTTATAGGGGGAGAGGGGGCTGCGCCCCCCTCTAGGGTTTCCCACCCCCAAGGGGTGCGGCCAGCCCTAGATGGCAAAGGGGGCGGCGGCCAGGAGGGGGAGAGAGGGGATGAGCCCACTAGGTGGGCCTTAAGGCCCATCTGGACTAGGGTTTGCCCCCTCCCACTCTCCCTTGCGCCTTGGCCCCTTGTGGGGGGCGCACCAGCCCACCTAGGGGCTGGTCCCCTCCCACACATGGCCCACGCAACCTTCTGGGGCAGGTGGCCCCACTTGGTGGACCCCCGGGACCCTCCCGGTGGTCCCGGTACAATACCGATATCGCCCGAAACTTTTCCGGTGACCAAAACAGGACTTCCCATATATAAATCTTTACCTCCGGACCATTCCGGAACTCCTCGTGACGTCCGGGATCTCATCCGGGACTCCGAACAACATTCGGTTACCACATACAAGCTTCCTTTATAACCCTAGCGTCATCGAACCTTAAGTGTGTAGACCCTACGGGTTCGGGAGACATGCAGACATGACCGAGACGTTCTCCGGTCAATAACCAACAGCGGGATCTGGATACCCATGATGGCTCCCACATGTTCCACGATGATCTCATCGGATGAACCACGATGTCAAGGACTCAATCGATCCCGTATACAATTCCCTTTGTCTAGCGGTATTTTACTTGCCCGAGATTCGATCGTCGGTATACCGATACCTTGTTCAATCTCGTTACCGGCAAGTCACTTTACTCGTTCCGTAACACATCATCCCGTGATCAACTCCTTGGTCACATTGCGCATATGATGATGTCCTACCGAGTGGGCCCAGAGATACCTCTCCGTTTACACGGAGTGACAAATCCCAGTCTCGATCCGCATAAAACAATAGATACTTTCGGAGATACCCGTAGTGCACCTTTATAGTCACCCAGTTACGTTGTGACGTTTGATACACCCAAAGCACTCCTACGGTATCCAGGAGTTACACGATCTCATGGTCAAAGGAAGAGATACTTGACATTGGCAAAGCTCTAGCAA
Organism: Triticum turgidum subsp. durum; assembly: GCA_900231445.1. Lineage (NCBI taxonomy): Eukaryota > Viridiplantae > Streptophyta > Magnoliopsida > Poales > Poaceae > Triticum > Triticum turgidum. The sequence goes on along the minus strand of LT934117.1, from coordinate 729,859,005 downwards.
ACGAACTACATGATCTTTTGTGCTAGTCTTAGGATTGGGTCTTGTCCATCACATCATTCTCCTAATGATGTGATCCCGTTATCAACGACATCCAATGTCCATAGCCAGGAAACCATGACTATCTGTTGATCACAACGAGCTAGTCAACTAGAGGCTCACTAGGGACATATTGTGGTCTATGTATTCACACGTGTATTACGATTTCCGGATAATACAGTTATAGCATGAATAAAAGACAATTATCATGAACAAGGAAATATAATAATAACACTTTTATTATTGCCTCTAGGGCATATTTCCAACAGTCTCCCACTTGCACTAGAGTCAATAATCTAGTTCACATCGCCATGTGATTAACACTCACAGGTCACATCGTCATGTGACTAATACCCAAGAGTTTACTAGAGTCTGTAGTCTAGTTCACATCACTATGTGATTAACACTCAATGAGTTTTATGTTTGATCATGTTGCTTGTGAGAGAGGTTTTAGTCAACGGGTCTGAACCTTTCAGATCCGTGTGTGCTTTACAAATCTTTATGTCATCTCCTAGATGCAGCTACCACGCTCTATTTGGAGCTATTCCAAACAACTGTTCTACTTGGAGCTATCCTAAATTATTGCTCCATTATATGTATCCGGTCTCTCTACTTAGAGCTATCCGGATAGGTGTCAAGCTTGCATCGTCGTAACTTTTACGACGAACTCTTTTACCACCTCCATAATCGAGAAAATTCCTTAGTCCACTAGTTACTAAGGATAACTTTGACCGCTGTCCTGTGAGCCATTCTTGGATCACTCTTGTACCCCTTGACTGACTCATGGCAAGGCACACTTCAGGTGCGGTACACAGCATAGCATACTGAAGAGCCTATGTCTTAAGCATAGGAGACGACCTTCGTCCTTTCTCTCTATTCTGCCATGGTCGAGCTTTAAGTCTTAACTTCGTACCTTACAACTCAGGCAAGAACTTCTTCTTTGACTGATCCATCTTGAACACCTTCAAGATCATGTCAAGGTATGTGCTCATTTGAAAGTACCATTAAGCGTTTTGATCTATCCTTATAGATCTTGATGCTCAATGCTCAAGCAGCTTAATCCAGGCTTTCCATTGAAAAACACTTTCAAAATAACCCTATATGCTTTCCAGAAATTCTACGTCATTTCTGATCAACAATATGTCAACAACATATACTCATCAGAAATTCTATAGTGCTCCCACTCACTTCTTTGGAAATACAAGTTTCTCATAAACTTTGTACAAACCCAAAATCTTTGATCATCATCAAAGCATACATTCCAACTCCGAGATGCTCACTCCAGTCCTTGGAAGGATTGCTGGAGCTAGCATACCTTTTAGCATCCTTAGGATCGACAAAACCTTTCTGATTGTATCACATACAACCTTTCCTTACGAAAGTTGGTAAGGAAACTCGTTTTGACATCCATCTGCCAGATTTCATAAATGCAGCTTATGCTAACATGAATCCGACGGACTTTAAGCATCGCTACGAGTGAGAAAATCTCATCGTAGTCAACTCCTTGAACTTGTCGGAAAACACTTCGCCACAAGTCGAGCTTCATAGATGGCGACATTACCACCCACGTCCGTCTTCTTCTTAAAGATCCATTTATCTTAATGGCTTGCCGATCATCGGCCAAGTCCACCAAAGTCCATGGATCCGTTCTCGGATTTTATGGCTTATAACCATTTGTCGGAATTCGGGCCCACCATCGCTTCTCCATAGCTCGTAGGTTCATTGTTGTCTAGCAACATGACCTTCAAGACAGGATCACCTTACCACTCCGAAGTAGTACGTGTCCTTGTCGTCCTACGAGGTTTGGTAGTGACTTGATCCGAAGTTTCATGATCAATATCATAAGCTTCCACTTTAATTGGTGTAGGTGCCACAGGAACAACTTCCTGTGCCCTGCCACACACTAGTTGAAGAGACGGTTCAATAACCTCATCAAGTATCCACCATCCTCCCACTCAACTCTTTCGAGAGAAACCTTTCCTCGAGAAAGGACCCGATTCAAGAAACAATCCATATTGCTTTCGGATCTGAATTAGGAGGTATACCCAACTGTTTTGGGTTTCCTATGAAGATGCATTTTATCCGCTTTGGGTTCGAGCTTAATCCTGAAACTTTTTCACATAAGCGTCGCAGCCCCAAACCTTTAAGAAACGACAACTTAGGTTTCTCTAAACCATAATTCATACGGTGTCATCTCAACGGAATTATGTGGTGCCCTATTTAAAGTGAATGTGGTTGTCTCTAATGCTTAACCCATGAATGATAGTGGTAATTCAATAAGAGACATCATGGTACGCACCATATCCAATAGGGTGCAACTATGATGTTCGGACACACCATCACATTATGGTGTTCCAGGCGGTATTAATTGCGAAACAATTTCCACAATGTCTTAATTGTGTGCCAAAACTCGTAACTCCGATATTCATCTGTATGATCATATCATAGACATTTTATCCTCTTGTCACAATGATCTTCTACTTCACTCTGAAATTATTTGAACCGTTCAATAATTCAGACTTGTGTTTCATCAAGTAAATATTCTCAACATCTTCTCGAATCATCTGTGAAGTAAGAACATAACGATATTCACTGCATGCCTCAGCACTCATTGGACTGCACACATCAAAATGTGTTACTTCCAATAAGTTGCTATCTTGTTCCACTTTACTAAAAGCGAGACTTTTCAGTCATCTTGCCCATGCATATCTCAAGTGATTCAAAATCAAGTGAGTTCAAACGGTCCATTTGCATGGAGTTTCTTCATGCATATACACCAATAGACATGGTTCGCATGTCTCAAACTTTTCAAAAACGAGTGAGTCCAAAGATCCGTCAACATGGAGCTTCTTCATGCGTTTTATACCAATATGACTTACATGGCAGTGCCACAAGTAAGTGGTACTATCATTACTATCTTATATCTTTTGGCATGAAAATGTGTATCCCTACGATCAAGATTCAATAAACCATTCCTTTAGGTGCAAGAGCACTTATTCAGGTTTAATACTAATCTTGATGGTAGAGGGAGCGTGCGATGTTAGATCACATCAAACTTGGAAACACTTCCAACACATATTGTCAGCTCACCTTTAGCTAGTCTCCATTTTATTCCGTAGCTTTTATTTCGAGTTACTAACACTTAGCAACCGAACCGGTATCTTATACCCTGATGCTACTAGGAGTACTAGTAAAGTACACATTAACATAATGTATATCCAATATACTTCTATCGACCTTGCCAGCCTTCTCATCTACCAAGTATCTAGGGTAATCCTGCTCCAGTGGTTGTTCCCCTTATTACAGAAACACTTAGTCTCGGGTTTGGGTTCAACCTCGGGTTTCTTCATTGGTGCAGCAGCTGATTTGCCGTTTCATGAAGTATCCCTTCTTTCCCTTGCCCTTCTTGAAACTAGTGGTTTCATCAACCATCAACAATTGATGCTCCTTCTTGATTTCTACTTTCGCGATGTCAAACATCACGAATATTTCAAGGATCATCATAACTATCCCTGATATGTTATAGTTCATCACGAAGCTCTAGCAGCTTGGTGGCAATGACTTTGGGGAAACATCACTATCTCATCTGGAAGATCAACTCCCACTCGATTCAAGTGATTGTTGCACTCAGACAATCTGAGCACAAGCTCAACGATTGAGCTTTTCTCCCTTAGTTTGCAGGCTAAGAAAATCGTCGGAGGTCTCATACCTCTTGACGTGGGCACGAGCCTGAAATCTTAATTTCAGCCCTCGAAACATCTCATATGTTCCGCGACATTTCGAGAACGTCTTTGGTGCCTATACTCTAAACCATTTAACTGAACTATCACGTAGTTATCAAAACGTGTATGTTCAATGTTCGAAACATCCACAAACGACGTTTGGGGTTCAGCACATTGAGCAGTGCATTAAGGACATAAGCTTTCTACTGTCCGCATAATCGCTACTTTCAACTTTCAACTATATTTTCTCTAGGAACATATCTAAAACAGTAGAACTAAAGCGCGAGCTACGACATAATTTGCAAAAGGTCTTTTGACTATGTTCAGGATAATTGAGTTCATCTTATGAACTCCCACTCAGATAGACATCCCTCTGGTCATCTAAGTGATCACATGATCCGAGTCAACTAGGCCGTGTCCGATCATCACGTGAGACGGACTAGCCAACGTCGGTGAACATCTTCATGTTGATCGTATCTACTATACGACTCATGCTCGACCTTTCGGTCTCCGTGTTCCGAGGCCATGTCTGCACATGCTAGGCTCGTCAAGTTAACCCTAAGTGTTTTTGCTGTGTAAAACTGTCTTACACCCGTTGTATGTGAACGTAAGAATCCATCACACCCGATCATCACGTGGTGCTTAGAAGCGACGAACTGTAGCAACGGTGCACAGTTAGGGGAGAACACTTCTTGAAATTGTTGTAAGGGATCATCTTATTTACTACCGTCGTCCTAAGTAAACAAGATGCATAAACATGATAAACATCACATGCAATCAAATAGGGTAGTGACATGATATGGCCAATATCATATAGCTCCTTTGATCTTCATCTTCGGGGCTCCATGATCATCTTGTCATCGGCATGACACCATGATCTCCATCATCATGATCTCCATCATCGTGTCTTCATGAAGTTGTCACGCCAACGACTACTTCTACTTCTATGACTAACGTTTAGCAATAAAGTAAAGTAAGTTACATGGCGTTCTTTAATGACACGCAGGTCATACAAAAAATAAAGACAACTCCTATGGCTCCTGCCGGTTGTCATACTCATCGACATGCAAGTCGTGAATCCTATTACAAAAACATGATCAATCTCATACATCACATATATCATTCATCACATCCTTTTGGCCATATCACATCACATAGCATACCCTGCAAAAACAAGTTAGACGTCATCTAATTGTTGTTGCATGTTTTACGTGGCTGCTATGGGTTTCTAGCAAGAACGTTTCTTACCTACGCAAGACCACAACGTGATATGCCAATTGCTATTTACCCTTCATAAGGACCCTTTTCATCGAATCCGTTCCGACTAAAGTGGGAGAGACTGGCACCCGCTAGCCACCTTATGCACCAAGTGCATGTCAATCGGTGGAACCTGTCTCACGTAAGAGTACGTGTAAGGTCGGTCCGGGCCGCTTCATCCCACAATACCGTCGAAACAAGATTGGACTAGTAACGGTAAGCATATTGAACAACATCAACGCCCACAACTACTTTGTGTTCTACTCGTGCAAAGAATCTACGCAATAGACCTAGCTCATGATGCCACTGTTGGGGAACGTAGCAGAAATTCAAAATTTTCCTACGAATCACCAAGATCTATCTATGGAGAGACCAGCAACGAGTAGAAAGGAGAGGAGAGTTTGCATCTACATACCCTTGTAGATCGCTAAGCGGAAGCGTTCAAGTGAACGGGGTTGATGGAGTCGTACTCGTCGTGATTCAGATCACCGATGATCAAGTGCCGAACGGACGGCACCTCCGCGTTCAACACACGTACAGCCCGGTGACGTCTCCCACGCCTTGATCCAGCAAGGAGAGAGGGAGAGGTTGAGGAAGACTCCATCCAACAGCAGCACAACGGCGTGGTGGTGATGGAGGAGCGTGGCAATCCTGCAGGGCTTCGCCAAGCACCATGGGAGAAGAGGAGGAGGGAGAGGGGCAGGGCTGCACCAACGAGAGATCAAATCGCGTGTTATGGGCAGCCCTATGCCTCACTATTTATAGGGGGAGAGGGGGCTGCGCCCCCCTCTAGGGTTTCCCACCCCCAAGGGGTGCGGCCAGCCCTAGATGGCAAAGGGGGCGGCGGCCAGGAGGGGGAGAGAGGGGATGAGCCCACTAGGTGGGCCTTAAGGCCCATCTGGACTAGGGTTTGCCCCCTCCCACTCTCCCTTGCGCCTTGGCCCCTTGTGGGGGGCGCACCAGCCCACCTAGGGGCTGGTCCCCTCCCACACATGGCCCACGCAACCTTCTGGGGCAGGTGGCCCCACTTGGTGGACCCCCGGGACCCTCCCGGTGGTCCCGGTACAATACCGATATCGCCCGAAACTTTTCCGGTGACCAAAACAGGACTTCCCATATATAAATCTTTACCTCCGGACCATTCCGGAACTCCTCGTGACGTCCGGGATCTCATCCGGGACTCCGAACAACATTCGGTTACCACATACAAGCTTCCTTTATAACCCTAGCGTCATCGAACCTTAAGTGTGTAGACCCTACGGGTTCGGGAGACATGCAGACATGACCGAGACGTTCTCCGGTCAATAACCAACAGCGGGATCTGGATACCCATGATGGCTCCCACATGTTCCACGATGATCTCATCGGATGAACCACGATGTCAAGGACTCAATCGATCCCGTATACAATTCCCTTTGTCTAGCGGTATTTTACTTGCCCGAGATTCGATCGTCGGTATACCGATACCTTGTTCAATCTCGTTACCGGCAAGTCACTTTACTCGTTCCGTAACACATCATCCCGTGATCAACTCCTTGGTCACATTGCGCATATGATGATGTCCTACCGAGTGGGCCCAGAGATACCTCTCCGTTTACACGGAGTGACAAATCCCAGTCTCGATCCGCATAAAACAATAGATACTTTCGGAGATACCCGTAGTGCACCTTTATAGTCACCCAGTTACGTTGTGACGTTTGATACACCCAAATCACTCCTACGGTATCCAGGAGTTACACGATCTCATGGTCAAAGGAAGAGATACTTGACATTGGCAAAGCTCTAGCGAACGAACTACATGATCTTTTGTGCTAGTCTTAGGATTGGGTCTTGTCCATCACATCATTCTCCTAATGATGTGATCCCGTTATCAACGACATCCAATGTCCATAGACAGGAAACCATGACTATCTGTTGATCACAACGAGCTAGTCAACTAGAGGCTCACTAGGGACATATTGTGGTCTATGTATTCACACGTGTATTACGATTTCCGGATAATACAGTTATAGCATGAATAAAAGACAATTATCATGAACAAGGAAATATAATAAGAACACTTTTATTATTGCCTCTAGGGAATATTTCCAACACAGTATCCCATGGAGTCCCGTTTTGCGGTACGCCACACCCCTCCCGATGAACAGGACCCCCGTTTCGACTGTAGCGCTCCAACACAAGTCCGTTTCATCCGTTTTGCGGTACGCCACACCCATCCCGACCAACAGGACCCCCGTTTCGACCATAGGAAGTCCGTTTCCTCCGTTTTGCGGTACGCCAGACCCCTCCTGATGAACAGGATTCCGTTTCGAACGTGGCCGTTCGATCACAAGGCCGTTTCCTCCGTTCTGCGGTATGCCAGGCCTCATTTCCATCGCCTGTTCCGTCCAAGCCCTCCCGATGAACACGATGACGCATTCCGTTCCGACCTAGCCAGTTGGCTCCCTGTGAACACGACAATGATGTTGTTTTTCCGTTCTGACCCAGCCATGTACACGAGCCCTGGCCGTACGTATGTGCGAGTAGGCGTTCGAGACCCCGCCCGTATGTACACATACGTGGCCGTATTTTCTTTCTTGCACACTGGCCGCTATACGTACGTGTACATGCTACGTGCGCGCCTCTACTACGACACGTACGCACCTCTACTACGACATGTGCGCGCCTCTACTACGAGACGTGCGCGCCTCTACATCCACCAGTATGTACGTACACGTTCGCGACCAGAATGACAACGCTACGTACGCTTCGACCAGGTGGGTCCCGACTGTCAGGCACTTCATTGCGTGCGAAGATGTAGCTGGTGGGTCCCAGCAGTTAGGGGGGCAAATCGTTTTTTAGCCCGGATGCACTTCCTTGCGAGCGAAGGTGTAGCTGGTGGGTTCCAGCAGTCAGGGGGGAAACGTTTTTTTCGCGAAATACGGTGGCCCGTTTGGTGGGTCCCTGCTGTCAAGTGCAGGAATAATTATTTTGCGCATAATAAGGAGGCACTTCCTTGCGGCCGCCACGGACCCAGCTGTCAGCCTCTCCATGCACAGTACTCTTCCGATGGAAGTGGGTTGTTGACCACATTGACCACGCCACACCGAAAGCACCACGACGGTGGACGACGGCGAGGCCTAGTAAGGGGCCGACGCGGACCCGGGGAAGACGCAGCAGTGGATGCCCACATGAAGAGGAGTACGAGGGTTCACTGGTTCGGCTGCGGTGTGAGGCTGCCGTTGCCGCAGAATAACAGGGGTTGTGGGTGAGTAGAGGGATGGCCTGGCCAGCGGTGGGAGTAGTAGGGAGCGGTGAGGCCTCCGCGGCATCACAGTCGTCCACGGGAGGCAGGAGCATGTGGCACGACCGACGCTGGTTTGGGCGGCTGGAGCAAGAAGACCAGAGGTTGAAGAAGCACTACCTCCGTTTGATGAACATCGTACGGTAACAGGAGCTAGAATCGTTCATATTGACTAAGTTGACAAAGCCCTGCGTCCCCGTCAACTTGGTAGGCCCACAAGTCAGCCTACCACTATGTTGGGTTCCAGCTGGCAGGGGAGTATTCCTTGCGTGCGAAGATAGCTGGTGGGTCTGCCTTGTCAGCGGGTGGCACGTTTTTTTCGCGAAATACAGAGGCCCTTCTGGTGGGTCCCAGATGTCAGGTGGAGGAATCATTATTTTGCGGGTAATAAGGAGGCATTTCCTTATGTGCGGCCATGGACCCAGCTGTCAGCCTCTCCATGCACAGTCTACTTCCGATGGTGTCGTTCGTTGACCACGTTGACCACGCCGCGCTGAGCGCATCCAAGGTGGTGGACAACGGCGAGGCCCCGGACAGCAACGAGCCGGAGATGGGAAGACGCGGGAGTAGAGTCGCAGACGAAGAGGTGTACGAGGGTTAACTGGTTCGAGTGCGGTGTGGTTCGGCAGCCAGTGGAGAAGAACAGGAGGTGTGGAGGGGTGGAGGGATGGCCTGGCCAACGATAGAGTAGTGCTTCATAGTGAAGCGTGCTAAGCAGAGCTGCTAGCAGCAGGAGGCGGGAGGTGGTCCCGGCAGCGCTGGAGGAAGAAGACGAGAGATTGAAGATGTATGCCGGTCGTTGGATGTAAATCCAACGACTAACATGTCAGAATCATTTGTTGACTAAATTGACAACGACTTGCGTTGGCTTTGACCTATTGGCCCACATTTTAGCCTCCAAAAATGTGGCACGTATTCAACCCATTTTTGCAGAATTGACAGTGTTTTTTTTGCGTGGTAGAATTTACAGTCAATTTGATCTTTTTTTTGAATTACAGGCATTAGCTGGGCTAGGTGAACAAATAATGTAGTGTCCATGCGGCCCATTTATTTTATTTCCTAAAGAATTACAGGCCATTTGCACTTTCTCGAAATACACGATTTTGCTGGGCTGATTCTAATTATAATGTTGGGTTGGGCCAGTAATGTTATCAAAAAATAAAAAGGGGCTGAGCATTTTGTTATAAATATATTTAAATAATAAGTGATATTATTACATTCGTCCTTAAATCTTACCAAGCTTTTGTACACAATCACTAGGATTTTCGTGCCAAAACAATCCAGGATTTTATTGTTAAGAAATTATTTTTATAAGTTAATAAGATGTGGGATATTGTTTTCTTACATATGTAAGTATCTGTTAAATATATGATGAAAATAAAAATAATATATAATAACATATAAAATAATTTAAATATATATAATATAGTTAGAAGGGAAACATAAGTTGGACCTGGCTTTCCTATTCTTATATAGAAAAATAGAACAGACCTCTGCGTTTTCTTCAAAAAATACATAAATTGGGCTGCCGATATTCAGGAAAAATAAAACCTCGGATGGGAGGTCCATAGGCCGGTCGATACATGAAGGCCCTCAAGAAAATACAAACATGCCTATGGACCTCCCATCCGAGGTCGTGGGCTGCGCATGTTAAAAATGAAAGCCTAGACGGGGCAGCCTAAAACCCAGCTGATACTTGCTGCCCTAGTGATAATAAATGATACCTGCCAGCTCCCCGGCTTCGTTGTGAATTTATCTCCTATAGTAACTATGTTGAAGCACCTAAAAAAAGATAACTATGTTGACAAACCGGTGGGCCCCAAAGTCAATATAGCATTAGGAGGAAGTATTTTTTCGATGAGGCACTTGCTTGCGTACGGCCATAGACCTGGTGGGTCACGACTGTCCGCCTCTCCACGTACAGTCCTCTCCAGATTCCTCTCGTTTGTTCAGCATGTTCACAACGACAGACAGCGGCATCGCGGGGAGCGCACAAAGGCGCAGGAGGGGATCCGACCACCCGAGGAAGTGCCTTATTATTAACGAAACTACTGAATTAGCCTAGTGGCCAAGTGAAACTACCCAACAGTTGTTCCGCCCGGGTTCTATTCCACCTCACACCTGTGCAGGGAAAATATCTCCAATTTTTTTGCCTCTGCCTTTATTGACATGTGGGTCCCCATTGTCATCTACGCACACCACGTCCAACACTTGCCAAAACTTCATCCCTCGTTTTCTCTGTGTTTCGCACACTCGACATTGTGTGGGCATTTTGACTGTGCATCATATGAAGATGTGCTATGCATGAATGTCGATCAGCAAGATGTTAACTGGCTGGTAGTTCCATTTTCGACCAGGAATAAAACTTCCAACATGATGTTAACCCTGTTTGAAAAGGCCGTGTTAATATAAATGCTCTGCCTCTGAAAGTTGCAGTTTCTTATCTGAAATTGAACTTGCAGTTTCTTATCTGAGACTGAAACTTGCAGTTTCTTCTCTGAGAATCACATTGTTTGCACTTTTATACTCCTATGAAACTACATTTTTTAAGTGCTAAAAATAGATCTCTAGAATTCATAAAATACTTCATATGCTCAATACTGCAAATTTAAAATTCAAAAGACATCCATATCTGAAAGTACTCTCAACATACACAACACAAAACACAATTCACAACCTGCAACTACTGACAACCCTAAGCTCCTCCTGACAATTCACAACCTGCCCGACTATTGGGCTGGGGGTGGGGGCAGTCCCCTCCTATTCCTCGGTGGTAGACAGCCGCCCCGTGAGAAGACGTGAACGGCGAGGGAGAGGATGGTGGGGAAGCATCGTCGGGCCAACTGCTTTTCTCCTCTTGAAGTTGGGTTTGGTCGACGAAGACTCCACCGGCTCGCTCTGGCAGGACACCCTCACAAACGGCACCTTGTAGATGCCCGATCCTTCAATCTCTAGTGGATGCTCCATCTAGGATCGATACTCCCACCATCGCTCCCTCACGATCGGATTCGGTGAATCTGTTTGCTCCATGGCCCAGAGGAGCAGCTCTATGTACTCCCGCGCGACTCCCTCCGGGTGTATCGCTGCCTTTTCGCTCTGTTGCAGATATTTGGCCATGGATGTCGCTGTTGCCGCTAGTTGGTTCGTGTTGTCAAACCAAGATTGTATCTCCAACATCCTAGCTAGCTTCACAGGGTCGCCGTCTGCGATCCTCACGTATCGGTTGTACTCCTCCATCGATCTACTTCCCCACAACACCTCCACTCGCTGCCGGTGGTTTTTGAATGGAAGAGGAGAGGATCAGCGCTGGTTTTGGATTAGAACGGGAGAGGAGCGACGCTGGTTTTGGACTGGAACAGGAAAGGAGGGGCGGTGGTTTTGAAATGGAAGAGGAGAGGAGCTGCGCTGGATTTAGATTGGAACAGGAGAGGAGCGGTGATGGTATAAGAGGAGAAGAGCGGAAGAGCGGCGCTAGTCTTGGAAGTATTTTTTTTGTTGTTTTGCGTATTTTGGGTCAAAGTTTGACCATGTACTGTATTTGACAAGCAAAATGTGAATGCATGTCACCAAAACTTGTATCGTTTGGTTCGTATCTGAATGTACTTACAAATTATATTCTTTTTGCAACGTATAACATGTATTTTATGTGCAAGAATCATGGTCAATTATGACCCAGAAAAAAAGGGAGACTAGTTAATGTGGGGTCGCTTTCTTAATTGAAGGGTAAATTGATTTTGATTTTGATCCAGTCACAGCGTGCCGACCCTCGCGTCCAATCCTAAATCGCTGCCGCACGCTCCTCTCCCTCTTCTGCATTGCAAAACCACCTCCTCTCCTCTCCATCATTTCCATTCCGAAACCACCGTCTCGTCTCTCCCTCTTTTGATCTTCTCCATTGCAAAACCACCTCCTCTCCTCTCCATCATCTCCATTCCAAAACCACCGTCTAGCCTCTCCCTCTTCTATATTGCAAGACCACCGTCTCTCCTCCCATCTTCCAAAGCTAGCATTGGACCACTCAGAAGGACATCTATGGAGAGGATGCAGCAGTGAATCAGGCAGATCGCCGGCGGCGACCAAGCAAACTTAGCCAGGTTGAAGGAGATCCTTACTTTGTTTGACAATGAGTGGGAGATTTCCAGGACGGTGCGGGCCATGTGGCAATGTATGCGAAAGAGCGAGACGGCGGCGATGAGGGCGGCGATGTACATGTACTCCTCAGTTGTAGTCATGCCGCAGTCCTCCGAGTGCATCGAGTATCTCCTCTGGATGATGAAGCAGACAGATTTGCCCGAGGCGACAGTCAGGCGGAGGTGGTGGGCATACAGGTCGAAGGTGGGAGTATTCGTTCTCCCACCGCAAGAGAAGGCCGGATGGCGCGACGTCGCTTCCCTGCCGTTCTCCACGGTTCGCTCGACGCTTGCCTCGTTTCAACGGCGGCAGTAGGGTTTAAGGTAAGCTTCGCACTAACCTAATCTTCCACCTGCTCGTGCTTACAATCAGTGTGACAACTAATTAAAATCATGCTTACGATCAGTTTCCGAGTACTACGCCAATCACCCTAAAATTGTTCTGGACCTTTGGGTCAAAGTTGTGACACAGTGTACAAATAAAGAAAAATAGATTGGTGCTTCTTTCAGAAAATAGTACTCCCTAGAAAACTACCAATATAAGCTACTAGTATTTGGTTAGAGGATTTGCTGCCGAGAAAGATCCGTCCACAGAGAGCGCCACACATCCCACTGGTGGTGGTGGATGCCAATGCGTGCATGCAGCATGGTTGGTGTCGGTAATTTTTACTTGGCACACCTCGCACTCTGCATATATGCCGGTTCCATACGTAGATTTGTGCAGTTCCACCAAAATGCAGCTGATAACCCTGTTTGCACAAATACTGAAAAAGCGTGATTACATTATAGTTTCACTAGTTGATGAAACACATAAAATAAATAGAATAAAATATTACGATAGTATCATAGTATTCCATGCTGCGAGGGCGAGATTAGCCCTGTGACGCCTCATACGTTACGCCTCATACTGGACATCGTCCCAAGTCTCCCGGATACACCTTCTGCCAGTGATGAACATCAATGTATAGCGGTAGTACAAGGAGGCGCCTTGAGACATTCAAATCTCTATTTTTGTACAGATCAACTAAAACTAAGCACCCCAGTTTGCAGAAACGCTTAAACATTAACAATGGGACTAGTTGATGAAACATACATTAACAAAAAGAAGCACTTTCTTTATCTACATTGGAAATGAAATGATAGAGAGGACACTCGCTCTATTTTAACTGTATAATTACTTCATTTTATCAATGACACTAGGGTCGAGCAGGTGACAAACGAGGTGTACCGTGTCTCGCAAGGATGGAGGCCGGGGGTGCTTAGACTTGGATGCAGAAGCTAGCTCTTTCAGTCACCAACATGGATGATTCAATTCATGGGACCTTTTGGTGCAGTTCACCTAAAATGAAGCAATGTCCCGTGAGCTAGCAGCTTCTTCTTCAATTTTTTTAAGAAAAGGGCTCCAGCCCCGGTTCCATTTCCATCAGAAAACGAAACCCACAGAGCTTCTTCTTCATTAGTTGCAATGAAATTGAGCAACATCAAGGTTGGTTGTGAAGCTCCTGGAATGCTCAACTATAATTTGGATATCATTTGTGCAGTTCAACTAAGATCGAGCGTGAAATGTATATCTCTGTTTGCACAAAAAAGGTGGAAAGTAGGGTGACTAACAAGTGATGAAACATGCATCAAATGAAAAGAAGCATGGTCGTTATCTGACTGGTAATCCTACAAGGACAGCAGCAATTTCTAAAGCAGTGGCATTGCTAGATATTAGTGTGGGCATTAGGATTAACTATGACAACCGTTAAATACGACATTACTTTGGGCACGGGAGAGTAGGCGGACCAGGACAGTTGCATTTCTAACAAAAGGAACCAACTTATCTTAATGGGAAATTTAGCAGGACATGTAAAAAAGTGCCATTGATTCATATTACTGGAGGCATTACATTGAAAACAACATTGGTTTAACGTGTCCTTACTTTTAACAGTGCGACTGCTACATTTTACCAGTGGCATTACATAAGAGTGGCTCGGGGCAACAAACATCAGAACAGGATATCTGGGTTGGTCCCATTTTTGTTTGGTATAGCTACCTTATACTGTGTGAGGCTAGCAAATCTAGTGCTGGACTTACTCTGTTGACTTGTCCCCCAGTCCCCACTTTCTTTCCTTTTTGAACCAATAGATCGGGTTTATATTGAGTTTGTACTGCATTTCCCTTTATTTCCCTATTAGACCTAGAGACCAGTTGGATAGCAAGTCTCCGCTACTTTTCGCCCCCGTTATTTCCTCTTTCGACCAAGTCCTAGATTCAGGTAACAAATCCTCCCCCACCCCACCCCCTTTCTTCCTTGTTTGAACCACGTAGTACTAGATTCGAGTGCATGAACTAGTTTTACCTCTTAGACGTAAAAAAATTAGGTGGTTTTCGAATAGCCGATCGATCCTATCTACGAGAGGGCCTGAGAAATAGTAAAAGATACAAATGCAGCGACGTTAGGAGCTCGGGAAGTAGAGCAAGGCCGGTTTCGAAGGAAGTTATACCTGATGGTTGCCGGGATGTCGCTAGGTGGGCGGCGGGAGGCCGGATCTGCCCACACTACGGCAACGAGGAAGAAGGGGTCGGAGGCCCTCCCTCGCCAGCGGTGCTTGGGAGAGAACAGCAAGGCAGGCTGATCGGGACGCGCCAGCAGTGGGTAAGAGCCGTCACCGAGGACGACCGCGTGAACGTTGCGCCTTTTCACCTTCCCCGGTGGAGAGGATCCGGCTGGATCTGTGACCAATGGTGAGCAGAGATAGAGAGAGAGAGAGAGAGAGAGAGAGAGAGAGAGAGAGAGAGTGGCCACCGCTGTCATGTTTAGATCTGGAGAGGACGAGACAGTGTGAAGAGAGAAACACTAGCAAGCAAGCGCGGAGGCTCCTTCCTATATAGTGGAGTAGTACTAGTTTTCTTTCAATGACTGTCGAGAAGTCTTCATGCACATGGCCCAGAGGCGCAGTTGTCGTCATTTTGATCTGAAGCGCCGGATTATAACATATAACACAAAAAAAATGCCACCTGACAAGAAATCATAACCTCACTGCCCAAAGGAGACAACATGATTCCCGACGAACAAACTAGACGACGAACAAAGCTCAAATAAAGATAAACTCGTAGAAAAGGGGTCCGTCGATAGATGTCCTAATTAACATAGCCGGCTTGACCTAGATGGCAGCCGAGTAGTCTTCGTGCATGTGCCCCCAATGACTAGCCCAACTCAGTTGTCGCTGTTTAACCCTCGCAGTGATCCGAAGCACATGACACCTAATTTTGCGAGATGACAAGAAACCGTTTTTTAGATTTCTCACCACAACTACAGCCATGTACAACACAACATACACGATATGTAGACGATATGCTAGACTGACCAGCCGTCTGGGGTGCGACGCGAATGCGACGGGCGTGCTGTATACTCCGTACATGTGTACCGCCGTTTTCTAGAGGCTTTGCTCCATGGCGCAATCCATGGATACAAAATTAGTATATTGTACTATTTAGAAGTCAAGGGCGGGGCTTTTCCTGCGCGATAGGCGGGGCAGTTCCGCCTAGTCGGTTCGACACAGATGCGAGAAGACGAGGGAGTAGGCTGCTGCAAACGTAGGGCTGTGTGATTTGACAGCGAGTTACTGCTGGACAGGTGGGGCCCCATGATTTGACTTGCCATTATCATTTTAACTGCGGTTCTACGACTGGCGTGAGTCTCCCGATTCCTGACCACCTCCATACAGGTGCCTCTCCCAATGCTCCACCACGTAGTAGAGGCTGGCTCTTCCATAAGAGCCCACGTCTCCACTTTTTCCTTGCCTCTCTTACCTCCACATATGCAAAAAAGCCATGTAAAGTGCAGTATTGTACTTAGGCTGGTCGTAATGGAGAGTATCATATACTAGTATCATGCATATGATAGTTTTGTATGATACTACTCCCTCCGTCCGGAAATACTTGTCGCATAAATGGATGAAAATGGATGTATCTAGAATTAAAATACATCTAGATACATTCATTTCAATGACACGTATTTCTGGACGGAGGGAGTACATCCGTAATGCATAGTATCATGTGTTGGTATCATAGGATAGTTTACTTATTGTCAGGCATGACACATAGTAGCACATCATTTAATATGATACAGTATCATATTATGATACTACTCAACTCTCTCTTTTCATCATTTAATTCGACGTCACCTCATCAAGATTGCATAGTTGGCATGCATGATACTACCTCCGTCTCGGTGAATAAGTCATTCATGTAGTTCTAGGTTGACGACTTAACTATCTAAATAAAATATATATTTAGAAACTACATCCTTGTAGAAATCTAGTGATATACTTTTCATGACATATATAACATATTTAATTCATCAAATCGATGACCTAGAACTACGTGAATGACTTATTCACCTAGACGGAGGTAGTACTACTCCCATTTTCAGGTGCTAAGCTTGCCACATAGGCATAAAGTTTGATGTGGCAAGTTAATCAAGAAGAGAGAGACTAGTTTGGTGACCCAAGGAAGAAACAGTGCGCATGTACCTAGGTGAAAAGACAATTTTGAGTCTATAGCTAATTAAATCATGCAAACTTAGCAACAAAAAACTAATAAGCACACCATTTCATTGGAAGAGGTCACTCCTTGGCAAATGCAATAAATACTAGTACTCCCTGTGTCCCATAATATAAGAACGTTTTTGGCACTACACTAGTGTCAAAAACATTCTTATATTATGGGATGGAGGGAGTACGAAGAAAGTGATAGAGAGAAGTAAAAAAACTAGACTTATAGCCAACCTTATTTCTAACCTTGTTGTAGTATGAGTGACTAAGTGATGACTATGTATGACATGCCAACATCAGATAGCCTAATGCACCGTGTTAAATCTCCAAGGGCGTGACCGCGCGAGCGACGCGACAGTCATGGTAGGCGCGACCATGATACAGGCTGTTGGCAGCCCTTGGATCTGAGATCAAACAGTCACATGCTAATTTGCTGAAAATTTGCAGAATAACCCTCCAGGATAGGATATTCACCCATAGGTCTAGAATCACGCCATGCAACCGTTTGATCTCAGATCCAAGGGTTCTCGGAAGCCCGTATCATGGGAGAATGGAAAGCCACTACCCTGCCGTTTGCACGCTGGCAGTTCGCTCCTACTTGTCCCCGCACGTCCTTTAATACTACGGCGGTTCGCTCCTAGTCGTCCCGTCCTTTCACATTACGGCAGTTCCACTAATCCTAACCCTCCTCCCAAATCCATGGCATCCCAAATCTCCATGATCGGCGGTGAGTACAAGGTTAGAACCATCACCGGCAATGAGTTCAACGTCATCTACACCCGTTCTTCCGCGACGGTGAAAGGATGCCTTTCTCGCTTCAGACACATGTTCGGAAACTCAGATGATGAGTGGGTCGCTGGGCTAGATGTTGAGTACACCACAATCCTGGGACGAGAGAAGGATCTAATGGATGAAGAGAGGAAGAAGCCCGCCGTGATCCAGGTTTGCGTGCATGACTTATGTTTGGTATACTACATATGCCATGCCGACGTTGAACGCCTGGATTTTAAGGACTTCCTCGAGAGAAACCTAGTCAAATTCGTTACTGTAGACTTTGGGAACGACAAAGAAGTCCTGGGTCGGATAGGCCTCGTTGTAGGCAACCCCTTCGACCTCCAGAAGAATCGGTTGGTTTCCTCTCATCAGCCTTCGATGTTGACCCTGGCAGGAGCCATGGTTCATCCTTCGTACGGTAAACTGGAGAAACCTCCATACACGTTTCATCGTTATGCATGGCAGCGGAATGTACTAGATATAGACCACATCCACTACGCTGCAATGGATGGCTACCTTTGTTTCAATATCTACAAGGGTTGGATGAAGAGCAAGAGCCAAGTGTGTGGTTCAACTAAAGAAGTATCGGCCAAGAGGAAGAGGGACAAGGACAAAGTCGAGGACGTGGATGAGGACTCCGAGTAAGGTGGCAGTGTTGTTGCTCATGGTGGTTCTAATGCAGTGTCTACCGGAATAGTTGCAAAGTTTAATTTCAGGTGTGCTTAATTTAATTTGAGTGGTGTGTCGTGCTGAGCCCCCAGCAGAACTATGTTATGTTTCTTCTCGTTACTTTAACTCTTCAGTACGTACATACTACTAGTATTTCTTACATTTCAACTTTTAGTTGGTATAGTACTACCACTCGTTTCTTCACATTATATACGTACAATATATATGACCAACATCATATAGCCAGCAGTTTAGTTCTCAAAGAATTTCAGGGTGCTTAGTTTTGTCAAAGAATTCCAGGATGCTTAGTTTTATTTCAGGGGTGGGTTGTGCTGGACACCATTATTGTGACTAGCCTTTTTAATAGTACTATATGCATAATTTGGCGACGAGCGCTCTCTATATGTACCACCATTTTTTTAATTTCAAGTTTTGCTCCATGGCGCAATCCATCGATACTACTACTGTACAAAAGTATATATTTTTTAAAAGGCTAGAGGGCGGGGCAGTCTAGCTTGGCCGGTTTCACGAGAGGCGAGGTCCTTTGTGATTTGACGGCTCATTACTGCTGGAAGGCTGGGCCTTGTGATTTGACTGCTCGTATAAATGTGCCGGCGACCTGAGGAGGAGCAAAGAACCGTGCGGTATACTCAAGTTTTCCACTGGAGTAGTACTATGATGGAGGAGCACGAAACACGACAGCCCAATGCCATATGGCGATAAAAATGATCTAATTTGCTAGTCATCTCATTGTTAGCATTGTTCTATTCATTCCTTCAAAAAATCAGTGTTCTATTCATGCCTCGTAGAGAACATGACACGTGCGGCGAAACACCCGAAGCAAAAGATGAAACACAAGAGCAAAAGAAGAAGGAAGATTATCACTCCAAATGATCTAATTCCACGTGGAGTCGTAACTGCTTCTTCATAACCTCCACGACCTCCATCTCCTTGCGCGTCTCCTCCACCATCTTCTTTATTCTTTCCATGATGCGGGATTTCTCGACGCGAGCCTTCATCATCTGTTCCACGGCCACATTACGTACCTTGACAGCAGTCGGGTGCTATATGCGGAGCTTCGCCAACTCCTCCTTCTCTTCCATGACGAGGGCCTGCAGAATCTTCATCGAGGAACTACTATTCTCATGCAGCTTCTTCCAGCCAGCATTCTTCTCCTTCAACAGGTCAATCTAGATGGCAGAGCTTCGCCTTGTCCTCCTGAAGTCGCAGGATTTCGCCGGTCACCTTCTTCTCCGAGGCAATGCTCTTCTTCAGCGGCATCACCAAGCCGGCGGGCAACTCCCCCTGCTTATTGAGCTCAGCGGGCATGTCGTCGAGGCTCTCCTTCAGCAGCTCCACCAAGCCTTGGATGAACTCCTTCTGTTTATTGAGGTGCTTATTGAGCTGATCGGGCATGCCGTCGAGGGATAACGACTCCAGCGCCGCCGGCTCGGGATGTTCGCCTTCGTGGATAGGGCGCTCCTGGGAGCCAACGCTTGCCCGTGAGAGATCTTTCGAGGTCTCTGCCTGGCGGCGAGCCCTCTTTTTTTTCCGCAGCCTTGGTTGCCTCTCCCTTGTTAGGAGTAGTTCTCGACCTAGAGCTCTGCTCACCGGCCATGGCAAGGACGGACGAAGAAGAAGCACTTATGAGAAGGAAAGGTAGAGTAATTTTCGATTAGGTAGTTCCCCTTTTTATAACCTAAGTACTAGCACTAGTACTAATACCTGCATAGTGGGAACATGTTCAGGTTTGGTACGTACTAGTAGGTCTGAGCCAGCTTTCGAATGTGATGGGAACAAGGTAAAGATTAATTGATGGTTTTGGTTTCGAGGCCCGAAACGGCTCCCGATGAGTTTAGCGAAACATAAATTTCAAGTAGACTACACTGCTCAAATGCGTAAATATTATGTTACTGTCAAAAATTGGCACAAAATACGAGGGAGACCAATGGAAGTACTACTAGCAACCCATCATTTAACTACTCGCATGCGCGCAGTGGAGTAATAATGTCTTTCTTCCGCCCCCACGTCCACTCAATTTGCATGAGCTGTATTAATTGACCATCAATGAAGTGAACGAGTTTACACGCATCAAATTATCACATGGGGTGGATCTTGGTACAAAATTGCCCCCGCCCGTGTACCCGCGTGTGCGTGCGAGGGAATGAGTGCGTGCGTGGCGTGCGTGCACATCTTCACTTCGTGCATGTACCATCAGTATGGCTCATGGAGGACGAATACATTCTTCTGGAACCATCAGCACGTCACTGTGATCAATCCACGCAAGGAGGTCGCGACAACGCCTCCACATGTGCCACGTGGCTTCATGAACTGTAAGAGAGACACTGTGTAGCGTGCCATTGGAATTCTAATCTGCGTGTTTTGCAAATACTCAAAGTACTAGTAAGGTACACGTGCATTGCACGCATCATATTATGAATAAATACCACACTATACCATGTAAGCTCCGAGTCATATAAGCCTGATGTAGACCTTCGTTTTATTCTAATAGTTCATCTCATTCAAAATCAATTAGTTTTTATAAAAAATCTAGGTCCTCTTGGAGTTGTAGGATTTCCAAAATGCGGGAATAGGAAGAACATGGGATTATAGTGGAATGTCGTCTTGAATCCTACAGGATTGTACGAGTGTTTGATTGTGCATAGAAAAAATGCAGAATTATTTCAAAGAGGTTTGAGTGGAAGGGATGTTGCCTAAAATCTAGTGGAAATGAATCATATGGAAAAATTCCTATGGTTTACAATCCTACGAATCAAACAACCAAGATAGGAAAAATTCCTAATGGTTAGAATTCCCCAAAATTCCTTTGAGAATCCTTTGAATCAAAGAAGCCCTTAATCTATTTTATGATTCATGGAATTGTGCGTTGTAAAGCACAAAGTACAAAAAAATAATGGAAATTAAACTAGAAAAAAAGTTTGGGCAGTTATGATATGGAAGATTCTAGAACAAAAGAGAACCACTCTTGTTTAGAGGTTTGTGCATTATGCTTAAGTTCAACCATGGAGTCTGCTAGATTGTACATGTGGCAAAATCCGGTGGGGTCTAGAAGATGGTGTGAGGGGCCGAGTGGAGGGAGACAATGAAGGAATGCACAAGTGCGAGATCGATATTTAGAGACAGGGGCGAGAACGTGTGCTGTTGCGCGCAGTGGCGGAGCTATGAAAAATAAATGACCTAGGGGGGCGCATTGCTAATCCTTTACGAGGAGGGTTAATTCATGAACTTAAACCATTTTTAGCAGCAATTGTCTAATGATCACATTCATATTAGCCTTGATATATAGTGATGTTAGGGGGGGCAGGGCCCTTACTGCCCCTGTCTTCGCCATTGTGTGCGCGTCTGAGAGATGAAGCGGAAGGCATGGATGATGAGAGGGGGACGTTGGATATATAATTAATGTGGGTGTATTAGCTATATATGTTAATCCTATATAGAGAGGTATAGATTGTTCGATGTGGACGTGGGAAAGAGGGTGAGACCTCACTGGATATATCGATTGATCAGTTTGTGTGGAAAACTATGAAAGACCTAGCTATATACACATATACATAGAGGAACATCGATCGTTGCGCATGCAGGCGTGAGAGGTAAAGAATGCCCAATATGATGGAGAGGGGGATGTGTGTGGGTGTGTGCCTTCATGGGAGACCGACCTGAAGAAAAAGATTGCATGTGTGCGATGGATAATGCCGACTGGTAGTGTGTGTGCATGCATGCACGAGAGAAAGTTAGTGGTACAATTATAAAGAGAAGATGACTGTGTGGGTGTAAAAGACTAGGTGAGGTCATAATCAATGTAAAGTTGAATTCAAATATTTGAATAAGAGATCCTGATGTTTGAAACCCATGCATGCATGAATATAACGGAGATATGCGCGGCGTGGTTTGGAAACGAGCATGTTGTAATGTATACACATTGAACAAGGTCAGACTAATTTGAATTTGAGATACCGATGGCAGACATCATTTGGCCACGTTGCATCCGTGCATGGACACACTATACTAATTGGAGATGATGGGTGGCTTTCGCATCATATATCTATATCTATACCCCTATATATATATATATTATATTTTATTTTTTTATATTGTGTGCGGGTAACTTTAACTTTGAAATATGGTCGTCGGATGAGGCGAATCCGATGGTCCAAAGATCGCAAATTTGAGCACTACTGACCGTTGGATATCAACTAGATTCCACTAGATTTCGCCACATGTATAATCTAGAAGACTCCATGGTTGAACTTAAGCATAATGCACAAAAATCAGAACACAAGCACTTCTTCTTTGTTCTGATTTTTGTGCGTTATGCTTAAGTTCAACCATGATTTCTACATGATTTGCCATTATTTGTTTTTACTTTATGTCTTACCACGCACAATTCCATGAATCTTAAAATAGATTAGCTTTCTTACATAAAACTAGATGATTTTGAATGAAATGTACTATAAAAATTAAACGAACATATACATCATGCATATATGACTCAAAGCTTACATGCTATAATGTGGTATTTATTCATAATTTGGTTGCCAAATCTCATGCGTGCAATGCACGTGTACCTTACTCTAGTCTAAATGGTGTTTGTGTGTGTGTTGTGCGTGTTGAGGTGCAAATTGTCTGTTTTTGGGTACACGTTAAGCTTGTTCTTCCGAAATTTCAAGCCGCGCCTTGTTATGCCGAAAATTCAAGCTAGCGTCTCTGTCTATCGTGCTGCGAAACTCCCGCCTCTTCAACCCGCGGCTTGTTAGCCCGAAATATTTAAGATATATCTTTGTCTCATTGTGCTCCGACAACTCCCTCCATAGCAACCCGCGCCTTGCTATTCCGAAACTACAACGCGCATGAAAACTCCCACCTCCTGTGAAATCCCGACACGTGAAATGCCCGTGGTAACCCTGAACCGAAAGAACCGCCTCAAATCAGTGGGGGTACTTTCGTAACTTACCCCACATTTTGGACAAGCGCGTCCCTAAGCCATGGTTCCCCACTTCCATCCCATCCGCCCACCCATTCGTACACCGAGGCCGCGAAAACCCGCGATGAAGCCCCACACCCTGCTCCGTCCGCCACCCAGCCAAAGCCTCTTCCCCGACGACGTCGTCCGCAGCAACACCTCGACGTCCCTCATCCACCGTACCGGATGAGGATCCTTCGTCGATCTCGTCGTCCCGCCGGTTCAGCCACCCCGTCCTCCACCTCCAAGGAGCTGCCGTGATGTTCCCCTCGTCTTTCTGCCACCTCCATTCCCACACCACCGTCTTCACCTGCACCACCGGAAGAGCCTCACCATCACCGTTTCCTCAGATGAAGTTGCGGCCTAATCGGTGCCACCAAAGAGGTTGTACACTAATCGCCGCATTTTCTTCTTGATTCGACCTCACGGTGCTGTCGGCACTTGGTCCCGAGTCCACACGGCGCAGCTCCATCCACGGCGGCGTCGCCGACCGCTTCCTCCATGGCGTCACTCCCTCGGCGGCGACGTCCACATAAGTAGGAGCTGCTACTGCTTTAGCTCTCGCTCGCGCTGCTGCTCTGCTCTTGCTCTTGGTCCCCTGCCTGGTCTGCTCTTGCTATTGCTCTTGCTCATGGTGCTGCTCTCGCTCTTGCTCTTGCTTGCGATGCTGCTCCGATTTAGCTACACTTCAGTCGACTGAATCGACTTTTGGG
>LT934117.1:729768144-729833584 GCA_900231445.1 Triticum turgidum subsp. durum | reverse complement strand
GCCTCGCCGTGCCTCGGTGCCGCCGTCTCCCCCGACCCCATCTCTCTCCCCGCCCTCTGTAAGCACTCTCCCCTTCCGATCCCTCTTGTTTTCTTAGTATGAACCCTAGCTATTTAGTGCTAGTTAGTATGAACCCTAGGCTATTTTTAGTGCTAGTTAGTATGAACCCTAGGTAATTAGGGCAGTAGTTCCTAGGTACTAATTAGTTAGTAAGAACTAGGTACTAATTAGCTAGTTACTAGTTTATTTTTATTTATAGTAAGTTTATTTTTAGTAAGAACTAATTGAATTAATAGAACTAGTTAGTAAGAACTTGTTGCTATTTTTTTAGCTAAAGCATTTTTTCCCGCATCGACGTGGACGATGCCTATCCCGCATCCTCGTCGTCGAGTCGGCGGAGGACGACACCTGCTTGACCGGATGGGCCATGTCCGAGACTGGGCTCCGCCGGGGTGGTACTGGGAGGCACTACCTACCGGGGCGCGCAGGTTGGTGAGGAGCCAGCCTGTCGTTGACCCGAACCTTCTTTGGTGGCGGTTCAGTGGGCCAGTGACGGTCTAGAGGCTCGAGGACCCTCCGGAGGTGGTGCATCACCGTGTCAGTGAGGAGGACGCGCACGTCCGTCGCTACTTGTTTGCGTCACTACAAGAAATATGTCAACTTGTGACCTTGACTATTGGTCACTGAAAGGTCATTGTTTTTCATTTGCGACCTTTTTTGACCAAAAACAGAAGGTCAAAAGCTGAGGGTCATTAACTGACTATAGCGACCTTCTCTGTGAGAAGGTCGTGGACGTTTACGACCAAAATATTCCTATTGTGGCGTTTTGGTCACTAGCAACCTCCCCAGGCCACGTAGGCATCCAGCGTGGCAAGCTGATGTGGCACGAGATTCAGCCCGGTCCAATTAAGTGTTTTACATGGGCCGAGCCCATTAATTCAGCCCATTTATGTTTTTTTCTGTGTGTCAATTTTTGGTTGGGTTCATGGGCCAAGCCCTATATTGCAGCCTTTTTGATTGTTGGGTTGTGGCCTTTTTGTCTAAACGAATTTAGTTTTTCTTTTTTTTCCAAAAGAAGGGTCCACTAGTCAGATGGGTCCCAGTTGTCAGGTTCTAGTAACAGGTTCCCATTTGTCATGTTGTGGTAAGTGGGTCCCATCAATTCAGACTCATATTCTTCATATTTCAAGCATTATTTAGATTTTCAGAGACAAAAACACACATGATACTTAAATAAGAGCAACCAGATCACATAATAAAAGCTCTATCCATTCCAATACAGAAGACCATACTGCTTTACAAGCTCTACAAGTGTAACAAGCTCCACAATTGTAATACTAACAAGCTCTACAAGTTCTTAAATTCAGACTCCTAACAAGCTCTACTAGATGAACAACATGTCACACTCGCTCGACGACCATAGTCAGGGCTGGGAACAAACAAAACAACAACATGGCTTCCACTGTCATCCTGTTACATGAATCAGAGAAGAATTAGAATAACTGGGGAAATATATGTCGTAGCTAACAAAGTAAGAAACAATAGTTAACAAGTCTGAGTCATAGAAGCTAGAAGTGTCCCTTCAGAGAGATGAGAACTTAGAATTGATGCATGGATCTTATTCTAAACAGCATAAACACCATACCAATAACAAATTAACAGTAACAAGATCAGTGTTAGCAGAATTAAGTACAAGGCAATCACGGGTACCAATCCAGTGCAAGTTAATAGAGAAAATATGTCAAAGTTACTCAGACTACCAAATTGAAGGTAAAAGATGTGTACTGATTCAACACTACAAACTGATTTCTAAAAGCTTTACCAAAACATTGTTTAGTCGCTTGGTACTAAAGCGATAGACGTTGAACACTAACTGCACGCGATAGTAACAACCAGCAGGTACTGCACCTGCGACCGCCATCACTAGCTTGGAAGCAATAAGCACAGCATAGGTAGGATAGGAATCATCCTGGTTGTGTGTTCACGAATCACCTAATAGGTGTCGTGCCGCATAATTGATTTCCTGAACTCAGTATGCTACACTTGTCTATCCCAAATCAGGGCTCATGAATCCTCATCAAAGTGTGAAATTTTACCTGAAGTAGGGCAGTGGCCACGTCGAAAACCACGTACAGGTCAATGGTCTGCGGGGCATGAGAAGCACATTAGGAACCCGGCAGTCGCAAGTGGCAGACGAAAAAAATACTGCTAGGGAATCTATACACGAATGAGGCATAGAGCAGCAAAATAAGATATATATTCATGATCTTCACAGCATGAATCCAAATCCTACGGCTGATAGTGGCCCTTTTTATACTACAAAAGACACCTGTACACGACCATTGACACCGTTCAAGAATCGCAACAGCACACTAAGAACAATGACAGGCTCCGCAAGCCTGTGACATACTATACACGGCAATAGGAGCAAAAATCTAATAAATTCATTACAGGCTTGCCAATAAAAATAACAAGTTACCTACACAGAAGGAAACATAAACTTGAGAGGTTGAGATCAAGGCCTATCAACTACATCATATATATATATATATGCATCAAAAAACAAGGCCATATGGACCAATGCATCATAATTATCAGTTTTAAACACTACAGGATCAGACCGACTGACCGAGCCTGATGAATCAATAGGTGTGAAATGCATTGACACTTTGCTCTGTCTTAAAATTGACAGCTATATTAATTTATATTTATACTCATTAGAGATAGTCATAATATTGGGACGTGGACACTCATCAAGATAACTCTAAAAGAGTTTGACAAGATATGCAACCGAAGTCATAGATCCAGAACAATAAAAATAATCATGCCCTGTGCAAGTTAACAAATGCAAGGGAAACAAGAAGCTTCAGCAGCTTTTAGCTGGAAAACTCTCAAGGTTGACCTCCCCAACAGCTTCAGCAGCGGCTTTTAGCTGGCAAACAAATCAAGTCAGTTGGTTCGACAAAGGAAAACAAAGCAAGCTTATTTTCTTGACTTTTTACAGAACTTGTAATAGAAAAGTGAAGTGTTGGGCATGCAGAAAAGGGCAAAGAAGAAAGTCGATGCCAATCACAACTTCTATAGATGGAGATAAACAGAAATAGATATCATTTCTTACATATCTAGCTACAGCCCAACTTGTTCATCATATTAAGTCATGTCATAGTTGAGAGTAAATGTTGACAGTTTATGGACATTTTGCTAGAAGGACATGTCACACTTGTATTCACATGCACACTGATCTAATGGATCAATTGAAGGCAGTTTTTATTTATTCGCACGCACTTTAAGTCAAATGGGATGTGAAGTGCATAAATCACAGAGGGGTGTATACAATACACACCATCTCGTCGGAAGCTAGTTTATACCTCCATCAACACCTCCCCCTCCTAGCATTCGTTCATTAGCAGCACTAACCTGCCAAAATAAATCTCAGTTATATAATTCACTGTTGAATACAGAGAAAGATAATTGCTTCTATGCAAAATGTTACAGATGGAAGTAACAGAAGGATTTAGTAAAATGCTCACATAATATATCATCCAAGCTTGCAAAGGCTTAAGATATAACTGGCCAAATGGATTTGTAATAAGACATTGGATTTATAAAGTTGTTGCAGAAGGGACTGCAACTTTCGTGATAATTTGGGGCTCAGAACTCAAATTCCAATACATGGTAAATAAGCTGACAGTCATTGGGGAACTTGATTCAGACTTCTTGGTGATGCCCTTAATGGCAGGGGGAACCAGTACGGACATTAAAACAGAAAATAAGCATAGCTAAGAAGACCCTATTCAACAACCTAGACCTAGGCAAAGGACTGTTCCATCTGAGAAGCCAGCCTAACTACAATGCCATGTGATGGTTCTAAAACTAGGTTCAGTTCTGATCTCATGCTCAGATAATATTCAACTACTCCGTATTTGGTAAAATACAACTCGACCAATCTCACCTATCCAAGCATATCTAGATACGCAACCAATATTGCATGGAGGAGACAAGGTGGGATTGGATGATGGGATGGAGCGGAGGAACTTACGATGGCGTCGGTGGCGCCATCAACGGACCAGAGGGTGATGTCGCCCTTGTGCACCTTCAGCCCGCCGGCCCCCGCCGCAGCTGACGGGGACGAGGACGAGGACGAGGGAGGGCACGAGGGCCTTGGCCTCGTCGGTGGTGTCGGGGCAGATGTTGCCGAGGGTGCAGAGCTCCATGGCGCGGGAGCAGCGGACGCCGGGAAGGTTGACGAGGAGCCGTGGCTGCCCAAGCCCCGCCCCGCCGATGGAGAAGGGGGCAAATCCCTCTAGATCGAGGCCTAGATCTGTGTGGGCTTCGCTGCAAGCCCACTGCCGCCGTAGCGGGTCCGGAAGCACCGCCTCGTCGGGGGAGGGGATGGGTGCGGAGGCAATGTGAGAGGGGATGGATCGAGGTGGCGGCGGGTGTGTTCTGGGGAGAGGGGGAGAGAGAGGCGGCGGCGGGATGGGGAGAGGGGAGAGAGAGGCGTCGGTGGGTGTGTTCTGGGGAGAGCGGGAGAGAGAGGCGGCTTGCTAGGGTTTGGACTGGGGTACTGAGATCTGAATGGTGAGTGAGAGGCGTTGGATCCACTGGATACGGACGGTTCAGATTAGCTATAGTGCGGTGATCCGTGTGAAGAGTTCTGATTGGCTCAGAAAATCAGTGATTTATGAAACAGTTTCCAAGTGCTAAAAATTGAGGGAGTTTGTGAAGCAGCTATCAAAAATATTTTGCAAAAGGGCATCACACAAATTTTCACTTGAGTTAGACCACATTATATGGATGAGCACCAATTTTTATGCATTTCTGATCTTTCTAGCTATTTTTTATCATTTATCTAGTGCCCAAAATGAGTTTTTTTTCTCAAGGATCTACCATATATTTGTTGTAAAATTGGACCAAATCAATTTTCTAAAATACTAGGCCATATTTAATTCACAGTTGACCAAATGGTTGGGTGTCAAAAGCTTTTATCCACCTCTGGTGAAAAAGACAAATTTCCGCCGATTCAGTAGGAAGCGGGTCAAATTTGAACTGTAGCTACCTCATAGTTTGCTCTTTATTTTTCCAAAAATCATTTCTAGGTAAAGAATTATCTATTTAATCACAGAAACACCAAAAAAATTCCAAGATTAAACCACTAGCTAGGAACGGTCATGCCCGCCGTTTTGACCGCATTTTGAAACGGACATAAAAAATTCAAAAAAAATCAAAAAATTGGAAAACCTTCGCATTGTGTCATTATATGTGACCAAGTTTCCAGGAAAAATAATAAACTTGTAATACAACAATTATTTTAAAAAAGTGTTCTTAAAAATGAGCTATCATGCGTGAAGATTCATGCCTTTCAAGCCAAATGATCAATCTTATGGCCACATTCATGGCATAGTTTGTTCAAATGATCTCATATTGTGCACAAGGGTACATCTTGGAATTCCAAACAGTGTTTCCTAAGGAAGTTTTTCTTTGCACGGAAATTTCATTTTTCATTTTCCGAGTGCCCAAAACGAGGTTTTTTTGTGAAGGAACTACCAAATAACTGTTGCAAAAATGGACCAAATCAATTTTATAAAATACTAGGCCATATATAATGCACAATTGATAAAATGGTTGGGTGAAAAATGTTTTGATCCACCTCTGGTAAAAAAGACAAATTACCGTCGATTCAGTTGGAAACGGGTCAAATTTGAACTGCAGCTGCCTCATAGTTTGCTCTTTATTTTTTCCAAAAATCATTTCTAGGTAAATAAGTATCTTTTTAATCAGAAATACATGGTTTGATGGCGAGACATCGAGGTTTGGACGGTGGTCGAGGGCCCCAACTCTAGAGCGCGTAAGCTCGCATGCCCGCCGCGTGGTCACCGCGTGACCGTGGCGTCGCCATGTGTTCTGGGCAGCCTAGGCATGTCTAGTGGGTTGGGTACTCCCCAGGTAGGTGCTAGGAATAAAATCACAACATAAGATTCTCACGAGGAGACCGACCGATGCTCAAACATGAATAAGCAGCCAAGTGTTTGATTTGCGGTACGGGAAATGCACATGGCTAATGGGCGTGAGTTTTGGGTGAGGATGATCAGTTACTAAGAAGACTGTCTTCACAAATTTTCACCTCAAAAGGAGGAGCCTAGGTGGTACTTACTTTACAAAGTACCACACTAGACATAAATACGAATGTTGAAGCTGGGCTCAAAATAATGAATGGATTGAGCTGGCATTTGGTGGAGGATGGTTATTTGGGCATAGAAAAGCACTGTAGAAAATGGATACTATTTGGACATGCCAAAGTGGTACTTCCTTCACAAACTGTTGTTCTGAACAGAATAGGAAAATGAATAGTTTTGAATTATTTTTGCACTAGGCAGGGAAGGTTTTTACATATTTGACGAAGATATGACCCAAAGAATTTGTGAGATTTTTTTGGGAATTTTGGGAATGACAGAAATATAGGTTGCTTCACAACCTAGGGCAAAAACCGCCACATGGACATGACACATAGGCAAAACTGATGAGGTGGCGCCTAGTCATAGCAACCCACCACAATCTACAAGGCTATGACCATCTATATTGGTCGTTAACAACTAGAAATAAGGCAGCGGACTAGCGCCGTTTGCTTTATGACCTTTTCGTGTAAAGAAATTACGACCTTTCTGACCAAAATGGTCACAATGGTTTAGGATTTGGAGCCCCTCGAACAGCTTTTGACCAATTGGTCTGAAATGGTCATAGATCTATGACCAATTCTTCCAGGGTCACTGACAAAAGGTCACTAGTTGACATATTTCTTGTAGTGCGTTGGAGCACAGGTTCTCTAATACCTGGCAGGTTCTCCAGGGATCTCACTAGAGCTATGATCCCGTGATAGTTCCTTCTCTGTGGGTGTCCACCGCCCGCGCCGATACCCGTCGTGTGCTAGGGTTTTAGTTGTATTAGTGATGTTATATGTATGACACTATTCGGGGTGTATTAGTGATAATATTCGACGATGTACGGATGCATGAGATGATTTCCTTTTGCTTATTGAATGCATGCTAATTTGAGTCCTATAAGATATTTTGAAATGTATATCTTGTGGTGCTCAAATAAGATATGTGCTTGCCCAAGTGGCCGGTCATGTTTGCAGGTTACACCTCCGAGTGGCCTATGTTTTGCCGGAGTGTTGATTCATTTCCGTTCCAGAAAATTTCAGGCGCTCGATATGTCCTATTCTAGCAAAGGTCATGCCGGATTTTTCCATGAATTTTGGCATGACTTGTGCCAGAATATGTAGGAAATATCGAGTCCCCCGGATTTGTGTGTTGAGTATCCTGGTAGTTGTCTTCGATCGATTTTCTATTAATGTTTCAACTATGAACATAGGAAATGTCTGACGATGAAAAGGATTTCGGTATTTGCAAATACTGCGAAGATGAGCGCGGCCTGTGCGACGGAATCTTCCTAGATGATGGTAGGCGCTTCAGCATCAATCTGGACGAGAACGTCGAAGTGGATACAGTAAGTCACAACGACAAGTCTTTTTTCGTAATTAAGCATGACATCTGCTTCATTTGCTTCAACTTATAATTTTTTTACTATTCTACTAGCGTATCCCCTGCCATGCAAGAGTTTTTGTATTGGATAAGATAGGTTGCAGTCGTACTATGGAGGTAAAGAAAGTTTACTTGAAGACCGAGCATGGTTATATTTTCCACGCAAAATTATACAATTCAGACGACTACACCTATTTTGGATGCAAAACATGGCGAGCACTATGCAAGACTTATGCATTTGAGCCTGATATGGTTATCACCTTTGATATTCGTCCGGAAGATGATATTGAAGGTAATACCGACATCTGGGTCGATGTGCAGACGCCTCCAGTTATACCATTATGTAAGTTTCTCAACCATATTCATGTCTTTGATATTGTTTATTCAAAAATAGTTGACAACTAATTTGTATTGTCATCTTATTTCGGTGCAAGCAAACATGTCCAGCGCTTGGTAGACAGGACTGTATACTATGTCGGGGCTGAACTCAACATCGAGGAGCTCGGTCATTATGTTTACATCATTATGTGATGGGGCAGCGCAGAGAAGTACTAGGGGGCAGAAAACAGATGCGCTACCCATGATTAGGAGACAGGTTCATCTACTTGCTCCCACATGATCAAGGAGGAGAGCTATACATGTTTTATGTTATTTTACCTAAGAGAGAGCAGCAGGAGTGATTAGCTAGCTAGAAATGAGTTTGAAGATGATGATGTGCTACACTATTACTATGATGATAAAATAGCTAGTGTTGGTGGTAATGACTATGATGATTATTATTAGCTAGTGTTAGTGGTGATTAAATAAATACTGTTGGTGATAATGACTATGATGATGATTAAATAGCTTGTGCTGGCGGATTAGATTCAAATGGAGGCAACATGTGGTGCACATAGAAAGTACTACTAGTCCAAACTAGATCAAGTTTGGATTAGTAGTATACTTTTGACATGCACCACATATTGCGTCCACTTGAACCTAATCCACCTTCATTTGACACACTGTTATGGACATAATGATGTAACCTCATAACTGGTATTGTACCAATATTTGTACGATGGAGAGAAAACCGCATAAATACACTAAAAATAAAAAAATAAAAAATGAATACTAGTAGCGATGGAGAGAAAACGCGCTTCCACTAGTTACATTAGTAGTAGTGTGGGAGTGAACAAACGCTGCAGCTATTTTTCCTAGCAGTAGCGCGTGCCAACACGCGTTACTACTAAGCAATAGCTGTAGCACCTTATTAGTAGCGCGCCTACCCGCGCTACTAGTGAGCAAAAAACCCGCGCTACAGCTAGTGTTTTCCCTAGTAGTGGGGGCGGTGGCAGATCGGCGGTGAGGAGTGTTTTAGGGGTGGGCGGGGCGGCGCACCACCGGCCGCGGGCGGCGGGGGATTGCTGTTTGGCCGGTGGTGGCTGGCGGCTCAGGGGGGTGGAGGTTGCAGATGAACCGCAGGCCCTTGATTTCGTATCCAACGGCTGCAAAATCGATAGACCAGAGATGAAAATGTCAGTCGACCGACGTGTAGCCTCACCTTGCTAGTGCGTTAGTTTCGACAGCAAAATTCAATTTCGATAGTTAAGTTCAGTTTCGACAGTTAAGTTCAGTTTCACAGTTAAGTTCAGTTTCACAGTTAAATTCAGTTTTGACAGTGAAGTTCAGAGATGAGCGGCTGATGTATTTTACATCTAGAACTTTGTGGTTATGTATTTTACGTCATGTATTGGAGATGCTATTAGAATTCCACTCAGGTTAACCTTGCCTCTCTTGTCGTGCTTCAGCCTCGGCATCGTACAACTCACCGGAGCTGCTCCAATGACGAAACCCTCCATCACAGCGGAGCAGTACCTCAGGCTCCATCTCCAGACGCATAAGATCTTCCCCTCCTCCGACAGCCAAGTCAGCCGGAGCATCCTCACCGGCCAACCCAATCACGCTGAGATCGACATGGCTTCGCCAAAGAGGTTGTGCACTTGTTGCATCTCTTTTTTACTCTACATGTTATATATATTGTCCAGTGAGCACTCGTAGTAACGGAAAATACGATTATTTTATCCTACTATATGACAAGCAATGAGGTACCAAGCAACCTAGCTATCCGTGATGGACTCTCTTGAACGCCATCATTATTTATCTCTGCGCGTTTGAGCTGTGCATTTGTCGATGGGCCTGGGAGTTGAGCTAGTATGGCAGTGGCCTGGGTCCAAAGTAATAGAAGTAGCACAAAAACATTTTTTAGTGTAGGATTTTCCTTGCTCAAGCCTGCCTACTAGAATCGCCAGTGCTTGAAAGGAAAAGTGAATGAAAAACATAGGAATTGGAAAGTTTCCTATGGTACTATTTTTCATGAATTTGGTGCAAAGGAATAGAGCAAAGGAAAACTGTAAGATTTGTTCCTTTAGTGTCTCCTTGAAAGAAAAATCGTAGGAATTCTAATTTCCACTTGTCCTCCTTTTCATATTCCTATTCATCAAGCACAAGACTAAGAGATAGTAGCATAATAGCATTATAACCGTACATTTTCTTGTGGTTTGACTTAATCTCACCATGCTTTTTTGCATCCTGTGATCTTCCAATTGTTGTGAATCAAACACCCAGATTGGCAGAAATCATGTGTTTTTAAATTCTCTATTTTGCACGTGCATTCCTATCCTATTCCTGTCTATTTCCTATCCCTGCACCGTTAGAATCCTCAAATTCAAACAAGCCCTTACTCAATTACTTCTGTTACAGATATGTGTCGAAGAAAACCTTGTGTGGTTTGTCCTGCTCCTGCGGCGCTGTGTTCCACCCCAGCTCAGTGATGACCCACAAGTATAGGGGATCTATCCTAGTCCTTTCGATAAGTAAGAGTGTCGAACCCAATGAGGAGCAAAAGGAAATGACAAGCGGTTTTTAGTAAGGTTTTCTCTGCAAGCACTGAAATTGTAGGTAACAGATAGTTTTGTGATAAGATAAATTGTAACGGGTAACAAGCAATGAAAGTAAACAAAGTGCAGCAAGGTGGCCTAATCCTTTTTGTAGCAAAGGACAAGCCTGGAAAATTTCTTATAATGAGAAAAGAGCTCCCGAGGACACATGGGGATTATCGTCAAGCTAGTTTTCATCATGCTCATATGATTCACGTTCGGTACTTTGATAATTTGATATGTGGGTGGACCGGTGCTTGGGTACTGCCCTTACTTGGACAAGCATCCCACTTATGATTAACCCCTATTGCAAGCATCCGCAACTACAAAAGAAGTATTAAGGTAAACCTAACCACAACATTAGACATATGGATCCAAATCAGCCCCTTACGAAGCAACGCATAAACTAGGGTTTAAGCTTCTGTCACTCTAGCAACCCATCATCTACTTATTACTTCCCAATGCCTTCCTCTAGGCCCAAATAATGGTGAAGTGTCATGTAGTCTATGTTCACATAACACCACTAGAGGAAAGACAACATACATCTCATCAAAATATCGAACGAATACCAAATTCACATGACTACTAATAGCAACACTTCACCCATGTCCTCAGGAAAAAACGTAGCTACTCACAAAGCATATTCATGTTTGTAATAAGAGGAGTAATAATATGCATTAAGGATCAGAACATATGATCTTCCACCAAATAAACCAATTAGCATCAACTACAAGGAGTAATCAACACTACTAACAACCCACAGGTACCAATTGGTGGTTTTGGATACAAGATTGGATACAAGAGATGAACTAGGCTTTGAGAGGAGATGGTGCTGGTGAAGATGTTGATGGAGATTGACCCCCTCCCGATGAGAGGACCATTGGTGATGACGATGGTGATGATTTCCCCCTCCCGGAGGGAAGTTTCCTCGGGAGAACAGCTCTGCCGGAGCCCTAGATTGGTTCCGCCAAGGTTCCGCTTCGTGGCAGCGGAGCTTCGTCTCGTAAGCTTGCCTCTGATTTTTTCCAGGATAAAAGCCTTCAAATAGCAGAAGATGGGCACCGGAGGGCCACTAGGGGGCCCAGGAGACAGGGGGCGCGCCCCCACCCTCCTGGCCAGGGTGTGGGCCCGCTCTTGTGCTTTTTTCGCTCAATAATTCTTATTAATTCCAAAACTGACTTCCGTGGAGTTTCATGATTTTTGGAGCTGTGCAGGATAGGTTTCCAATATTTGCTCCTTTTCCAGCCAGAATTCCAACTGTCGGCATTCCCCCTCTTCATGGTAAACCTTGTAAAATAAGAGAGAATAGCCATAAGTATTGAGACATAATGTGCAATAACAGCCCATAATGCAATAAATATTGATATAAAAGCATGATGCAAAACGGACGTATCACTCAGCTGCTCCAACGATGGAAGGGTTCACCACAGCAGGGATCCGCTCTCCAGACTGTCTTTCGCCGCCTCAGATCTTCTTCCCCGCCGCCGGCAGCCACGACAATTGCATTACCATCATCAGCTGAGCAGATGACCTTGAGCAGTACACGGGTCCACAAGAGAGGTCGCACTCTTTCGTGTCTGCTTATGTTATGTGTCGCTTAATATGATGACATGCTACATTATCGCCGTGTTCACCTATTAGACTCCGAGTCAGGTCCAAACTAATGCTGAAACTTGATTTTTTTAAATGGTTGTAGGGTACATATTGGGGCAGCAATCAGTACTATATGTCTAATATCTGGTTAATCTCCGGTGTCTACTATGAGTTTCATGTTGGGTGCAAACAAACATTAAAGGAGCCATTATTTGTATTGTTTAACTAAAGCTATTATCTGCCTGCTATCATTGGTTTTGGGTCTATCCACAGTTTGCTACCATCACTCTGGATTTGTGCATGCACTCCTTAAATAATCTCACTATGTTTTATTCCTATGCATGCCAGTTATTGTACACAATGGAACTAATCATGTAGAGCAAAAGAGACAAGCCTTGCGTGGCAATAAAATTTCATGCAGACGTCGCTCCATGGTGGGCGCAAAGGCAGCCCCCCTCCACCCACTTCGGATCGTAATCAAGAGGAAGATAACTGTTCTGAGGGGGATTCAGAAGGAGAAGACCACTCCTATTTACCCCACGAGGTCTTCGCTCTAACTTGGCATGCTAATGTTGGTAATATCATGCATATGGTGCCTTTCATTGCTTAATGTATACATTAAAGATGTCATCTTCTTAGTTTAGACATGCTTTGCATCAATGCCATCTGTTTAGTTTCTTTATCATATATCTGAATCATGCAATGCCATCTTGTTTAGCCAGCCATCATATATGTGAATTTTGCAATGCCACCCTGGTTAGCCAGTCATCTTATATGTGAATTATATCATGCCATCATTTTTTTAATATGTGTTAAATTTGTCAACAATTTTAGTACATTCAATTACTCTTCCTGTGCATCAGCCATTCGGCACGGTCATGGAAAAATCTGGAGTGGAAACAAGGTCTTCAGAGTAGACAATGCTATCTGACGAAGCGCATGTCTTGCTGGTTACTGATAGCTCCTCAGAGAAGGATTCAGAGACAAATGACCAGTCATATCCCCCCCCCCCCCGAGGTGCATGCTCTAACTTGGCAGGTTTATGTTGCTCATGTCGTGCGTATGGTATCTTGCATTGCTATGTCATTTGCTTAGTTTAGACATGCTTTGTGTGAATGCCACCTGTTTAGTGTCTAATTACAATATATGTGAATTATGCAATGCCATCTTTTTGCAAGACATTATATATGTGAATTATGCAATGTTATCTTGTTGCAAGGCATTATGTATGTGAATTATGCAATGCCATGTTGTTTAGGCAAGCGTCATATATGTGAATTATATCATGCCATCCTTTTTTTGTATTTCTCATCACTTTTGTCGACAATGTTTGTATATTCAACTGCTCTTCCTGTGCATTAGCCATTTGAATTGGTGATGGATAAATCTGGAGTGAAAACAAGGTCTTCAGAGCAGACAATGCTACATGCTGAAGTAGATATCTTGCTGGTTACAGATAGCTCTTCAGAGGAGGATTCAGAGGCAGATGACTAGTCCTATTATCCCCATGAGGTGTATGCTCAAACTTGGCAGGGTTATATTACTCATATCATGCATATGTTGTATTTGTTGGAAATATGCCCTAGAGGCAATAATAAAAGTATTATTATTATATTTCCTTGTTCATGATAATTGTCTTTTATTCATGCTATAACTGTATTATCCGGAAATCGTAATACACGTGTGAATACATAGACCAGAATATGTCCCTAGTGAGCCTCTAGTTGACTAGCTCGTTGTGATCAACAGATAGTCATGGTTTCCTGGCTATGGACATTGGATGTCGTTGATAACGGGATCACATCATTAGGAGAATGATGTGATGGACAAGACCCAATCCTAAGACTAGCACAAAAGATCGTGTAGTTCATTTGCTAGAGCTTTGCCAATGTCAAGTATCTCTTCCTTTGACCATGAGATCGTGTAACTCCTGGATACCGTAGGAGTGCTTTGGGTGTATCAAACGTCACAACGTAACTGGGTGACTATAAAGGTGCACTACAGGTATCTCCGAAAGTATCTATTGTTTTATGCAGATCGAGGCTGGGATTTGTCACTCCGTGTAAACGGAGAGGTATCTCTGGGCCCACTCGGTAGGACATCATCATATGCGCAATGTGACCAAGGAGTTGATCACGGGATGATGTGTTACGGAACGAGTAAAGTGACTTGCCGGTAACGAGATTGAACAAGGTATCGGTATACCGACGATCGAATCTCGGGCAAGTAAAATACCACTAGACAAAGGGAATTGTATACGGGATCGATTGAGTCCTTGACATCGTGGTTCATCCGATGAGATCATCGTGGAACATGTGGGAGCCAACATGGGTATCCAGATCCCACTGTTGGTTATTGACCGGAGAACGTCTCGGTCATGTCTGCATGTCTCCCGAACCCGTAGGGTCTACACACTTAAGGTTCGATGACGCTAGGGTTATAAAGGAAGCTTGTATGTGGTTACCGAATGTCGTTCGGAGTCCCGGATGAGATCCCGGACGTCACGAGGAGTTCCGGAATGGTCCGGAGGTAAAGATTTATATATAGGAAGTCCTGTTTCGGCCATCGGGACAAGTTTCGGGGTCATCGGTATTGTACCGGGACCACCGGAAGGGTCCCGGGGGCCCATCGGGTGGGGCCACCTGCCCCAGGGGGGCCACATGGGCTGTAGGGGGTGCGCCTTGGACTACATGGGCCAAGGGCACCAGCCCCAAGAGGCCCATGCGCCTAGGGAACCCTAGAGGGAAGAGTCCTCAAGGGGGAAGGCACCTCCGAGGTGCCTTGGGGAGGATGGACTCCTCCCCCCCTCTTGGCCGCACCCCAAAACCCATCTAGGGCTGGCCTCCGCCCCTAGGGGGTGGGAAAACCCTAAAGGGGGCGCAGCCCCCTTCCCCCTATATATATTGAGGCATGGGGCTGCCCATAACACGCGATTTGATCTCTCGTTGGTGCAGCCCTGCCCCTCTCCCTCCTCCTCTTCTCCCATGGTGCTTGGCGAAGCCCTGCGGGATTTCCACGCTCCTCCACCACCACCACGCCGTTGTGCTACTGTTGGATGGAGTCTTCCTCCACCTCTCCCTCTCTCCTTGCTGGATCAAGGCGTGGGAGACGTCACCGGGCTGTACGTGTGTTGAACGCGGAGGTGCCGTCCGTTCGGCACTAGGATCATCGGTGATCTGAATCACGACGAGTACGACTCCATCAACCCCGTTCACTTGAACGCTTCCGCTTAGCGATCTACAAGGGTATGTAGATGCACTCTCCTTCTACTCGTAGCTGGTTTCTCCATAGATAGATCTTGGTGACGCGTAGGAAAATTTTGAATTTCTGCTACGTTCCCCAACAGTGGTATCAGAGCTAGGTCTATTGCGTAGATTCTTTGCACGAGTAGAACACAAAGTAGTTGTGGGCGTTGATGTTGTTCAATATGCTTACCGTTACTAGTCCAATCTTGTTTCGACGGTATTGTGGGATGAAGCGGCCCGGACCGACCTTACACGTACTCTTACGTGAGACAGGTTCCACCGATTGACATGCACTTGGTGCATAAGGTGGCTAGCGGGTGCCAGTCTCTCCCACTTTAGTCGGAACGGATTCGATGAAAAAGGTCCTTATGAAGGGTAAATAGCAATTGGCATATCACGTTGTGGTCTTGCGTAGGTAAGAAACGTTCTTGCTAGAAACCCATAGCAGCCACGTAAAACATGCAACAACAATTAGAGGACGTCTAACTTGTTTTTGCAGGGTATGCTATGTGATGTGATATGGCCAAGAAGAATGTGATGAATGATATGTGATGTATGAGATTGATCATGTTCTTGTAATAGGATTCACGACTTGCATGTCGATGAGTATGACAACCGGCAGGAGCCATAGGAGTTGTCTTTATTTATTGTATGACCTGCGTGTCATTGAAGAACGCCATGTAAACTACTTTACTTTATTGCTAAACGCTTTAGTCATAGAAGTAGAAGTAGTCGTTGGCGTGACAACTTCATGAAGACACAATGATGGAGATCATGATGATGGAGATCATGGTGTCGTGCCTGTGACGATGATGATCATGGAGCCCCGAAGATGAAGATCAAAAGGAGCAAAATGATATTGGACATATCATGTCACTATTTGATTGCATGTGATGTTTATCATGTTTATGCATCTTGTTTGCTTAGGACGACGGTAGTAAATAAGATGATCCCTTACAAAATTTCAAGAAGTGTTCTCCCCTAACTGTGCACCGTTGCTACAGTTCGTCGCTTCTAAGCAGCACGTGATGATCGGGTGTGATGGATTCTTACGTTCACATACAACGGGTGTAAGACAGTTTTACACAGCGAAAACACTTAGGGTTAACTTGACGAGCCTAGCATGTGCAGACATGGCCTCGGAACACGGAGACCGAAAGGTCGAGCATGAGTCGTATAGTAGATACGATCAACATAAAGATGTTCACCGATGATGACTAGTCCGTCTCACGTGATGATCGGACACGGCCTAGTTGACTCGGATCATGTAATCACTTAGCTGACCAGAGGGATGTCTATCTGAGTGGGAGTTCATAAGATGAACTTAATTATCTTGAACATAGTCAAAAGACCTTTTTGCAAATTATGTCGTAGCTCGCGCTTTAGTTCTACTGTTTTAGATGTGAACTAGATTATTGACTCTAGTGCAAGTGGGAGACTATTGGAAATATGCCCTAGAGGCAATAATAAAAGTATTATTATTATATTTCCTTGTTCATGATAATTGTCTTTTATTCATGCTATAACTGTATTATCCGGAAATCGTAATACACGTGTGAATGCATAGACCACAATATGTCCCTAGTGAGCCTCTAGTTGACTAGCTCGTTGTGATCAACAGATAGTCATGGTTTCCTGGCTATGGACATTGGATGTCGTTGATAACGGGATCACATCATTAGGAGAATGATGTGATGGACAAGACCCAATCCGAAGACTAGCACAAAAGATCGTGTAGTTCATTTGCTAGAGCTTTGCCAATGTCAAGTATCTCTTCCTTTGACCATGAGATCGTGTAACTCCTGGATACCGTAGGAGTGCTTTGGGTGTATCAAACGTCACAACGTAACTGGGTGACTATAAAGGTGCACTACAGGTATCTCCGAAAGTATCTATTGTTTTATGCGGATCGAGACTGGGATTTGTCACTCCATGTAAACGGAGAGGTATCTCTGGGCCCACTCGGTAGGACATCATCATATGCGCAATGTGACCAAGGAGTTGATCACGGGATGATGTGTTACGGAACGAGTAAAGTGACTTGCCGGTAACGAGATTGAACAAGGTATCGGTATACCGACGATCGAATCTCGGGCAAGTAAAATACCGCTAGACAAAGGGAATTGTATACGGGATCGATTGAGTCCTTGACATCGTGGTTCATCCGATGAGATCATCGTGGAACATGTGGGAGCCAACATGGGTATCCAGATCCCGCTGTTGGTTATTGACCGGAGAACGTCTCGGTCATGTCTCCATGTCTCCCGAACCCGTAGGGTCTACACACTTAAGGTTCGATGACGCTAGGGTTATAAAGGAAGCTTGTATGTGGTTACCGAATGTTGTTCGGAGTCCCGGATGAGATC
Source organism: Triticum turgidum subsp. durum (assembly GCA_900231445.1). Lineage (NCBI taxonomy): Eukaryota > Viridiplantae > Streptophyta > Magnoliopsida > Poales > Poaceae > Triticum > Triticum turgidum. Next base: position 729,815,924 of record LT934117.1, on the reverse strand, counting down.
CCGGACGTCATGAGGAGTTCCGGAATGGTCCGGAGGTAAAGATTTATATATAGGAAGTCCTGTTTCGGCCATCGGGACAAGTTTCGGGGTCATCAGTATTGTACCGGGACCACCGGAAGGGTCCCGGGGGCCCACCGGGTGGGGCCACCTGCCCCAGGGGGGCCACATGGGCTGTAGGGGGTGCGCCTTGGCCTACATGGGCCAAGGGCACCAGCCCCAAGAGGCCCATGCGCCTAGGGAACCCTAGAGGGAAGAGTCCTCAAGGGGGAAGGCACCTCCGAGGTGCCTTGGGGAGGATGGACTCCTCCCCCCCTCTTGGCCGCACCCCAAAACCCATCTAGGGCTGGCCGCCGCCCCTAGGGGGTGGGAAAACCCTAAAGGGGGCGCAGCCCCCTTCCCCCCTATATATATTGAGGCATGGGGCTGCCCATAACACGCGATTTGATCTCTCGTTGGTGCAGCCCTGCCCCTCTCCCTCCTCCTCTTCTCCCATGGTGCTTGGCGAAGCCCTGCGGGATTGCCACGCTCCTCCACCACCACCACGCCGTTGTGCTGCTGTTGGATGGAGTCTTCCTCAACCTCTCCCTCTCTCCTTGCTGGATCAAGGCGTGGGAGACGTCACCGGGCTGTACGTGTGTTGAACGCGGAGGTGCCGTCCGTTCGGCACTAGGATCATCGGTGATCTGAATCACGACGAGTACGACTCCATCAACCCCGTTCACTTGAACGCTTCCGCTTAGCGATCTACAAGGGTATGTAGATGCACTCTCCTTCTACTCGTAGCTGGTTTCTCCATAGATAGATCTTGGTGACGCGTAGGAAAATTTTGAATTTCTGCTATGTTCCCCAACAGTATTGCAATGCTTAGTTTTTACATCATATACACAATATTGAATGCCATCTCCTTAGTTGACACATCATATATGTGATTGCCCTCTTCTCACTTCCTTAGTATATAAATCATATATTTGAATTATGTCATGCCATGATGTTTACATAGACAGCATGTATCTGAATTATGGCATGCCAACCCATTTTCTAAAGACATAATATAGTTATATCATCTCATCCTGTTTACATAGTCATCATATTTTAAATTATGTCATTCTATCCGTGAATTATATCATGCCATCATGTTTCCATCCACGACATGTTTGTGATTTATGGCATGCCAACCACTTTAATAGACACATCGTATAGTTATATCATGTCATCTTGTTTACATAGTCATCATATTTTGAAGTATGTCATTCTATCCTGTTTAGTTAGCCATCATACATGTGAAATTGTGTCATGCTATCCTGTTTGGTTAGACAACCTAAATGTGAATTATTTCATGCCCTGTTTTCCTCCCTACTATCCATTGCACCTGTCTATCTTACAATGTATGTACACTCAATTACTTTTCTTGTTTATCAGCCATTTCAATTGGAGGGAGTGATGGCAGTATATGTGGGAGTAAAAACACGGTCTTCAGAAAAGATTGTGCTACCTGTAGATGCAGATAGAACCACGGTTGTACTTGCCCAAGAACCAGCCCCACCACACATAAACCACACTCATGCAGATTGAACCCCTACCCAGTTGGACAGAGAACCAGCTACACCCCTTCTAACCCCAATCCTAGCAGCTAGTTTCCCAGTTCCTGTTGACACAGCACCGTCTCCACCACAGAGCACCCAAACACGAGCAGTTAGTAAGGCAACTGCAGTACCCAAAGCACGAGGACCACCACTTCGAACCCCAAGTCAAAGCTTAAAGGAGTAGAAGAATTGTTCTCAGGTCCGGTTCCGTAGCTATGGTTCTACTACTTTGCTCTTGCATCACTGTATTTACGCATACCAACTAATTTCAAATTTGAAGCATGCAATTGAAACTCCAATGGCGCAACAGGTATGTTTTAAACCTGTTTCTTCAACGTGTTTGGCTGTTTGCTGTTCTAACTTGCTCTATGTTGATTTCAGTTTCAATTGAATAAACAGTTATGTTCTCATGCCATGCACATTACAAGTGTAGTTATTGCTGTGTAGTTTCCCACACTTATATTCTGTCTATGCTGCTTTGTCTTAAATAGATATGATTCGAACCGTATCTATCTTGATTTGGCAACATAAACTAGAATGATATAGACCATACAGTGACCATACTACATAGATATATGTTTGTTTCATGCTGTTATCCTGTCCACCTTACTATTGAACTGGTTTACCAAAATGAGTTTCATATACTACATTGTAAACTTGTGATGTGTTTGTTTGTTTCTCTTTTAGAACGCGGATAAAATATTGGAGAAGAGTATCCCGTTATGCAATGGTAAAGGATGTAATGCAGATAAGGTTCAACATAGTGAGACATCCCTGTTGGTCTCCAAGAAAGCTGATAAAAACTATATTGAAGACACTGAGACAACCCCAAAGTCCTATCTTGATGTAGATTTCGAGTTACTGTCTACTACTGCTGGCACCAGCTCTTCGAACTCGTTGCCTGAATCAGTTCGGCTTCTTGAGTCTCAACTTCAAGTTGAAAGACATCGATCAGATGTTATGCGACAGGAAGCCGAAGGACCGAGGAAGTCCTTGCAGAATTCAGATGCATACTTTCTGGTGCAACAGCAAGTGCTGGAGGACTTAAGCTCCAAACAAGAGAAAGTTAATAAGCTTGATAAGCATCATGCCAGCATTATGGGTACCCAGGATATTGTTTCTTGAGCTCTTCTGAAGTGGTTTCAGTTCTGGACTTGTTTTGCTGCGGCGTTTATATGATGCTGTGTTCCCTATATTTGCATTGGTGGCGAACTTTGATGCCCAGTTGATGTAATATGTGTAATAGCCGTGATAGCCTAGTGTAAGTTGCTTGCTTATTTATTTCCTTATTGTCTTGTTTATTTCTTTGCTTGTAGTCAGTGCAGTTCCTTTTCCGCGGTTTGCTAGTGGCTGCAATAACCTATTTTTTTAAAACTAGGCCACAATAACCATGGGCTACATGTTTACTGTAGTTACCATTTCCCTCCTACGGGCTGTAGAAATAATGGGCCTTCTATGTGTCGTAGACACAATGGGCCTTCTACGGGCCGTATCATCAATGGGCCTTGTACGGGCCGTATGATCGGTTGGCCAAACATGGGCCAATAATGCTAGAGTTGGAATTGTCTGTTCATGGGCCGACCATAATGGGCCGTCATTAATCGGTCGTATTTGATGACGCTATGAAAATGGCCCAATGTATTAACGGGCCACAAAATGGGCCAACTGTAACCTCGGGCTAAATTTAGCCCACAAGCAGAAAATGACAGTAACGGGCCGAAAGTAAACGAATGCTGGAAATGAGCCCAAGAGTAAATGGGCTCTGAGAAGGTCGAAAGATAACATGGGCTGGAAACGGCCCAACGGAATAACGAGTCGTTAATGGGTATAAAGTGATACACCATTCATTACGGGCCAGTTTCACTATAGGCTGTTAATGGGTATAAAGTGATACACTGTTCACTGCGGGCCAGTTTCACCATGGGTCGTTAATGGGCCAAGAGTTACAAAGGGCCTCATATGGGCTGAAAGACGTCATGGGCCATACATGGGCCAGAAGTGAAAACGGGCTGGAATCATATTGGATGGCCCAGATGATGCTACTGGGCCTAATTCGGATAGGGCGTAATGGGCCTTGGGTTAGAGGGCTGTAAATGGGCTATATGCGAACAGGCCGTTAACCAGCTTTCCATGGGCCGGCCCGCCAACTTTTGACCAAGTCAAACGGGTTGGCCTTTTCACAAGAATGGGCCTCTATTGGGCCGTGCCACGTGTCCATGTATCATAGGCGCCTTCTGTCCAATGAGTGGATGACATCTGTCCCAACGATGAGCCGACACGTGTTTCTTCCAGCCAATGATGATTTTACACGTGGAAAATCCCCATTGGTCGGGGCTGTTAACGGGTTATCGGATCCAAAACCCGACCCTATAGCTTAACGGCGTTCCGTTGTGGTGGATGCCACGTGTCGGTCACCCTTGACGAAAGCACTTCTGTGACGCGCGATTTATGGTCATGGAAGTGGACACTTCCGTGATGATAATTTTGGTAATGTCATGGAACACTTCTACGATAGCACAGGTATGACTATCTTGATTCTGTCATAAAATTGTCATGGATGTACATGCATGAAAGAAAACGTGACCTACTGTGACAAACACGTATCATCACGGAAGTGTACACCCTATATCATTCAATTTAGTAAGATGTGCCACAACAGTTTCAGAATCATGGCCGTAAAAAGGATCAGATTCAACCAAAGTAATTATCTCAGGATCGACAGAGATATCATAATCCTTATCAATAATAAAGATAGGTGAAGTAGCAAAAGCAGGGTCATATTTCATTCTAGCACTCACAGACTTTTTTCTTTCAGCTTAGCTAATAATTTCTTAAGATCAGATCTATCATTGCAAGCAAGAAAATCTCTAGAAGTTTCTTCATCCATAACATAACCCTCAGGCACAACAGGCAATTCATATCTAGGGGGAGAATCTTCATCATCACTTGCATTAGTATTATCAGTTTCAATAATTTCATTCTCTCAAGCCCTAGCAAGTTGTTCATCAAGAAATTCACCTAATGGCACAGTATTATCAAGCATAGAAGTAGTTTCATCATAAGTATCATGCATAGCAGAAGTTGCATCATCAATGACATGCGACATATCAGAATTAATAACAGAAGCAGGTTTAGGTGTCGCAAGTTTACTCAAAACAGATGGTGAATCAAGTGCAGAGCTAGATGGCAGTTCCTTACCTCCCCTCGTAGTAGAGGGGAAAATCTTAGTTTTTTCATCTTTCAAGTTCCTCATAGTTACCAGCAGATATAAATCCCAAGTGACTCAAAGAATAGAGCTATGCTCCCCGGCAACGGTGCCAGAAAATAGTCTTGATAACCCACAAGTATAGGGGATCGCAACAGTTTTCGAGGGTAGAGTATTCAACCCAAATTTATTGATTCGACACAAGGGGAGCCAACGAATATTCTCAGGTATTAGGACTTGAGTAGTCAATTCAACCACACCTGGATAACTTAATATCTGCAACAAAGTATTTAGTAGCAAAGTATTATGGAAGTAACGGTAACAGTGGCAAAAGTAATAGTAGCAATTTTGTAGTTATTGTAACAGTGGCAACGATAAAGTAACTAAGCAAAGATCAATATGTGACAAGCTTGTAGGCATCGGATCAGTTATGGATAATTATGTCAGATGAAATTCCTCATGCAATAGTTCTAACATAGGGTGACACAGAACTAGCTCCAATTCGTCAATGTAATGTAGGCATGTATTCCAAATATAGTCATACGTGCTTATGGAAAAGAACTTGCATGACGTCTTTTGTCCTACCCTCCCGTGGCAGCGGGGTCCTATTGGAAACTAAGGGATATTAAGGCCTCCTTTTAATAGAGTACCGTACCAAAGCATTAACACTTAGTGAATACATGAACTCCTCAAACTACGGTCATCACTGGGAGTGGTCCCGATTATTGTCACTTCGGGGTTGCCGGATCATAAAACATAGTAGGTGACTATTAACTTGCAAGATAGGATCTAGAACTCACATATATTCTTGAAAACATAATAGGTTCAGATCTGAACTCATGGCACTCGAGCCCTAGTGACAAGTATTAAGCATAGCAAAGTCATAGCAACATTAATCTCAAAACATAATGGATACTAGGGATCAAACCCTAACAAAACTAACTCGATTACATGGTAAATCTCATCCAACCCATCACCGTCCAGCAAGCCTACGATGGAATTACTCACGCACGGCGGTGAGCATCATGAAATTGGAGATGGAGGATGGTTGATGATGACGACAGCGATGGATTCCCCTCTCCGGAGCCCCGAACGGACTCCAGATCAGCCCTCCCGAGAGAGATTAGGGCTTGACGGCGGCTCCGTATTGTAAAACGTGATAAATCCTTCTCTCTGATTTTTTTTCTCCCCGAACGTGAATATATAGAGTTGGAGTTGAGGTCAGTGGAGCATCAGGGGGCCCACGAGACAGGGGGCGCGCCTAGGGGGTAGGGCGCGCCCCCACCCTCGTGTACAGGGTGTGGGCCCCCTGGTCTTGATTGTTTCGCCAGTATTTTTTATTAATTCCAAAAATATTCTCCGTGAAGTTTCAGGTCATTCCGAGAACTTTCATTTCTACACAAAAATAACACCATGGCAATTCTGCTGAAAACAGCTTCAGTCCGGATTAGTTCCATTCAAATCATGCAAGTTAGAGTCCAAAACAAGGGCAAAAGTGTTTGGAAAAGTAGAAACGATGGATACGTATCAGTAGTTTCTTCTCTTCGTGGTGACGAGTTCACGGTTGAGGCCCCCGGTTGCTCATGTAGCGCTAGGGGTGGTGTTGATGGGCTCAATGCCTACGTATCCTGCTTGGGTGTGTGCGTGTGTTCCGATGGTCTGCGTTGTACCGGGTTGTTGATGATCTTTGCTTTATATATAAAGCGGGGTGAAAGCCTTTTTCAGTAATGGCAAGCTTCCTTAGCCCTGTCAGCTGATGAAGGCTTGCTACAGCTGATGAGTCCTGATACGTCTCCAACGTATCTATAATTTCTGATTGTTCCATGCTATTATATTACCTGTTTTGGATGTTTATGGGCTTTATTTTACACTTTTATATCATTTTTGGGACTAACCTACTAACCGGAGGCCCAGCCCGTATTGCTGTTTTTTTGCCTATTTCAGTGTTTCGAAGAAAAGGAATATCAAACAGAGTCCAAACGGAATGAAACCTTCAGGAGCGATCTTTTTGGAACAAACGTGATCCAGAGGACTTGGAGTGCAAGTCAAGAAGAAATCGAGGAAGCCACCAGGGTGGAGGGTTCCCCCTCCCCCCCTACTGGGCGCGCCCCCCTATCTCGTTGGCCCCTCGGGCGTCCATCGACGTACTTCTTTCTCCTATATATACCCACACACCCCGAAACCATCAGGGGCGACCACGAAAAACTATTTCCACAACCGTAACCTTCTGTATCCGCGAGATCCCATCTTGGAGCCTTCGCCGGCGCTCCACCGGAGGGAGAATCGACCATGGAGGGCTTATACATCAACACCATAGCCTCTCCGATGAGTTGTGAGTAGTTTACCACAGACCTTCGGGTCCATAATTATTAGCTAGATGGCTTTTTCTCTCTCTTTGGATCTCAATACAATGTTCTCCTTGATCTTCTTGGAGTCTATTCGATGTAACTCTTTTTGCGGTGTGTTTGTCGAGATCCGATGAATTGTGGGTTTATGATCAAGTTTATCTATGAGAAATATTTGAGGCTTCCACCAAGTCAAGTCAAGATACGACCTCCCGCCAATGTGCGATTTCTGGCGCCATTGCCTAGGAGGTCTTCGCTCAAGTCAAGACATACCAAGTACCCATCACAAACTCATCTCCCTCGCATTTACATTATTTGCCATTTGCCTCTCGTTTTCCTCTCCCCCACTTCACCCTTGGCATTTTATTCGCCCTCTCTTTCCCAATCTCCTCTCTCGTTTGCTTTCCTTTTTGTTTGCTTGTGTGTTGGATTGCTTATCACGATGGCGCAAGACAATACCAAATTGTGTGATTTCTCCAATACCAATAATAATGATTTCCTTAGTACTCCGATTGCTCCTATTAATGATGTTGAGTCTTGTGAAATCAATGTTGCTTTGCTGAATCTTGTTATGAAAGATCAATTCTCTGGCCTTCCTAGTGAAGATGCCACTACCCATCTAAACAACTTTGTTGATTTGTGTGAGATGCAAAAGAAAAAAGATATGGATAATGATATTGTTAAATTGAAATTATTTCTGTTTTCACTTAGAGATCGTGCTAAAGTTTGGTTTTCATCTTTGCCTAAGAATAGTATTGATTCATGGAACAAGTGCAAAGATGCTTTCATCTCTAAGTATTTTCCTCCCACTAAGATCATCTCCCTTAGGAATGATATTATGAATTTTAAACAACTTTATCATACGCATGTTGTCCAATCTTGGGAAAGAATGAAATTGATGATTCGCAATTGCCCTACTCATGATTTGAATTTATGGTTGATCATACAAAAATTTTATGCCGGATTGAATTTTGCTTCTAGAAATCTTTTAGATTCGGCCGCGGGAGGCACGTTTATGGAAATCACCTTAGGAGAAGCTACAAAACTCCTTGATAATATTATGGCTAATTATTCTCAATGGCACACCGAAAGATCTACTAGTAAAAAAGTGCATGCTATAGAAGAAATTAATGTTTTGAGTGAAAAGATGGATGAACTTATGAAATTGTTTGCTACTAAGAGTACTTCTATTGATCCCAATGATATTCCTTTGTCTACTTTGATCGAGAATAATAATGAATCTTTGGATGTGAATTTTGTTGGTAGGAATAATTTTGGAAACAATGCTTATAGAGGAAACTTTAATCCTAGATCTTTCCCTAGTAATTCCTCTAATAATTATGGAAATTCCTACAATAATTCTTATGGTAATTTTAATAATATGTCCTCTGATTTTGAGAATAGTGTGAAAGAATTTATGATTTCTCAAAAGAATTTTAATGCCTTGCTTGAAGAAAAATTGCTTAAAGTTGATGATTTGGCTAGGAACATTGATAGACTCTCGCTTGATGTTGATTGCGTGCAAACATTGATAGAAAACTTAGATCTACTCCTCCTAAGCATGATATCAATGAGTCTCTCAAAGCTATGAGAATTTCCATTGATGAGTGCAAAGAAAGAACCGCTAGATTGCGTGCTAAGAAAGATTGCTTTATAAAAGCGTGTTCTTCTAGTTTCCATGAATATAATGATGAAGATCTTAAAGTTATTGATGTGTCCCCTATAAGATCTTTGTTTTGCAATATGAATCTTAATAATGATGGGACTGGAGAGGAGTCAATTTTAGTTAAAAGGCGTCCCAATGATTCGGAGTTTTTAGATCTTGATGCTAAATTTGGTAAAAGTGGGATTGGAGAGGTCAAGACTTTAAATAGCATTGAACCCACTATCTTGGATTTCAAGGAATTTAATTATGATATTGTTCTTTAGAAGATTGTATTTCCTTGTTGCAAGCTGTTGTGAATTCTCCTCATGCTTATAGTCAAAATAAAGCTTTTACCAAACATATTGTTGCTGTTTTCATGCAATCTTTTGATGAAAAACTTAATTTGGAAGTTTCTATACCTAGAAAACTTTATGATGAGTTGGAACCTACTATAAAGATTAAAATTAAAGATCATGAGTGTTATGCTTTGTGTGATTTGGGTGCGAGTGTTTCCACAATTCCGAAAATTTTATGTGATATTCTAGGTTTCCATGATCTTGATGATTGCTCTTTAAATTTGCACCTTGCGGATTCCACCATTAGAAAGCCAATGGGAAGGATCAATGATGTTCCCATTATTGCAAATAGAAATTTGGTGCCCGTAGATTTTATCGTTCTTGATATAGATTGCAATCTTTCATGTCCTACTATTCTTGGTAGACCTTTCCTTAGAACGATTGGTGCGATTATTGATATGAAGGAAGGGAATATTAGATTCCAATTTACATTAAGGAAAGGCATGGAGCACTTTCCAAGAAAGAAATTTAAATTACCTTATGAATCTATCATGCGAGCTACTTATGAATTGAGTGCCAAAGATGGCACTACAGAGATCTATCCTCGCTTTTATGCCTAGATAGGGGCGTTAAACGATAGCGCTAGTTGGGAGGCGACCCAATTTTATTTATGTTTTTTTTTGTTTTTGTTTCTGTTTAGTAATAAATTTTGCATCTACCTTCTGTTTAGATGTGTTTTTATGTTTTAATTAGTGTTTGTGCCAAGTAGAACCTATAGGATAACCTATGGTGATAGTTAATTTGAGTCTGCTGAAAAACAGAAACTTTGCACGCACAAAAATAATTTTAGTAATTCACAGAAACGTGATTTTGCGTTGATTCTTTTTGATGTATATCAATAGAGAAAATTTCCGGGAATTCCTATTTTGGTAGGATTTTTAGAGTTCCAGAAGTATTCGAGAGTTACAGATTGCTACAGACTGTTTTGTTTTTGACAAATTCTGCCTTTCATGTGTTGATTGCTTATTTTGATGCATCTATGGCTAGTATTAAGTGGTATGAACCATAGAGAAATTGGAATACAGTAGGTTTAACACCAATATAAATAAAGAATGAGTTCATTACAGTATATTATGTGGTGGTTTTTCTTTCTTTCACTAACGGAGCTTATGAGATTTCCTGTTGAGTTTTCTGTTGTGAAGTTTTCATGTTTTGGGTAAAGATTTGATGGACTATGGAATAAGGAGTGGCAAGAGCCTAAGCGATATTCAAGGATAGCCAAAAGCCTAAGCTTGGGGACGCCCCCGGAAGGCATCCCCTCTTTCTTCTTCGTTTATCGGTAACTTTACATGGAGCTATATTTTTATTCGCCACATGATATGTGTTTTGCTTGGAGCGTCTTGTATGATATTAGTATTTTCTTTTTAGTTTTCCACAATCATCCTTGCTGTACACACCTTTTGGGAGAAGCCCACTTGATTAGAATTTATTAGAATACTCTATGTGCTTCACTTAGATCTTTTGAGCTAGATAGTTTTTGCTCTAGTGCTTCACTTATATCTTTTAGAGCACGGCGGTTGCTTAATTTTGAAGAAATTGTTAATATCCCATGCTTCACTTATATTATTTTGAGAGTCTTTTAGAACAGCATGGTATTTGCTATGGTTATAAATTTGGTCCTAGACTAATGAGCATCCAAGTTGGGTATAATAAAAACTATCATAGAAAGTGCATTAAACACTAGGATCAATTTGATGCTTGATAATTGTTTTGAGATATAAAAGTGGTAATGTTAGAGTCATGCTAGTGGGTAATTATGAAATTGGGAAATACTTGTGTTGAAGTTGGCAAGTCCCGTAGCATGCACGTATGGTAAAAGTTGTGTGACAAATTTGTTACATGAGGTGCTCTTTTGATTGTCTTCCTTATGAGTGGCAGTCGGGGACGAGCATGGTCTTTTCCTACCAATCTATCCCTCTAGGGGCATGCATAGTACTACTTTGCTTCGAGGGCTAAGAAGACTTTTGCAATAAGTATATGAGTTCTTTATGACTAATTTGAGTCCATGGATATACGCACACTCACCCTTCCACTTTGCTAGCCTCTATTGTGCCGCACAACTCTCGCCGGTATCATGCACCCATTATTTACCTTCCTCAAAACAACCACCATACCTACCTATTATGGCATTTCCATAGCCATTCCGAGATATATTGCCATGCAACTTTCCACCGTTGCGTTATTATGACACGCTCCATTATTGTCATATTGCTCTTTGTATGATCATGTAGTTGACATTGTATTTGTGGCAAGGCCACCCTCATAATTTTCATACATGTCACTCTTGATTCATTGCATATCCCGGTACACCACCGGATATATTCATATAGAGTCATATTTTGTTCTAAGTGTTGAGTTGTAATTCTCGAGTTGTAAATTAATAAAAGTGTGATGATCTTCATTATTAGAGCATTTCCCAAGTGAGGAAAGGATGATCAAGACTATGATTCCCCCACAAGTCGGGATGAGACTTCGGACTTTAAAAAAAAGGACAAAAAAAGAGGCCAAAGAGCCCACCAAATAAAAAAAAGGAGAAAGGCCAAATAAAAAAAGAGGAAGGCCAAATAAAAAAAGAGAAAGAAAAAATGAGAGAAAAAGAGAGAAGGGACAATGTTACTATCTCTTTTCCACACTTGTGCTTCAAAATAGCACCATCATCTTCATGATACAGAGTATCTTGTGTTGTCACTTTCATATACTAGTGGGAATTTTTCATTATAGAACTTGGCTTGTGTATTCCAATGATGGGCTTCCTCAAAATGCCCTAGGTCTTCGTGAGCAAGCAAGTTGGATGCACACCCACTTAGTTTGTGTATTCACAACCACCACCATATACGTACCACCACAATATACCACCATATACCACCTAGCAAGCTTGTGTATTCACAACCACCACCATATACCACCATGGCTTGCGCTCATGTATTGCGTAAGAGTTGAAAAAGCTGAAGCGTGTTAAAAAGTATGAACCAATTGCTTGGCTCGTTATCGGGGTTGTGCATGATGGGAGTATTTTGTGTAATGAAAATGAAGCATGGACTAACTATATGATTTTGTAGGGATAAGATTTCTTTGGCTATGCTATTTTGATAGGACATGATTATTTGTTAGTATGCTTCAAAGTATTATTATTTTTATGCTTTATAAGCTTTTATCTTGAATTATTTGGATCTGAACAATCATGCCACAATCAAGAAAATTACATTGAGAATTATGCTAGGTAGCATTCCGCATCAAAAATTCTGTTTTTATCATTTACCTACTCGAGGACGAGCAGGAATTAAGCTTGGGGATGCTTGATACGTCTCCAACGTATCTATAATTTTTGATTGGTCCATGCTATTATATTACCTGTTTTGGATGTTTATGGGCTTTATTTTACACTTTTATATCTTTTTTGGGACTAACCTACTAACTGGAGGCCCAGCCCGTATTGCAGTTTTTTTGCCTATTTCAGTGTTTCATAGAAAAGGAATATCAAACAGAGTCCAAACGGAATGAAACCTTCGGGAGCGATCTTTTTGGAACAAACGTGATCCAAAGGACTTGGAGTGCAAGTCAAGAAGCAATCGAGGTAGCCACGAGGGTGGAGGGCACCCCCCCCCTAATGGGCCTGCCCCCTATCTCGTGGGCCCCTCGGGCGTCCACCGACGTACTTCTTCCTCCTATATATACCCACGCACCCCAAAAACATCAGGGGCGACCACGAAAAACTATTTCCACCACTGTAACCTTCTGTATCCGCGAAATCCCATCTTGGAGCCTTCGTCAGCGCTCCGCCGGAGGGGGAATCGACCACGAAGGGCTGCTACATCAACACCATAGCCTCTCCGATGAGTTGTGAGTAGTTTACCACAGACCTTCGGGTCCATAGTTATTAGCTAGATGGCTTCTTCTCTCTCTTTGGATCTCAATACAATGTTCTCCTTGATCTTCTTGGAGATCTATTCGATGTAACTCTTTTTGCGGTGTGTTTGTCGAGATCCGATGAATTGTGGGTTTATGATCAAGTTATCTTTGCAAGTCTCTTCGAATTATTAGTTAGGTTTGCCCTACTAGATTGATCTTTCTTGCAATGGCAGAAGTGCTTAGCTTTGGGTTCAATCTTGCGGTGTCCTTTCCCAGTGACAGCAGGGGCATCAAGGCATGTATTGTATTGTTGCCATCGAGGATAAAAAGATGGGGTTTATATCATATTGCATGAGTTTGTCCCTCTACATCATGTCATCCTTCTTAATGTGTTACTCTATTCTTTATGAACTTAATACTCTAGATGCATGCTGGATAGCGGTCGATGTGTGGAGTAATAGTAGTAGATGCGGGCAGGAGTCGGTCTACTTGTCACAGACGTGATGCCTATATACATGATCATGCCTAGATAATCTCATAATTATTCGCTTTTCTATGAATTGCTCGACAGTAATTTGTTCACCCACTGTAATACTTATGCTATCTTGAGAGAAGCCACTAATGAAACCTATGGCCCCCGGGTCTATCTCTTATCATATAAGTTTGCTATCTACTTTTATTTGCATCTTTACTTTTCCCATCTATATCATAAAAATACCAAAAATATTTATCTTATCATATTATCTCTATCAGATCTCACTTTCGCAAGTGGCCGTGAAGGTATTGACAACCTCTTTATTGCGTTGGTTGCGAGTTCTTGTTTGTTTGTGTAGGTGCGTGGGACTTTTGAGGAGCCTCCTACTGGATTGATACCTTGGTTCTCAAAAACTGAGGGAAATACTTACGCTACTATTGATGCATCACCTTTTCCTCTTCAAAGAAAACCAACGCAAGCTCAAGACATAGCAAGTCTCACTGATTTCAATCCCTGACAATATACGAAGTGCTTTCATCGGCTCCTTGTTCTTCTTCAAAGCCTTCTTTGTGTTTTTGTTCCCTCCAAGCATGCTACGAGCTGTTTGAGCTGTCCAAATGCTTTGGGCAGCACCCCGACATCTGTCTCCCTTATGTCAAGAGTATCTATGTACTGGAGCTTCTCGATCTTTGATGGGATCTCAGAAACCTCTGTTCGTCTGAGGCTCAAATACTTCAGCACAAGCATTTTACATATGTCATTCATATGCTTATCTCTCAAACCCTTCCAGCCCTCAAGATCAAGCACTTCTATTATTCCATTATTGAACAAATGGAATGGGAGTCATCGGTTTTGGCTTCCAAATGCTGTCATTGACCGCACTTGAGACAAGTTCATGCCTTTCGCTGAATTCCCATGCTTGGAACCACTGCTTTGCATGGAGAGTCGATAGACTTTGTTGCTAGGAGTTGGCATCACCCAATGTCCACCAACAACAGTAATAAAATTCTCTTCGCTTGACTTGGACACAATATATTCCAGGATCATGTCACTTTAAAGGATTTGACTTTCCCATTGCTGCTGTGATCCACAGGACGTATTATCTTCCTGCTTACAAGTTGATTGAAGTATGACTCTGCAACTTCCTCTGCACTCAGCCCTTGCTTCTCCGCAACAAAACATTATGATATCCACCGCCAGGTCAGACGCTTCTTACTAATTTTTGAGCCCTTGGGGAATATGCTCAAGTACAATGAGCAGGTCTTGAGATCTTCTGGCAAATCATTGTAGCAGTAATCAAGTATCCTTGTGACCCCCTCCAATGTAATGGGAGCCACCTGCTCTGGAAATAATGACTTGCAAACTTTACTCCAATGATCACTTTGTTTTTGGGGGCTGCAGGACAGAAGGCCATCCATGTTGACTATGGCCAAAGGAAGCCCCCCACAATATTTCTATATATCCATATGGACCTCTTCTTTCTCCCCAACCTTGCTGCTTTGAACATGAGCTGAAGGCTGATGATCAGTTCCATCTCCTTTAGAGGAATAGGTAGAAACACTAGGAACATCAGCTTGAGATCTTGTATCCATTCTTTCACCTTGTTTGTTGCTTGGGGGTTCAGAAACACTCTGATGAAACAGGCTTTTGGAGTGGGCATCACTTAGAACATTAACTGTATGCACATAATTAGTTCCATCTCTTTCTGAGTACGCTGCACCAACAACTTAAAATCATGTAGTTACTATTACTCTACTTTCCTTTGTATTATCATGTGGCAACCAATTTCTAATGGTCTCCCGTGTTTCTATGGACCATATATCAACAATCAATAGGAGATACCTGCCAAGAAAAAGGTAACAAAATACAAGTGAGAAGAAATGTGCTAGCTTATTTAAATTCATGCCACTGAGGAAAACTAATCCTCTGAAGAGTCCAAGAGTAACCTGATAAGTATTCAAATTCAACTAGTTTGACCCGATCTATGTCCAAATTCTTGTATTTTTATAAATTGGATGTCTATATTTTTCTGGTTTTGCTTCTAGATTGTAGGTCCAGTTTTAGCATGTTACCTACTGACATGGTATGAAATTTGCTATTGGTAACAAGTTGAAGTTCAGTTATAGAATTTGCACAAATATTCCTTGTGCAGCATTTCTTTTGACAGGACTTCCTTGTGCAACTTTAACTATTAATATTTTGGTCTTAAATTATCTAGGGTCCACTAGTTACATAACTGTCCATTATTGTTTTCCAAAAAACCTCCCATTTTTGAGTCACCATTGTACAAACTTCAGACTGAAATTGTTGTGGTAAACAATGCAATTTTATCACAACTTTATTACAATCCAGACACCTAATGGATATAAGCACAGTAATTATTACGGGTAATTTACAAAAAAAAGAAACGATTTTGAAGTACCTCCTTCCAAGCAGGCGTTTTTTGAGTTCTTCTATAAGTTGGTCACGATTCATTGTTTCTATCTTACTCTATGTTCTGCCATCATTGCTTTGCGGCCTGTGGCCATAGAGCAGTGGCACAACTCGCTTCACTGAGCTTTGAATGTCTGCCACTAGGTTTTTCTTCTCCAACATCCCTCTGTTGCCGCCCTCCTGCCCTCCTCCTTTGGATTGATTTGATTGTCTGCTGGCTTGATTTGAGTAAGAACATCCCTGAGGAATTCATCTTCGTCGAAGTTCTGAGACACTGTGACTGATGCCCGACAGTCATATTCATTCCTGAAATCTCGATACAGTGCCATGGCAATGGTGGTCTTTCCCACACCACCAAATCCAATCAATGATACAACAGCTCGATGTGAGCATTTATCATGTTTGGCTAGCCAACCTCCGAGCTTCTTCATGTCCACCTTCACTCCCACGGGGTTCTCTGTGCGGATGAGTTGACGGCTCGCCACCAAATGCTCAGCAATGCCATACATAACAGCATGGGTTGCTCCGGCTTCGGAGCTTGTTCTTGGGTTTGGGTTGTTCACTCCATATCTGTTGCGCCTCTCAGCAATGTACTGTGCCCGAACCTTGAGCTCGGCAATCTTAGAGGCAATGTCACGGCGAGGCCAGAACGTCCACATCTCGTAGACTATCGTCACGATGAAGGAGCATCTTGCATCACTGAGAGAGTCCTAAGGGAGGCGATGAGCAAAGTCATCGATGCAGTCTTCCATGTCGTATGCCATGTCAGGAATCTGCTTCATCCAGTTCTTGAGCTGGTGATCGTGGTCATCCAGGGCAGAGCCGAGGTGCCAAGAAAGGCCTGCATGCTGGCGAGCTTGTCGCTGATGTACTGGATGTTGCCGCGGACGCCACGGATCAGACTATACTCTTTGGCAAGGAGACCGCCCAACTTTCCTAGGAGAGATCTCATGGTGGCCTCCGAAGCACCCACTACAAACTCCATCGTCCTTCTCTTTGCTCTTAACTACTACAATCTGCCCCTTGTTGTTGTAACTTGCAAGTGCAAAGACAGTGCTCAGCAGTTGTTGATCTATGAAAAGAACTGAAAAAAGGAAGATAAGGGTCAACATGTACTATGGCTAGAAAATAATTAATCATAAAAAGGCTCCACAATCAGATCCTGGAACAATTCTAGCGAATATCAATTTTCCCTCAATCAAAGAAACTATACGAAGAAAAGTTTTACTGATGTCTGCATTTTATGCATGCGGCTCACCTAATATCATGGCCTATAGAATTTGCCAACCACAATATATATCAACACCACTAAGTTATCCCCAAAAATGAAATGAAAACCAACAATGCCTGAAGATTGCATATAATGCTGAGAAAAATGTGGACATTATGCACTTCATGGGATTTTCCAATTTGTACTTTACATGTGTCATAGTGCTAATTAATTGACTGAAAAACATGCTCGCAATGATGGTAGGTTGCCAAGATCAACTGCCATGGCAAGTGGAAGAAAAAGCTACCAGACAACAGCAAATGGAGTTGGGGGCAGAGGAGGCACCTGCAAACTGGACAATAAGCTGCTGGTCACTGAAGAGTCTTGAGAGTAATGTTCAGGCAATTCTAGACATAACATAGTATCCAGTTTTCTTGTCAACTGATTGGTTCGATCTCTCTTCCTCTCTTCCCTTAAAAAGAAGAGAGAAACAAGAAGGGGGAGCATGAGAGGTGGGCACCTGCGATGCTGGACGCTGAATAGGCTTTAGCAGTCAGCGGCTGTAGTCGAAGGTGTCAGCGGTGGAGGCCTGCGTGATGGCTCCCGGATGGGCAGAGGGTTTAGCAGGCAGATGGAGGAACACTTTCAGCAGCGCCGGCATCTGTGTTAGATTGGTTTGCGAGGTAGAGGCTGGAGAACCGAGGATGGTGGTGGACACATGTAAAGTTGACAAGCTGCTGAGCTTTTGCTTTTGCTGCTTTCTTTTCCGCATGCATGACTGACATCATGGCCATGACCATGCATGCTTGCTCCTTTGAGAAGGGAAGCATCATTCCTGGAGCGTGTCACCCCAAAGACACTAAGAAAAAAGAATCGGCCGCGTGCTACTGAATTATTCGAGGAAATGTGTGGAAGGGAGAAACTTGGCCAAAGGAACAAGGCGCAACATTTTGCATTAGCATCATTTCGTCATTTACCAGGCGCAACATTTTCTCTGGATTATGGAAGACACCAAAGGATCGCAGACATCATAAATCCATCATTACATCAAAGTGCTCAAAGCAAAATGGCAAGCTCAAAAAGAGAAAAAAGAGATGGAATCACAAGGGAGGGATCTTTCAAAAGAAAAAAGGAAAAAAAAGGAAGGACGATTCTTTTCTTTCGGAAAAGAACCAAGTAGCTTTTCTCGTTTTCCAAGGAAAGCATCCACCAGTAGCCACTCTATTCTTGGATAAAAGATTCCTGCTCTTTTTATTCAAGGACAGGAGAGAATCCCGTTCCTGGCTTCGCTTGTACATTGCCAGATCATGAAGAGAAAGAACCATTTTCTTATTGGTTGGATCAAGTTAGCCAGTTGAAACTCTGTCTCCTTCTATTCTGGGTTTGCTGCGCGTGCGTGCGCGCACACACATAGAGCAGCCCGGGAAGGAGCCGGAGCTAGGCATGTTCCTTCAGCTCCAGTGCATACGGCCTAGCCGAGCCATGGAGGGGGAGGGAGCTCCCGTGACCGCAGCCACGGGGACCTTGGGACCCATGGTAGGAAAGCTGGGTGCTTTGCTGGGCAGCAGGTACAAGCTTCGGCGCCGGACTCGCAAGGACGTCAAGTTCATCAAATCCAAGCTCAAGTCTGTGCACTTCATCCTTTGAAAGGTATGGGATAGGGAGGATCTCTATGCGGAATCCAAGGGCCTGAAGAAGGAAGCGCTGGATCTCGCTGATGATATGCATGATGGCATCGACGACTTCATCCTCACTTTCAAGGCCAGCCGCAGAAGCAAGCGCTTGATGATGCAGAGCAAGATGAAAGCAAGCCCCTTCCAAGATTTCAGGGCAAGAGTGGATGAAGTGTCAGGCCGGTGCCGAAGAAAGTGGAAGTGGGAGGAGAACAAGTCAGCTCAACCCATTTCCAGCTTATTTCCAAGGAAGAAAACCACCAAACCCAGAAATCCACCTCCTCCTCGAGCTCCATTTGTCGACAAGGATGCATCGGAGATCGTTGGAATGGACAGATGGAGGAATGACCTCATCACATACCTGGTAGGAGAAGGAGATGAAGAGACCACAATGGTGCATCCGCAGCTAAAAAATGGCATCCATTGTTGGAATGGCCGGTGAGGGGAAAACAACACTTGCTAACCTTGTTTATGAGAAGATTGGAAATAAGTTCCAGTCCCGGGCTTTTGTGTCCGTCACTCCAACTCCGCACATGAAGGAGGTTCTCACAGGTATTCTCCGGCAAGTAGGAGTTGAACCAAGTGCTGGCACCCAAGCAAGAATAGAGGAACATATCATCCACGCCATATCCAGATTCCTAGAGAACAAAAGGTGCGTAAGTTTATAAAAAAGAGCCCTGGTTTAAGTAATGTCCTCTGAATATGCACTGCAGTGAGGGGTCAGGATTTCAAATTTATATTGTCTACTAACTCAATTTGGTCAAGCTTTCTACTAACTATCTTTATTGTACGTGCAGCCAACTTGCCTAGGTACCTAGTAATAATTGATGACATATGGCACCGCGGAGAATGGGACATCATCACGAGGTCTTTTCCAGGGAATAATCTTGGCAGTAGAATTGTCATCACAACTCATGTTGCTTCTGTACCCGGAGATGATTTGGATAATAACAAGCTCTGTATCAGAATGAATCCTAAATGGAGTTCTGAAAAGAAAAGATGGTTGTATGGATTTTATGAGGAGGATGTCGCTGCTCGGATGAAGCCTGACACGGTTGGACAAGGCTTTGACTGTGACCATCTTATTGTGAGCACGTGTGGTGGTGTTCCGTACTACTTTGCATGTTTTCAGCAATGGCAATGGTCCGGGAGCAACAAGAACAACTAGGGGTACATGTAAAGGCATGTGATGCGCAAGATATGTGTTGGAGTTGTGTCCAATATTGTGTACAAGGTAGGTTACAGTTGGACTCTGAGTTGTATTGCGTTTAGATAGGATATGGAGTCGTGTTCAAGTGGGACACTTGTATCCTAAGCCTCTCATATATAGCGGGGGTAGACACACGATGTAACATATGCCAACATAATAGCACAGGCGCACAAGGGGAGCCGGCGGCGTGTACCGGCGTCCGGGTGGCCGACATGCGGTATTGTGACGGTGTCACGGGGAGGAACGCCGTAGTCATGCCCCGGGGATGTAGCCATATCGGTGAAACTCATTAACAAATCTCGATGTCGTGTCTCATGTGATTGCTTGGTCCTCGGATGATCGACGGTATGCCTTGAATTTATTCTAACAAGTGGTGTATCATGAGCTAGGTCGTCAGAGGTTTTGGATTGTTAATCTAGAGGAGGAAAAGCGCTTAGTCATGGATCAACATTGTTCATATGAAAGATGTCGCCGTAGAGCGACATGTGTGGACGAGAGCTGATCCGACGTGTTGGCGTTTTTTGGAATATCAGTCAAGAGGAATCGTTCGTGCGGAAGCTGTTTGATCCGGCGATGTCGATGGCAGCAGGTCATAGGCGGATCTCGACGAAATTGTGCAGCAGCAGGGAGTCCTTGGTTTGTCCGAGTCAGACGAGTTCGGTCGCGTGTGGCCAAGGATGCTCGTGGGCAACAGCCTAGGACGTGGCAGGCTGGCCCAAGTGGGGCTGGTGGTCTGTTCTTGGAGGGCTCTTCCCTTGTGCAGTCGTGGTGGATTGGATGACCGAGGCGGGGCAGCAGCTAGCACTGTGGTAGTCTGGGACAAAGGCAGAACCTATGCGTGATGGCCAGAGATGCTTGATACGAGCGGACTAGGGATTTGTTCTGAGACAAAAAAGGGACTGGCCAGGGTCACGTGTGTGTACAGGTTGCGCGGAGAAGCTAAAAAAATAAATAGAGACAAAGAAAATTGTGCAGGTTGCATGGAATTCATTTTTGGAGTCAGATTTGTTGTGAAGTCTTCGAACACATGGACAGGTTACAGAGGCGCCCGGACAAGCGCGTCATGAGGATCACGCAAACACATGGCGTCAATCAATGCACGGAGATGTGCGGGTGGACACGATGCAAGATGGAGCATGATTGCAATCGGTTAATTTCGGCTGGGTTGGACTGGAATGTCTCACGGATCGACTGGGATGTCGGTTGGTACAGAAGACGGTGGTGGAATCGGCGACGACGACATAGGGGCGTGATGCTGATGGTGACCGACTTCTGGGTGTGGAAACACGTAGTGCACATGCCCGAGGCTTGTGCGGCTTTGACAAGACTATGGCGCGGGATTGATTCAAGGTGGTGTATACACGGAGCTTGAAGTCGATGAGGCGCAGGGGTGGACTGATCATCTACCATGGAGTCATGTTGAAGCTGGAGCTGGAGTCTGACGAAAGACTTCACTCGGTGCTGATTGAGGGGCTACGACGTAAGACGTCGGAGAGTCGAAGCCTATTTCAGCGGGAAAAGCGAGTGACATGCAGTTTGGACTGGAGCCCAGTGGTCTGATGGAAGCATGAAACTCGTCATCGGTCGGTGATGATCGGTGGTACTCCGCAGTGGGGGTTGAGTGGTGTGGGTGCACGGCCCTTGAGACTCGACCAGGACAGCGGAGGCTCGACGCAGTAATAGCGGCGAGGCGTGCGGTATGCACGGGACATGTAGACGGGCCAGGGCTATGGTAGTCATACATGTGGTGAGACAACTGCGAATTTGACTCGGGATGACAACAAGCAACGGTGAAATTCCTTCATGTTTCAGACAGGCGGTCAAGAAGGAGCGGTAATGTCGAGTTCAGGTAACTCTTATGTGTGACCCAATATGTGAGTTGTTCACTTTCACGCAGGTCAGTGATCAGTGTGTGATATTGTTGGACGAATACTCTGGAAGTTGGGAGTACAAACTAGAGTAACAAGGAACTTAATTTTGCTCGAGTGTTGACTGCGGTCAAGAAAAAAAGGGACAACAAGTTGCAGGTGGAGTCATATGGAGTCTTTGGAGTAGCAGCGGTGCTCATGGGATAAACTCAAGTCCAATGTACATGAAAGTTTGACGCATGGACAAATTCAAGGTGGTGGAGAATATTCGCCAAGGTGGAGTTTGTTGGAGTTGTGTCGAATATTGTGTATACAAGGTAGGTTACAGTGGGACTCTGAGTTGTATTGTGTTTAGATAGGATATGGAGTCGTGTCCAAGTGGGACATTTGTATCCTAGGCCTCTCATATATAGCGGGGTTAGACACACGATGTAACCTATGCCAACATAATAGCACATGCGCGCAAGGGGGAGCCGACGGCGTGTGCCGGCGTCCGGGTGGCCGGTGTGCGGTATTGTGACAGTGTCACGGGGAGGAGCGCACGTAGTCATGCCCGGGGATGTAGCCATATCGGTGAACCTCGTTAACAAATCTCGGTGTCGTGCCTCGTGTGATTGCTTGGTCCTCGGATGATCGACGGTATGCCTCGGATTTATTCTAACAATATGATCGAGAAGCAAGTTAAGCAAAGTGGAATTCAAAACACTCCAGGGTTTGCCGTTGGTAGAGTTTGGAGCTTGGCTACACCGATCTTCCTCACCATATGTTGAAGACCTGCTTATTGTACTGCAGTGTATACCCTGAGAATTACCCTTTTCACATGAATGATTTGGTCATGACACGGGTCGCTGAAGGATTTACTTATAAACAGGGTTTAGCAATAGATTACGTCAAAGAGCTTGCCAACAGGGGGTTCATGTTGCGGGGCCCTAAAGGGGTCTGCCGAATGAATCCAATGATGCGAAATTTCCTTAGATGGAAATCTCGTGAAGATAATTTCATTACTTGCAGTTCCGACATCACATCGGCATATGCGTGCCGAATCCATCGGCTATGTATCGACGATTATCTAGTTGATGATGGTACGGTGGAGGTGGTGGATACCATGTTAGAACTAGATTGGTCTAAGATTCGATCTCTTGTTGTTTTTGAAGGGGCTAAGAGATATGTCCCTTTTGAGAAGTTGAAACGTGTGCGGGTGTTGGATCTTCAATATTATCATCATCATCTTGAATTCCAAAAGTCTCATTGAATCCTTTTGCACCTCGTTTGGATGTAGATATTCGGGTGTGGAATTCGCATTTGGCATTTGCATGTCCCGAATGCCGCCGTTTGGGTGGTCGAGATATTCACGCATGGAATTCAGTCACAATATCGAACTGGCTTTCGCAAGACTGCCGCGTCCCTCCACCAATTCGCAGCATACTAGCTCGGTTTTCGGCGACATTCGGCTCGCGCTCTCCCCCATGACTTGCTTACCGCTTGGGCAGACGAGACACACGACTAGAGACGATATCCCAGGCAGAGCTCCACGGCGGCGCCGGCGCAGGTCAGCCCGCCCCTCGCCTCGCTGGCTGGCCAGCTTTACTCCTCTCCATGTTGGTCCGCCACGCCCCATCCTTCCCCTGCCGCCACTTCAACTCCGGCCATCCCTTGCATCCCTCTCCCGGCGCCCTCTCCCGTTCCGGCTTGGTGCGGGAGCTCCTGCCGCCCGACCTATGCGCCATGGTTAGTCGTGCTGCCTCGAGCCCCCGTTCGCCAACCGCGTCGGGCAGCTCGACGACGTGCACTAGTACATCGCCACCAAGATCGACCTACGATCCATGCGGCCGCTCTGCCACAACGGAGGCGACACAAGAAAGCATGGACAGAGGCGACTCCATGACCGACATCTTCGAGGGCAGGGTTCAGTTCATGTCCGTTGCTTAGGTGGGAAGACACTTGCGATATGGTGCCCAACAGCTGCTCGACGGAATGCCAGACTATTCTGCTCGGCGTGTTGTGACAGTCCTGGCATGGGAGTGCGGCCACTTGGTGCGGATGACAAGCAGGAGAGAATCTTTGGTATGATGGACAAGTATGCTGAATGTGTGGCCGATGGCGCCGGCCAGCATGCCCAGGACGCCGCAAGCTGGTCCATGAACTGCAGGCATATGTCGCATCCCCAGCCTTGTAGTACTATGCAGCACCTGACAAGCACCGCTACCCTCCATTTGCTCATTCTACTCGTGACAGCAACATTAGTCCTTGACTGTACCAAGTAGGCAACTACGGAAGTGCAAAAGTATATGCAACAACATCGGTGCAAGATAGTACTAGTAGCCAACTGATACATGTTTATGTGTGTGTGTGTGTTGTATAGTCAGTGATAAATTATGAATGTTATGAAACTGAGAAATTCCACGCTTTGTCCATCCAAACATGAATTGGCATTGTTGCTCACTTAAGATTTCAGGTGCCAAATACATAAACATCCAAACACTAGAATTGGCATTGAAGCTCAATATCAATGTCTCGGGATATTTGGCATTGGAGTCAATTCAATGCCAAAGCCTTGAATATCTACATCCAAACAGAGCGTTGGGGATTTTGGATTTGAGGCCCTTGGAAATCAGCATGTGAAGCATATATGTGGGCTGCTCCGTGTGAGGCACCTATTTGGCCTAGAAGGGACAGGAATCAGTGAGATACCACCAGAAATAGGAAGGCTGCAGCATCTGGAGACTTTACAGGTAAGATTTACATGGATCACATAGTTACCCTATGAGATTGGGAACCTACAACAGTTGAAGACTCTGGCTGTGAGTCGCAACGATAAGCTGGCAGAGCTGCCCAGGGAGATGGGGGGTCTGCAACAATTAGAGACTCTTGACCTGAGCTATAACGACAGGCTCAGGGAGCTACCACGTGAGATCGGGAACCTCCAGAATTTGAAGAATCTGAACCTGCATGGCACCAAGCTGGTAGAGCCGCCTCCGGAGACTGGGAAGTTGCAGCATTTGAATGCACTAGAGGTGGGTTCGGCAAGGATCACCAGGCTAGGCAGTGAAATTGGGGACCTGCGACACTTAGAGACCTTGGACCTGAGTCGCAACAGAGGGCTCACACAGCTCCCTCGTGAGATGGGGAAACTGCAGAATTTGAAGCGGCTGCTCTTGAATGGTACACGGGTGGCGAAGATACCAAGGGAAATCGGAGGGCTGAAGAAGCTGGAGATTTTGACATTAGCCAGCGAGATCTCGTCCGGCCGACTGGTTAATAGGGTCAGAGCTTGTATGACAATAGGCTTTGGAGGGAACCGGCACAACCCTCTAGGGGTGGCCTATCACATATATATATAATGAGGTGGTATACAACGTTACAATATACACATGTAAATACAGTCTAACACCCTCCCTCAATCTTAGCCACTTTCTAATGAATCTAGAAGGGTAAGATTGCGCCTGCAAGTCTCAAACTGTGGCAAAGGCAATGGCTTGGTGAAGATGTCAGCAAGTTGATCCTTCGAAGAAATAAACTTGATCTGTAGTTGCTTCTGAGAGACACGTTCACGCACAAAGTGATAGTCAACTTCAATGTGTTTCGTTCGGGCATGGAATACCGGATTTGCAGAAAGGTATGTAGCACCGATGTTATCACACCAAAGAACAGGAGGCTGTGATTGGGGTATACTTAACTCCTGAAGCAAGGACTGTACCCAGATGATCTCTGATGTGGCATTGGCCACAGCCTTATACTCGCCTCAGTACTGCTACGCGAGACAGTAGCCTGTTTCCGAGCACTCCAGGCAATCAGGTTAGAGCCAAAGAAGACAACATAACCCCCCGTGGATCGCCCGTCATCCGGATTGCCAGCCCAGTCTGCATCAGAATATGCTGAAAGACAACCAGAGTCAGACGGCCGAATATGCAAACCATGAGCCACCGTGAAACGAATATAGCGCAAAATCCGCTTAACAGCAGACCAATGAGTGTCACGGGGTGACTGCAGATACTGGCAGACTCGGTTAACAGCATAGGAAATGTCTGGTCGCGTGATCATCAAGTACTGGAGCCCACCAACAATACTCCTGTACTCTGTCGCATCAGAAGAAGAAAGAAGCACACCATCAACAGCATTGAGCTTATCAGTGGTAGACATGGGTGTAGTCGTCGGTTTGCACTTAAGCATCCCAGCTCGCTGCAACAAATCCAGAGAGTACTTCTTCTGCGTCATAACAAGGCCAGCATCACGAGAAGTAACCTCCACACCAAGAAAGTAATGAAGCTTCCCAAGGTCCTTGACCGCAAAATCAGCACCAAGTGAGCGAACAAGCGCAGTAGCAGCCGACTGAGAGGAGCTGACCAAAATGATATCATCTACATAGACCAACAAGTACATAGTAACCTCAGGCCTTTGAAGAAGAAACAATGAGGAGTCAGCAGTTGATGATGCAAAACCATGAGCACGAAGAGCCATTGCAAGACGAGCATGCCAAGCACGAGGAGCCTGCTTCACACCATAAATTGTCTTGGACAAACGACAGAGATGATCAGGGCGATCCGGATCAGAGAAACCCGGAGGCTGGCGCATGTAAACCTCCTTCGCCAAGACACCATGAAGAAAAGCATTTTGAACATCAAACTGACGAAGAAACCAACCTCGAGTAACAGCCAGAGAGAGAAGAAGTCTGATGGTAGTAGGCTTGACCACTAGACTGAAGGTGTCTTCATAGTCAAGTCCAAAACGCTGTCGAAAACCACGAGCAACCAGACGAGCCTTATAGCGCTCAATGGACCCATCAGAATACCTCTTCACTTTGAAAACCCATTTGGAATCAATGACATTTACCCGTGATTGTGGAGGAACAAGAGTCCATGTCTGATTGCGAAGAAGCGCTTGATACTCCTGCTCCATGGCCTCTCTCCAATGAGGAATGCGCATAGCAGCTTGATACGTGCGTGGCTGAGAGGATGGATCTGCGAGAGCAGCAGACATGCACGCCGCTAACCAAGCAACTGTGCCATCGTGACGTTGCTTAGGCTGAAAAATGCCACTCCGACTGCGCGTATGTGGACGTAGAGCAGCAGCAGGAGCCGGCGGAGGCGAAGGTGACGGAGACGTGACGGTCGCCGGAGATGCAGGAATCACCGCAGGCGAGCTCGGGACAGACGACTCCGGGCTGCATGGCGAAGACTGGCCCGACGACAGGGGCTCAGAGGCCATGGGCGAACCGAGAGTGGGCGAGGCCAGCTCCGGTGACACCGGCCCAGACGGCCTTGGCGAGGCGAGAGCAGGCGAGGCCGGCCCTGGTGAGAAGGGCCCAGACACCCTGGGCGAGACAGGGGCGGGCGAGGCCAGACCTGGTGATGACTGCCCCGACGCCCTGGGCGAGACGGGGACCGAGGAGGCCGGCCCAGTCGGCGGGGTTGCAGGGCGCGACGATGACGAAGGCAGCCCAGAAGCCAGAGGCGACCGGGCCAGGGCGTCGATCGGCCGTGCATGAGCACGGAAACCGAGGCCATGCAGGGGCGCCATGTGCTCCTCATGCACAACAAAAGGTGCCGAGGATGAAGACGATGGCGACGAAGAGGAAGATGGCACTTCCAGAATCTCCAAACGAGCCCCACGACCAGTGCCTGCACCATGGTTAGGCAACAATAGAGGAGAATATGCAACATCATCAAATTGGTCAGAAGCAACAGAGGATGAATGCATGACAGGTGGCTCGGTAGTGGACACAGGGAGTTTGGCAAAGGGAAAAACATGCTCATCAAACACAACATCCCGAGAGATGTAGACACGATTAGTGGGCACATGAAGACATTTGTATCCTTTATGAAGAGAGCTATAACCAAGAAAAACACACTTCTTGGAACGAAACTCGAGCTTACGCTTGTTATATGGACGGAGATGGGGCCAGCAAGCACACCGAAACACCTTGAGAAAGGTGTAGTCCGGTTGTTCATTAAGGAGAACTTCAATGGGAGTCTTCATATTCAAAACACGAGTGGGAGTACGATTGATGAGAAAACATGCAGTGGTGAAAGCATCACTTCAAAAACGAAACGAAACAGATGCATGAGCCAAAAGAGTCAGACCAGCTTCAACAATGTGACGATGCTTACGTTCTACTGAACCATTCTGCTGATGTGTATGTGGACATGCTAAACGGTGAGTGATCCCAAGCGATTGAAAGAAGGAGTTGAGGTTGCGATACTCGCCACCCCAGTCCGACTGAAGATGAACAATTTTGTGCTTGAGAAGGCGTTCAACATGTTTTTGGAACTGAACAAAAATGTCAAACACATCAGATTTACGTTTGATAAGATAAAGCCAGGTAAAGCGGCTGTAAGCATCAACAAAACTGATATAGTAATTATGACCACTAACAGAAGTCTGAGCAGGACCCCATACATCTGAAAACACAAGTTCTAAAGGATGTTTCACCTCACGACTGGACTCCGAAAAGGGAAGTTGATGACTCTTCCCCTGCTGACAAGCATCACACACTGCTACATCTTTATTACTAGACACACTAGGAAGCTCATGACGACGCAAAACATGCCGGACAATAGGTGTGGCCGGGTGACCAAGACGAGCATGCCACTGTGACGGAGATACCCGAACTCCACTAAAGACGCGAGCGACGCCAGGATGCTCCAGACGATAGAGACCTTGGCAGAGACGCCCACTAAGAAGAATGTCCCTCGTGCCCCGATCCTTAATAAAAAGATCAAAAGGATGAAATTCGCAAAGCACATTATTATCACGAGTGAGTTTAGGAACTGAAAGAAGATTACGTGTCACAGATGGAACTCGAAGAACATTGCGAAGTTGAAGACTCCTATTGGCATGTCTAGTGAGAAGTGATGCTTGACCAATATGAGAGATGTGCATACCTGCTCCATTGGCGGTGTGGATCTTGTCGGAGCCATGGTAGGGTTCACGAGTGTGAAGCTTCCCCATCTCACTGGTCAGGTGCTCTGTTGCCCCAGAGTCCATGTACCAGTGGGGATCAATGGAGTAGGACTGAGTGTGTCCCTGTGGCTTCTGCGGCGGCGGACGATCAGCCATGGCGACCTGACGAGCAAAGTTGCGTGTATCCTTCCCGTCATTGCCGAGACCAAGAAAACCCCGCTGGAAGCGCTTGTGACACTTCGAGGCCCAGTGCCCATCGCGACCACAAAGCTGGCACACACGTGGACCGCCAGCCCCTGGTAGCGTCGCAGTAGGAGGAGGGGCCTAGGCGGGTGGTGGTGACTGCCCCGAAGGAGCCCTGGATGAAGCAGAGGAGCGACCACCCTTGGTGGCGGCGTTTGCCGAGAGGGCGCCGTTGCCCCTGGATCGACGCGTCTCGACTCGTTGCTCAGTAAGCAGGAGGCGTGAAAAGACCTCGTGTGCTGGCATGGGCGTGGAGTTGCCCCTCTCATTGATGATCTCGACTAGGGCGTCATACTCCTCATCAAGACCATTGACAATAAACGAGTTGAACTCGGAGTCGGTGAGGGGCTGTCCAATGGAGGCCAGCGTGTCGGCGAGACTCTTGACTTTGTTGTAGAACTCAGTGGCGGTGGAGTCAAGCTTCTGACACTCCCCAAATTGGCGACGGAGCCCAGATACACGAGCCTGCGACTGTGCCGCAAACGAGCGCTCAAGAATAGTCCATGCCTCGTGGGACGTCTTGGCGAAGACAACAAGCCCAGCAACGGCCGGAGAGAGCGACCCCTGGATGGAGGAGAGGTTCACCTGATCCTGCCCTGTCCAGACACGGTGAGCCGGATTATAGACCGGACCGTGCACGCTGTCAACCAGCGCAGGAGGGCAAGGGAGAGAGCCGTCGACATAGCCAAGCAGATAGTGACTCCCAAGAAGCGGAAGAACCTGCGAGCGCCAGAAGATGTAATTGTCCGACGACAACTTGATGGTGATGAGATGACCGAAGTGAAACGGCGGCGGCGGCTGCGATCCCATCGAAGAGACTGGGTGAGGTGAGACCACCGTGGAGACAGTCAGAGGGGCAGCCGGCGCGGTGACAGAGGGCGCGATGGCCGCGGTTGACGCCGCGAAGCCTGCCAGCGCGACGTCCTCCGCCACCAGCGGCGCAGTGGCCGAGGGCGCGACAGCCGCGGTTGACGGGGCGGCGGCGGTGTGGGCCACAAGCGCCTGCCCGGGCGAAGTAGCAGCCGGCGGGAGCGCGAAGAGGGAGCCGACGCTCCGTGTCCCGATCGGCGCCTGAAGGGAGGCGGCATCCAGCGGCCTCGAGAGAAGTGCCGCGAGGGAGGCCGGCAGAAAACCGGTGGCGGTGGAGCCGAACGCAGCGGCGGACGTCATAGCAGTCGGGCGACGGCGACGGCGGGCGCGGCGGCGGCGGCGGCAGCGGCGGCGGCGGCGGTTTAGGGTTTTTAGGCGGAAGCGGACGTAACCTAGCGTGATACCATGTAAGACAATAGGCTTTGGGGGGAACCGGCACAACCCTCTAGGGGTGGCCTATCACATATATATATAGTGAGGTGGTATACAACGTTACAATATACACATGTAAATACAGTCTAACAGAGCTGATACCGGGGGCCTAGTCGTTGGCAGAAAACACATGGGAATTCCAGGGTGGATCAAGGATCACTTGAACAACCTTGGCTCCTTGGATATCAGGATGTGCAAACTGGAGGAGCAGGATCTCAAGATTCTACGGGAGATGCCTAGCCTGCAGTGGCTCACGCTAAGGCGCGAAATTGTCCCAAGAAAGCTCATAGCCATCATCAGTGAAGGGTTCCCAAGGCTCAAGAAACTCTTTGTTGACTGCCGCGTTCCACCAGTTATCACCTTCCAGGAAGGAGCGATGCCGGGGCTGTTAAGTCTCTGCTTCGATTTCCAGTTCTACGGTGGCCCACCTCCAGCTGCAAATAAAGACCCTCTGGCTATGGGTATCAAGCACCTCTGGCGCCTCGAGGTTGTCTCCTTCAGATGCAACGAGGAATGGTATGGAGGAGCAGCAAAGAGCAGCCCGTGCATGAGCGCCATGACTGACACCGTGAGGAAAGAAGCCCAGGAGCATCCCAACGGCATCATCTTTGGTGTCTCTGGCCGCGGGCTTGGGTATTTCCCAGTGAAGGAGAGCTTGGCACGGGATGTGTCCAGCAGTGGGAGTGGCGCTGAGAATGCGATGAAGCGTGAGGAGAAGAAGAGCTTGGCACATGAGGTTTCCAGCAGCAGTGCGGGGACAGGCCCTAAGATGAAGGAAGAGGAGGAGATCCTGGAAGCAGCAGCAGCAGCGTGATTGCGTTTCTTCCTTGACGAGGCCGGCAAATCAAATGTACTCTACACACGACCCATCAAGCGAGTCAGGTAATTAATCCGTCCCGTGCACTCGTGATCAATCCGCCTGTTGGATCTTTCTTTCTTTCTTTTTTGACCAACAACAGACGGAGCACCTATACACTTGCTTGTACCGACCGTCGTCTTCATTTGCAGGTTGATTAATTGGCTATTTCATCATCCCAATCATCTTCAACTATATACATGGCGGCTATTCTTCTTCAGGCTTGCTTGCTTGCTTCCTTGCTTCAAAATCTTTCTTGTATCCTCGGCCCAGGAAATGCTGGGCTTAGTTAAGATTTGACCACACTAAGGAACAACCCTCCTCCTCCTCCGTCTGATTTGTTGTTTGCCCGTCCAAGTTACTTATGTAAGCTTCCAAGTTGATTTGTGGCCGAGCACCGGTATCTGTATCTATATCTGTGTTTGTATGGCAGGCCGGTGTTACTTGTTACTTCTTTTCAGTGCAACACTTTGAAGGGGCCGGTATTGTCATGTAACTTAATAATAATAATAATCCAACAAGGGAGCCAACACTTTGCTACTCCACTCCATATAGTACTAGGTTTTACGTACTACACACTTAATTGTTACAAAAACTCTTCTCTTGTTGTTATTATTATGTTGTAATAGTAAATAAATATATGTGGCCATTTGTTTGTTTCTTTGTTAATAATAATTTGTTTGTAATCGAAATCAAAGATTATTTATGGCTAACAAATCCTCGAGCAAAGATTATCTTCAGGCTTGCTTGCTTCCTTCCTTGCTTGAAAACCAATATTTTAAATAGTGTGCTACAAAATATAGCGAGGCCCTTCTCTAAACGCTACATGAGTTATAGCGCGCTAATAGCGTGCTATATTTCAAAATAGCGTTTGCAAAAAAAATCAAATATATCTAGAAATAAAGTATTTAAGCAACTAATTTTAACATGGGAGCAAGCAATATATGCATAAGGGCCAAATCCAGCACATAAAAATAGTAAGTCTCAAACATCAACAGCCATAGTTTTAAGAGTCTCTAACATCAACAGCCACTGGGGCAGCCACTTGGGCCTGCTGGTTAGGTCTCATGGGAGAATCTGATAAAAGGAGTGAGAAAGCTAGTGGTCGTGGGTTGGTTTTGGCCTGCTAGGCTGTGCTTATTTCAGTTTTGCATGGTCTGCACGTTGTAACGTTACAACGTTACAACGTTATAGCGTGTGTAGCGCGCTAATTACGCGATTAGCGCCGTAGCGTCCGATTTTGCCAAAACGTAACGTCTCCCTTCCAAATATGCTATAACCGCGTTATAACCGCGAAATAGCGTGCTATTTAAAATATTTGGACCTGTGTAAAATATATTATGAGAATGTTTTATATGCAATGGTATGTGCAGTTTCATCTTCCCTTGCCAGTCCATAAGAGATCCTTCTCAGTCCAAATGGATCATTTGAAGAACTAGGTTGACATCCAGCTCCAAACAGACCCACTAGGCTGTCTAATCTGTAAAAATAAAAGAGATCATTAGCAGACTCTCATGGTTCACCGAATGTACCAAACAAAAGGCGCAGAAGGAATCTTTTAGCAGAAAATTCAGAGTTCCAGAGGATGCCCAGGCAGAAAGTATGACAAGCAAAACTGAATGTGCTTGTTTCTGAATTTATGAATTCAGAATCTGAACAATCCACAACAGGAATTATGTCTGTCTTACCTGCGGGAGATCCCTTGATGATGATGCTGTTAATTCATGCAGTCTATCTTTCGAGCCCAGGGCCTGGATTGCAAACTCTTCTGAGCTCCAGCGACTTCATCTTCGTCCAGACCTTGACTCAGACTCTGGTTACCAGCGAGCTTTGTGGAGACAGAAGGCAGCAGGCAAAGATGGACAATCAGAACTTAATTAACTGATGCATACATAGATAGACTGCAATTGTGCTTCCTCTGCTTTCTGAACCCTGAATACTGGCCTGTGGCTTCCTCTGCTTTCTCAACCCTTTGCTGTAGCTTGAGGTTTCAGGCGTCAGGTCGACCTAGGGCCCGATGATCGTCCTACTTCCAACCACAGCGCGGACGGAGATGCTGCCTTCTCACGTTAATGGCGGCTGATAACTCTCTTTTCGTTAGCAGAGAAGG
Source organism: Triticum turgidum subsp. durum (assembly GCA_900231445.1). Classification (NCBI taxonomy): domain Eukaryota; kingdom Viridiplantae; phylum Streptophyta; class Magnoliopsida; order Poales; family Poaceae; genus Triticum; species Triticum turgidum. Next base: position 729,782,661 of record LT934117.1, on the reverse strand, counting down.
ACGCCCTGGCCCTGCTCAACCGGGTAGCCTCCAAACTGACTGCTGAGCTGAACAAGGTGTTGGAGGGCACTAGTTTCGATCGGTCTCATCTCGGACACGTTGTAAAGCAAGTGAAGGAAGCTCGGAGCTTATACTCGTGAAATTGACTCGGACTCAAAATAGGCTTGCAGATTTGGTTTAGCCAAACTTTCGTGAACTGAGCACGCAACCGACTTTAGTTGAGCTGTAAAGTATAGATTATTATGTAAATAGATCTAATCATGTTTCCCATGGTACAAGTAGACCCAAATATTTTCTTTTTGTACCGCTTCGGAAACAGTGCACCACTTATTCGTTTTGCACCCTGTTTCTAAATGTTTTGTGGAGTGTGACTAAGTGCACACTGAACATTCATGTTGTTTTCTATTTCTTTCAATGATTTGCCTAGTTCAATTTTTGAAGTTTACATGAGATGTTAGAAATTTGATGGTTGTTTGGACTAGTTGCTCTGTGCAACCCTGGACAGAGTTGTTGAAGGTTGGAGAAGCCATCGAGCCTTACAGCGACGACACAGAGGAACTCTCAATGAAAGCACCAAAGTCGGTGTCAAAACCGGCGGATCTCGGGTAGGGGGTCCCGAACTATGCGTCTAAGGCTAATGGTAACAGGAGACTGGGGATACGATGTTTACCCAGGTTCGGGCCCTCTCGATGGAGGTAATACCCTACTTCCTGCTTGATTGATCTTGATGATATGAGTATTACAAGAGTTGATCTACCACGAGATCGAAGAGGCTAAACCCTATAAGCTAGCCTATGGTATGATTATTGTCGTTGTGTCCTACGGACTAAACACTCCGGTTTATATAGACACTGGAGAGGGCTAGGGTTACACAGAGTCGGTTACAGATAAGGAGATCTACATCCGAATCGCCAAGCTTGCCTTCCACGCCAAGGAGAGTCCCATCCGGACACGGGACGAAGTCTTCAATCTTGTATCTTCATAGTCCAACAGTCCGGTCAAAGCATATAGTCCGGCTGTCCGGATACCCCCTTATCCAGGACTCCCTCAGTAGCCCCTGAACCAGGCTTCAATGACGATGAGTCCGGCATGTAGATTGTCTTCGGCATTGCGAGGCGGGTTCCATCTCCGAATACTCCAAGATAAATTCCGAACACAAGAACCGTGTCCGTCTCTGCAAGACAAATTTCATATACCACCATAGAGAAAACAATAGTCCACGAATCTAATCTGCTGATAGCTCTTCATAGCATGGCAACACGCCACGGACCGGCTTTTATTCGAGTCGTTTTTCACAACCAACTCCTGCACACATATTGAGGTGGTTTCTTTGGCACGTCTTGTCAAAGCAGAGATTGTGTCCCCTTATCGCAGGATCTCCATCAATACGGGTATGGGTAACCCAACCAGCGCCATCAATCGAAGCGCTTGGAAAATAAGTGATTTCGAGAGGCAGGTGGGGAGGCGCACATTTTGCACCGCCTTTATAAAGGGACAAGGAGCTCCCGTTATCACCCACGCCTTCTTCCTCCTCTGCTCATCCGTTCTCGCACTCTTGAGCCCCAGCGCCCAAGTTCTCACCTTCTCCGTAGGACCGCAGCATGTCCAGAGCGGGAGGCAAGTGGATGGCCTCCTCTGTCACAGAGGAGGACATTACCAAGCTTCGGGCAACCGGATACCTGGCTGAGAGCATCGCGCACAGGCTTCCGGCGGAGGGACAGATCTCCCCCACCCCAAAGTCTCGGGAGAGAGTAGTATTTCTCCCTCATTTCGTCGCGGACTAGGATTTCCACTCCACCCGTTTTTCCGCGGGCTCATGTATTACTACGGGCTAGATTTTCACGATCTAGCCCCGAATTTCATCCTCAACATCTCAGCGTTCATCGTTGTGTGTGAGGCCTTCCTCCGCATCAAGCCCCACTTCGGCCTGTGGCTGCAAATCTTTTGCGTGAAGCCGAAGATCATGAGCGGCCAACAGGCGGAGTGCGGAGGTGCCATGGTGGGCAGAATGCCCAATGTTACATGGCTCGACGGCTCCTTCGTGGAGACCGTGAAAGGGTGGCAATTAGGGTGGATCTATATCACCGAGCCGCGCGACGCCAACTGGGTGGCGGCCCCCAAATTCAGACCCGGAATCCCCATGCGGCTCACTTCTTGGGAGAAGAAGGGCCTGGCCTGGGGCGAACCCACGGAGCTGACCGGACTCGAGACCTGCATCAAGACTATGAGGGACAAGAAGATCAAGCTTGTCAACGTGGTCCAGGTTATGCTCGTCCGCCGGATTCTCCCGTGTCAAAGACGGGCATTTGATATGTGGGAGTTCGATCCGGCCGGACACCAGATGCTGCTGGAACTCTTTGACACGACGCATAAAGAAATCTGGAAGGTGCTGTTCAAGACCGGCGAAGTTCCTCCTCCCCTTTCTGAGGACCGTGGGCTCAGCGCAACACGCCTCGCCAATCCGGTAAGTCCTCTGATTATCACAAGATGTCCCTTTCCCAATATATTCGTGGGAGGATTTTTAAGTCACCATGCTGACCAAACAGGATTGGGTCGAGACGGCGGAGTAGATTGACTGCCCGGCTCCACTACCTGAGGATCTAGCAGACGAACTCCTAACGGAGATGCTGGTTCCGGCGCCTTACAAGGTGCCGGAGAAGAAGGCCGAAAAGAAGGCCACGGGGACACAAAAGGGTCTTTGGCGCGAGGCCGCACCAGACGCCTCGCCAGAGGATGACGAGGCACACTCCTCCCACGAAGGGGAGGGGAGAAAGAGGAAGGCAGCCCCAACCGAGGGGGGTGAAGGGTCCAAGAAGGCGGCCGCGGGGACCAAAAAAGGTCTCTGGCGCAGGGCCGTGATAGAGTCGTCATCCGAGGATGACGAGGAACATCCCCCCCCACGGAGACGGGGGGAAACATGAGGAAATGCCCCCTCCCCGCACTGGGGAGGAGAAGAAAAGGAAGGCCGCCCCGTCGGGGGAGGCTGGGACGCCGAAGAAGGGAAAGGCGTCCCGTCCGGACCACTCCGCTACCGCCGCGTACAGCGAGGAGGGGTGGTTGCCCAGGGACAAGCCCCGGGCGAGGTCGTAACTATCCGCACTCTGTTATCCTTTTCGTTTGGCTTCGATGTCATGGTTTGTAATAACTTCGAACACGTATATGCAGTCCGGCCGGGTCCAATTTCGGGGTGTCCTCTTCAGAGGAGTCTCTGGGTGAGTCGGAGATGAATTCAATCCCGACGGCCACCTCCGCACGACCTGCGGATGACACCAAGGTGTTGTCCCGAAGGATATCAAAGCAGGAGGCGACGGTTCCGGAGACGTCCCAAGGCAAAATCCCAGACGCCGGGCGCATGGGGGGCAAGACCACCATGGATTACGCTGATGGGAGCCACGGCGAGTCTGGCTCCCAGCCGGTTACTGCGCCGGAGCCTCCAAAGGTTCCGGATTCCAGTAGGCAGCCCCTCGCGAAGGAGAGCGAGTCGGCCATGCCGATGACCTCCGCCAAGTCGGAGGCATTGGATAATTTATTGGAACTGCTTCGAGGCGCTTCCATCGGCGATGAGCACCGTACTCTCATGAGTACGGTGATTGAGAAGGTTCGGTTCGTCAAGAGCGGATTGACCGAAGCCTGCACCAGCCTACTAACAGGCTTTGAGGTAAGTAATGAAAAAGTGTGAGGAAATATCACCCAATACACAGTAGCCCCTGATACTCTGGTTGGTGTTCGGAAGGAAAAGCCAAACAGAGGGTCAACTAAAAAACCACAGGAAGCTAATAGTACTTGTCTATGTTAACAAGCAGGCATTGCTGCTGACCGCCGCTGCGCGCACAGCTGAGGTTGCCGGACTCAAGCGCGACCTGGGGCAGGCCGAAGAAGAGCTCGGCCTCGTCAAGAGGCAGCTCGAGGAGAACAAAGGTAAGTGAAACCCCGTCCGTGTGTCTTATAGAGGAGAAAAATTGATGATGGTAACAAAAGGCATCATGATTTTTAATAGGGACCACGACCGAAGTGGTGGCCCTGAAGAATGCGTTGTCCGCGACCGAAGCCAAGACGGCTATGGAGCGCACCGAGCGCGAGAAGCAAGATGCTCGGGTGGGAGTGGTACAGCAAGAGCTCCAGGAGCTCGGCAAGATGTTCGAGTCCTTGGAGCATGACTTCAAGACGCAGGAGTCCGAGCTTGCGAAGGCCCTCCAGAGCGCAATAGACATCAAGGCCGAAGCCCAAAAGGCCCTCCAGGAAATCCAGGTGGCCAAGAAGATAGCGGAGGGTAAGGCATTCTTTATGCAAAGCAAGCATGTGGAGGAGTCATTTCTTTTACTTACACGAATTCGGAGCTCTCCAGGGGCATTTGCAGATCTGCCACGTAGCATTTCGGATGCCGCGGAGTTCTATCATGCTGAAGAGGGGAGCTCAACGGCGAAGCTGTTTTGGTCCCAATACACTGGAGCCGAACACCCGATGCCTCTAAGTGACCAACTGAAGCAATTGGTCGAACTCCACAATGCGGCTGAACTCGCCATGAAGGACCTCATAGTCCGGATGTGGCCTGGCGAGCCCTTGCCCGGCAGCTACTGTGGCCTGGTGATGACCCACAAGTGTAGGGGATCTATCGTAGTCCTTTCGATAAGTAAGAGTGTCGAACCAAACAAGGAGCAGAAGGAAATGATAAGCGGTTTTCAGTAAGGTTTTCTGCAAGCACTGAAATTGTAGGTGATAGATAGTTTTGTGATAAGATAAATAGTAGCGAGTAACAAGTAAATGAAGTAAATAAAGTGCAGCAAGGTGGCCCAATCCTTTATGTAGCAAAGGATAAGCCTGGACAATTTCTTATAATGATAAAGGAGCTCCCGAGGACACATGGGAATTATCGTCAAGCTAGTTTTCATCATGCTCATACGATTCGCGTTCGGTACTTTGATAATTTGATATGTGGATGGACCGGTGCTTGGGTACTGCCCTTACTTGGACAAGCACCCCACTTATGATTAACCCCTATTGCAAGCATCCGCAACTACAACAAAAGTATTAAGGTAAACCTAACCATAGCATGAAACATGTGGATCCAAATCAGCCCCTAATGAAGCAACGCATAAACTAGGGTTTAAGCTTCTGTCACTCTAGCAACCCATCATCTACTTATTACTTCCATATGCCCTCCTCTAGGCCCAATAATGGTGAAGTGTCATGTAGTCGACGTTCACATGACACCAATAAAGGAGAAGACAACATACATCTCATCAAAATATCGAACGAATACCAAATTCACATGACTACTAATAGCAAGACTTCACCCATGTCCTCAGGAACAAAAGTAACTACTCACAAAGCATATTCATGTTCATAATCAGAGGTGTAATAGTATGCATTAAGGATCTGAACATATGATCTTCCACCAAGTAAACTAATAAGTATCAACTACAAGGAGTAATCAACACTACTAGCAACCCACAGGTACCAATTTGTGGTTTTGGATACAAGATTGGATACAAGAGATGAACTAGGGTTTGAGAGGAGATGGTGCTGGTGAAGATGTGGATGAATATTGACCCCCTCCCGATGAGAGGATCGTTGGTGATGATTTCCCCCTCCCAGAGGGAAGTGTCCCGGCAGAACAGCTCTGCTAGAGCCCTAGATTGATTCCACCAAGGTTCCGCCTTGTGGCGGCGGATTTTCGTTCCGTAAGCTTGCCCACGATTTTTTCTAGGGTAAAAGTGATGATACAGCAGAAGATGGACGCCGGAGGCCCACCAGGGGGCCCAGGAGATAGGGGTGCGCCCTATAGGGGGGGGGGGCGCCCCCCTGTCTCCTCGACAGGGTGTGAGCCCCTTGGCCTATTTCTTTCGCTCAGAAATTCTTATAAATTCCAAAAAGTTGTTTCGTGGAGTTTCAGGACTTTTGGAGTTGTGCAGAATAGGTTTCCAACGTTTGCTCCTTTTCCAGCCAGAATTCCAGCTGCCGGCATTCCCCCTCTTCATGGTAAACCTTGTAAAATAAGAGAGAATAGCCATAAGTATTGAGTTATAATGTGTAATAACAGCCCATAATGCAATAAATATTGATATAAAAGCATGATGCAAAATGGACGTATCACCTGGTAAAGCAGATGGTACATGCATGTCCACGGCTAGAAGTTCTCAAGCAGTCTGTCTGTATTGAGGGTGCCCGACGGGCCTTTTCCCGCGCGAAGATGCATTGGGCCAAACTGGATGCTGAGAAGCTCGTGAAGGATGGACCCCCGAAGGGTAAGGAGCATCGCTACTCTAAAAAATATTATGATTGCGTTATGAAAGGTGCTCGTCTTGTGGCAAATGAATGTGCCAAGAACATAATTTTTTAGTGAATGTACTCATGTCGTCTTTGTAACATGAGAACGAGTTTGTTTGAGCTATATAACGCTTTGTTTGATTTAAAATATTACCTTCTCTGCTGCCGTTTATCAAAATCTGAAAGTAGGCCAGTCGTCAGCTTCCGCCCCCTTGTAACTAGTACTGGGGTGTTCGTGGAAAACCCAAACACTCTTTATCCAAATTGTTGGTCCTTTAAGGAGGTGTTTAGCGCAGCGAACAAGGCAATCGGACTACTCGGCTTTATAACTCTCACTTGGCCATAGAAGTCTATAATTTTAAATTTCGGCGAAGCCCCTAGTATTCGGAAGACCGAACTGGGGCCCTATACACGCCTAAATCGGGCAAGGCCGATTCCTCGCCTTAAGCAGAAAAAATCTTTAAGGATTTAATACCTCGCGAATAGCGACCAGCTCTCGCCGCATCATGACGGTCAGTTTTCGGATTTCTCTACTGAGGTGCTCGTCCGAAAGAACCGAGACACAATCGCAGTAGTTCTCCCTGCGCTACCTTAGCCGATATAACGGAACGTAAGGTACCAAAACAAGGGAGCCGGGCTAACCCAACTATTGACCCAAGACATGATTCGGAGCTAATGCATATAATGCTATAAGTTCAGGGTGCCGCACTGTCGAAAGTGTTCGGACTTTTATTGTCGTATTATGGGGCTCGATAGAAAGCCCATGGCGCACGGATCATACCAAATTGTTCGGATCCAACATTGAATAAATATTCAAGGGGAAATATGAGGATAGTAATAAGAAGCTGACGCTGTATACTATTTCCCATTGTTATTTGGATAATACGGCAAGGCGTATGTGTACAATTAATGCATTAAGCAGAAAAAAATAGGACTATTTGACATGTCCTATCCAAGGGCAGGCTGCATGCGGGTATGTAAAAACAGGTATAACGATCATTGAAAGAGACCACCTGGGTATTCCCTTGTGTGCAAAGCCCCTTGCCTCCTTGGTGTTCCCCTCGGTGATGAGTCTGATAGTCCGGTTCTCTGAAGGGGCTTCCCAAAAGTGGGGTCCAGAAAAGAAACGAAGTTGAGGGATGTGCGGGCCTTGTGGGGGCTGAACCGCACTGTGAGCTGCATCGTCGACTTGCCTCCGCATATGCCCATGGTATTTTGAGTGCGTAGTTACATACGCGTGGCACAAATGCCTCCTTAGTGGGGCTATTGCAGAGGCCGGATTGCTAATCGAGCTCTTGGCGTGCCTGACCATCCTGCTGCGGGGTGCTCCGTACTCGCTTGACGGTGCTCGGGGTTGTTGTTGCCGAATAGGGTGTCTGTCGAAGAATGTTGCTTTGTACTTCGGCCGCAAGGGCCGCAGTATGCTCTTCCGTACGGAGGGAGCGGTCTGTGTTTCCGTTGACTGTTATAACCCCGCGGGGTCCTGGCATTTTGAGCTTGAGGTATGCATAGTGCGGTACCGCATTGAATCGAGCGAACGCAGTTCGCCCCAGTAGTGCATGATAGCCACTACGGAAAGGGACGATGTCGAAGAATAACTCCTCGCTTCGGAAATTATCCGGAGATCCGAAGACCACTTCCAGTGTTATTGAGCCCGTACAGCGGGCCTCTACCCCTGGAATTACACCTTTAAAGGTGGTTTTGGTTGGCTTGATCCGTGAGGGATCTATGCCCATTTTGTGCACTGTATCCTGATAGAGCAGGTTCAGGCTACTACCACCGTCCATGAGGACTCGCGTGAGATGGAATCCGTCGATGATTGGGTCAAGGACTAGTGCGGCTGAGCCGCCGTGACGGATGCTGGTGGGATGGTCCCTACGATCAAAGGTGATCGGCCAAGATGACCATGGGTTGAACTTTGGGGTGACGGGCTCCATCGCATAGACGTCCCTAAGTGCGCGCTTTCGCTCCCGTTTGGGGATGTGAGTGGCGTAGATCATGTTTACCGTTTTCACCTGGGGGGGATTTCTTCTGTCCTCCAGTGTTCGGACAACGGGGCTCCTCGTCATCATCGCTGTGCATCCCCTTGTCTTTGTTCTCGGCATTTATCTTGACGGCCTGTTTGAACACCCAGCAGTCTCTGTTAGTGTGATTGGCTGGTTTATCGGGGGTGCTGTGAATCTGGCATGAGCGGTCAAGTATGCGGTCCAGACTGGACGATCCCGATTGTTTCTTTTAAACGGCTTCTTCCGCTGACCGGATTTGGAGTTGCTGAATCCGGCATTGACTGTCGTGTCTTCGCCATTGTCGCCATTGTTCTGACGCTTATGTCTATTGCGCCGTGGCTTTCCGTTACTGTCGCGGATATTCGAAGTGCCAGAGTTTCCTGGTGCGGTGTTACTACGAGCCAGCCAGCTGTCCTCGCCCGAGCAAAAGCGGGTCATTATTGTCGTGAGGGCCGCCATGGACTTCGGTTTTTATTGGCCGAGGTGTCGGGCAAGACACTCGTCGCGAATATTATGCTTAAAGGCCGCCAGAGCGTCGGCGTCCAAACAGTCGACAATTTGGTTCTTTTTAGTTAGGAACCGAGTCCAGAATTTCCTGGCTGATTCTCCGGGCTGTTGGGTAATATGACTTAAGTCATTTGTATCCGGTGGTCGCACGTAGGTGCCCTGGAAGTTATCGAGGAATGCGTCCTCAAGATTTTCCCAACTGCCAATGGAGTTTGCTGGCAGGCTATTCAGCCAATGTCTGGTTGTCTCTTTAAGCTTAAGTGGGAGATACTTGATGGCATGTTGGTCATCACTGCGAGCCATGTGAATGTGGAGAAGGAAATCTTTGATCCACACCGCGGGGTCTGTTGTGCCATCGTATGAATCGATGTTGACAGGCTTAAACCCTTCTGGGAATTCATGTTCCATTAATTCATCAGTGAAGCGGAGGGGGTGCGTGGCGCCTCAGTTCCGGGCTATGTCACGACGCAGTCCGGCTAGGTCTGGCCAGTTATGTTCAGCCCCGCCGGATTTATTATTGGTGTATCCAGCATGATGATCATAGTCATGTGTTGTGGTGCGCCCTCGTGATCCGTAGATCGATCTTGGTTGTCCTGCGTTGTTTTCCAATGTGTCTCGCAGGTCCTGCGTGTTGCCTTGGGCCGTAGTGAACCGGTGTGGGGGTGCGGGCTGGTACGTCGTTTTATCTCGTCCACGAGGTGGCCGGTCAGCCTCATCTTGTGCTGGAAGTTCAGGCTCTTCGGCCTCTTCTTCTAGTGATTTGTGCTTTGGGTATCCCCTGATGGGGGGCTCGATTCCGTATTCCTTGGCCGCCAGGACCTCGGTCCATCTGTCTGCGAGGAGATCTTGATCATCTTGGAGCTGTTGCTGCTTATTTTTCAGGCTTCTTGCAGTGGCTATAAGCCGGCGCTTGAAGCGCTCCTGCTCTATGGGATCCTCCAGTACACCGAATTCGTCGTCACCGAGGCTCTTCTCGTCTTCGGAGGGCGGCATGTAGTTGTCATCCTCCGTGTATCCATCTGTTGCCTCTTCCTCTTGGCTGATCAGCCCGTGCTCCTGTTCGGCCTGTTCAAAGCCAGGCTGATCGGGGTTGTATTCATCTTCGGCAGCATCCGGATTGTTTTCGTCTCCTGTGCCGATATTGCTGTGGCGGGGCTTAGAGCGGCGCCGATGACGCCCGTGTTTTGATTTCCTCTCTAAGGGGTTATCTTCCATAGCCTCATCGGCATTGTTCTCTTTGGGGGAGTCCACCATATATATACCATATGAGGAGGTGGTTGTCCAGCGCCCTGTGGGCGGTGGTTCTTGTTCTTCTCCCGCATCGTCGTCTATACCGTCGATGTCTACGGAGTCGAATTTAAGCACGTCGTTCAAATCATCGACCGTGGCTATGAAGTGGGTGGTGGATGGGTGACGAATTTCTTCGTCGCCTGCTTCCCACTCGAGCCGAACATAGTTCGGCCAGGAATCTCCTGATAGAGAGAGAGACCTTAATGAATTTAGCACATCGCCAAAGGGGGAGTGCTGGAAGATATCTGCGGCGGTGAATTCCATGACCGGAGCCCAATCAGATTCGACGGGCATGGATGCACGCAGTCCGGGACCTACGACCGAAGATAAGTCCGGGTGTCCGGAGGCACAGATCTCCTTAGGAGCGGAGTCTGTGTTCAACTCCAACGACGATGAGTGTGCGGCCTCCGGGGCGGGGTCCATCCACCCGTCCTCAGAAGGCACGATCTTCTCTGGAACGAAGTCCGGAGCCGTGGCAGGCGTGATCTTCCGAATACAATCCGACGGATCTAGGTCATGCACGTCGTGATCATTCGACGCTCCTGACATGGGCCCGAATCCGTCGAAGATCAAGTCTCTGCGGATGTCGGCAATGTTGTTTAAGTTCGCGAACCTGACCTGACGGTCAGGGGCGTAGCTGTCGATCTGCTCTAGATGGCCAAGCAAGTTGGCCCGCAGTGCGAAGCCGCCGAACACAAAAATCTGTCCGGGGAGGAAAGTCTCACCCTGGACAGAGTTGTTGAAGGTTGGAGAAGCCATCGAGCCTTACAACGACGACACAGAGGTACTCTCAATGAAAGCACCAATGTCGGTGTCAAAACCGGCGGATCTCGGGTAGGGGGTCCCGAACTGTGCGTCTAAGGCTAATGGTAACAGGAGACTGGGACACGATGTTTACCCAGGTTCGGGCCCTCTCGATGGAGGTAATACCCTACTTCCTGCTTGATTGATCTTGATGATATGAGTATTACAAGAGTTGATCTACCACGAGATCGAAGAGGCTAAACCCTAGAAGCTAGCCTCTGGTATGATTGCTGTTGTTGTGTCCTATGGACTAAACCCTCCGGTTTATATAGACACCGGAGAGGGCTAGGGTTACACAGAGCTGGTTACAGAGAAGGAGATCTACATCCGAATCGCGAAGCTTGCCTTCCACGCCAAGGAGAGTCCCATCCGGACACGGGACGAAGTCTTCAATCTTGTATCTTCATAGTCCAACAGTCCGGCCAAAGCATATAGTCCGGCTGTCCGGATACCCCCTTATCCAGGACTCCCTCAATACTACTTGTGCTTCCAAATATCCTTAAACCAAGTTTTGCCATGAGAGTCCACCATATCTACCTATGGATTGAGTAAGGTCCTTCAAGTAAGTTTTCATCGGTGCAAGCAATAAAAGTTGCTTTCTAAATATGCATGACTTATTAGTGCGGAGAAAATAAGCTTTATGCGATCTTGTTATGGAAGCAATAAAAGCGATGGACTGCATAATAAAGGTCCATACACAAGTGGCAATATAAAGTGACGTTCTTTCGTACTAAGATTTTGTGTATCCAACCCTAAAAGCGCATGACAACCTCTGCTTCCCTCTGCGAAGGGCCTATCTTTTACTTTATGTTTCTACTTTATGTTTCTACTTTATGTTTTTACTTTATGCTTGAGTCAAGGTGACCTTCACCTTTCCCTTTTTCATTTTATCCTTTGGCAAGCTTCTCGTGTTTGAAAGATCATGATACATATATCCAATTGGATGTTCATTAGCATGGACTATTATTGTTGACATCACCCAAAGGTGAATACGTTTGGAGGCAACATTTTAAGCCCCTATCTTTCTCCGTGTCTGATTAAAACTTCATAACCACAAGTATTGCATGAGTGTTAGCAATTGTAGAAGATTATATGATAGTTGAGTATGTGGACTTGCTGAAAAGCTCTATTCTTGACTCTTTTTGGTGTTAAGATAAATTGCAATTGCTTCAATGACTGAGATTATAGTTTGTTAGCTTTCATTGAAGTTTCTGAACTATGCTTGACATTGTGAATTGATTGCTACTTGAGCATAAGAATTCATATGACAAAATCTATATATGTTGTTGTTATAAGAATCATCATGATGCCCTCATGTCCGTATTTTATTTTTATCGACACCTCTATCTCTAAACATGTGGACATATTTTTCGATTTCGGCTTCCGCTTGAGGACAAGCGAGGTCTAAGCTTGGGGGAGTTGATACGTCCATTTTGCATCATGCTTTTATATCAATATTTAGTGCATTATGGGCTGTTATTACACATTATATATTAATACTTATGGCTATTCTCTCTTATTTTGTAAGGTTTACCATGAAGAGGGGGAATGCCGGCAGCTGGAATTTTGGCTTAAAAGGGAGCAAATATTGGAAACCTATTCTGCACTGCTCCAAAAGTCCTGAGACTCCACGAAACTTATTTTTGGCATTAATAAGAATTATTGAGCGAAAGAAACACCTCAGGGGGCCCACACCCTGTCCAGGAGGGTGGGGGGCGCGCCCACCCCTACTGGGCGTGCCCCTTGTCTCCTGGGCCCCCTAGTGCCCCCCCCCGGTGTCCATCTTCTGCTATATGAAGGGTTTTATCCTGGAAAAAATCGTGGGCAAGCTTACGAGATGAAACTCCGCCGCCACGAGGTGGAACCTTGGCGGAACCAATCTAGAGCTCCGGCAGAGCTGTTCTGCCGGGAACATTTCCCTCCGGGAGGGGGAAATCATCACCATCGTCATCACCAACGATCCTCAGATCGGGATGGGGTCAATCTCCATCAACATCTTCATCAGCACCATCTCCTCTCAAACCCTAGTTCATCTCTTGTATCCAATCTTGTATCCGAAACCACAACTTGGTACCTGTGGGTTGCTAGTAGTGTTGATTACTCCTTGCAGTTGATACCTATTGGTTTACTTGGTGGAAGATCATATGTTCAGATCTTAATGCATATTATTACACCTCTGATTATGAACATGAATATGCTTTGTGAGTAGTTACGTTTGTTCCTGAGGACATGGGTGAAGTCTTGCTATTAGTAGTCATGTGAATTTGGTATTCGTTCGATATTTTGATGAGATGTATGTTGTCTTTCTCTAGTGGTGTTATGTGAACGTCGAGTACATGACACTTCACCATTATTTGGGCCTAGAGGAAGGCATTGGGAAGTAATAAGTAGATGATGGGTTGCTAGAGTGACAGAAGCTTAAACCCTAGTTTATGCGTTGCTTCGTAAGGGGCTGATTTGGATCCATATGTTTAATGTTGTGGTTAGGTTTACCTTAATACTTTTGTTGTAGTTGCAGATGCTTGCAATGGGGGTTAATCATAAGTGGGATGCTTGTCCAAGTAAGGACGGTACCCAAGCACCGGTCCACCCACATATCAAATTATCAAAGTACCGAACGCGAATCATATGAGTGTGATAAAACTAGCTTGACGATAATTCCCATGTGTCCTCGGGAGTGCTTTTCTCATTATAAGAAATTTTCCAGGCTTGTCCTTTGCTACAAAAAGGATTGGGCCACCTTGCTGCACCTTATTTACTTTTATTGCTTGTTACTCTTTACAATTTATCTTATCGCAAAACTATCTGTTACCTACAATTTCAGTGCTTGCAGAGAAAACCTTACTGAAAACCGCTTATCATTTCCTTCTGCTCCTCGTTGGGTTTGACACTCTTACTTATCAAAAGGACTACGATAGATCCCACTTGTGGGTCATCACTCGACAGTAATTTGTCCACCCACCATAATACTTATGCTATCTTGAGAGAAACCACTAGTGAAATCTATGGCCCCCGGTTCTATTTTCCATCATATAAGTTCCCGATCTATTTTATTTTGCAATCTTTACTTTTCAATCTATATCATAAAAATACCAAAAATATTTATTTTATTATCTCTATCAGATCTCACTTTTGCAAGTGGCCGTGAAGGGATTGACAACCCCTTTATCGTGTTGGTTGCAAGGTTCTTATTTGTTTGTATAGGTACGAGGGATTTGCGTGTAGCCTCCTAGTGGATTGATACCTTGGTTCTTAAAAACTGAGGGAAATACTTATTCTACTTTGCTGCATCACCCTTTCCTCTTCAAGGAAAAACCAACGCAGTGCTCAAGAGGTAGCAAAGCTCTTCAAAGTTGTTTTGGAACAAAGTTCCCGGTAGAATAATTCGCTTTTTGGTACAAAGTTCAGCAAGAGCCTTCCGAATATCGCTATTTGGATAGCCTTTTCTGAAATTCATACCAAAAGGCGAATTATTCTATGAGGAACTCCGTTCCAAAACAACTTTGAAGAACTTTGAAGGCGACGGCGACGGCGACGAAGGGGGCGGGGCAGGGCGACGGTGACGACGGGGGCAGGCCGGGGCAGCGCGCGTCGGGGCAGGGGCGGCGAGCGGTGACGGCGTCGGGCGAGGGCGCGGGCGACG
>LT934117.1:729751572-729767982 GCA_900231445.1 Triticum turgidum subsp. durum | reverse complement strand
GCGGGCGACGGCGAGGGCGCAGGCGACGGCGAGGGCGCGGGTGACGGCCACGGCGGGCGACGGCGAGGGCGCGGGTGACGGCGATGATGGTCGCGGGCGACGGCGACGGTGACGGCGGGGGCGGCGGGCGGCGTCGGGGCAGCCTGGCGGCGTCGATGTCGTCTGCGTCATCGGAGGCAACTGCGAGAAGAGAAGTGAAAATTTTCTAATTGTCATCTTATATAGCAAAGCCTTTAGTCCCGGTTGGTGGCATCAACCAGGACTAATGCCCCCCAAAGGGCGGGAAGTAGAGGCCACCAACCGGGACCAATGCCCTGCTTTTAGTCCCGGTTGGTGCCACCAACCGGGACCAAAGGCATTGTGCTGCCCGCGTCAAAAGTTTAGTACCACCTCGCTAGTTGAGAGAGCTCGAGAGTGGTTTATAGGCGCTGCTGCGCCCACACTCTCGAGCTCCTCTCAACTGCAGGCTTTCGGGTCTAACCTGTCACACTGTGTGCCTGTGGGCCTACTGGGTCTGCTGCGGGCCTGAATCCTGGCCCATGATTGGGTTTCTAGTCGTATTCACGCCGTGGAGGCCTGGTAGGTGGCACTTTTTTTCGCTTTATTTATTTTATTTTGTTTCTACTTACCATTGCTATTTTTATTTATTTTATTAAAGTTTATTTATTTAACTTTATTAAAGTTTATTTTGTTTCTACTTATTTATTAAAGTTTATTTTGTTTCTACTTATTTATTTTATTTTGTTTCTACTTATTTATTTTCTTTTGTTTTTTCTTTTTTTATTTATTTAATGAAATTTCTTTTTGCTTTTAATGTTTTGAACAGAAAATACTTTGATAATTTTAGTTGCATAAATTTTATATAATTTTAGTTTCAATAATACTAGAGGTTTATAAAATCTTTTTCGTTGATTCCTTTAGCTATTAGAGTTTCATTAATGTTTTCTATTTCATTCTTTTTTCTGTTAGAGTTTCATTCAAGTCTTCTAGTTCAGTCTTTTAGTTTACTATTTTTGCTATTAGAGTTTCATAAAAGTTTTCGAGTTCATTCTTTTTTATATTAGTTCATTCTTTGACCTAAATGACCGTGAAATTGAAAAGCATTTCAAATGAACTCTGAAAAGGTTGAAAGTTGGCAAGGCATCATCATTTCACCCACATAGCATGTGTTAAAAAGTTGAGAGGGTTACGGCAAAAACTAGAAGCAGTCCATGTACAAAATGGACTATCTGTTTCGAGGTATCAGGGTTTCGGACGAAAACTCGTCTGTTACAACAAGCATTTCATTTCTTCACATCTAACTGCAGTGATATTCTAGATCAAAGGCATCATCATAATAGTCGTGGAGAGAAAGTCTTCACTTTTTCTTCGTTTCTGTCATTTGCTTATTGTGCTGTAACTATCGATAATCTTCATCATTTAATAGGTGTAAGTGCATCTAGTGCCCCTTAGTGATTTGGTGTATTGAAGACTTATAGGTTAAGGGACTGATGCGTTTGTGAGTGTACATAGGTCTATATGTCTATGAGGAGTTTGATATTTACAGAGAAAGTCGACCCCTAAAAATGAAGTTCTTCAACTGAAGACTTTGGAATTCTGAAGACTTTCTGAAGACTTTGAAAGTGAAGAAATTGGTGTGACCTTGAAGACTAGCCAATCATTCGAGGAACATGAAACGTGAAGACTTTTGTTTTCGTAGTTTCATTTTCTCTTTCTTGAGTATAGGAAACACCATACTATTAAAGGGGGTCGAGGAAATACTAAGGAAAAATTTCCATGTGATGCTCAACTCAAAATCCTACACCTACCAATCCCTTCGAGTGAAGCCATTGGAAATCTCATACAGTTCAGTCATATTCTTCAGTGACAGAGATGAAGTTCTTCTGGTCTCTGAAGAATTTGTTCTGACTGAGGAGAGAGGAATTAACCAGTGTGAATTGCCTACACAGTGAGGAACATGGTAACCCTAAGGAATTTGAGAGTCAAAATTCCGACCGTTGTTGTGCTATGCGCCAGCGGTTCCAAAATATCTACCCACCTAACGGTCATATCAGACAAGGTCATTTATGTCTTATCATGTCGGGTTGCTCCCAAGGCTATAAATAGCCGCCCCCTACAACCACTAGCTGGTTGGCTGCTCCGAGAGAAACTGACAGTTGTCATTTGAGAGCATCCCATCCTCCGAGGACTTTGAGCGAAAATCATCAAGTGAGGAAAACCCAAACCAACACCTACAAACACAAAGTGATTGAGCATCACTGAAGAGATTGATCCTGCGTGGATCCGACGCTTGTTTCCTTTGAAGACTGTGCTTCTTCCAGACGGTTAGGCGTCAAGGTCTAGAGCATCCAAGAGGAATTGTGGATTGCCAAGTGACCGAGTTTGTGAAGGTTCGGAAGTCACCTGAAGACTTACCACGAGTGATTGGGCGAGGTCTGTGTGACCTTAGCTCAAGGAGAATACGGTGAGGACTGTGTGTCCGGGACTGGGTGTCCTCGAGTTTAAATACTCAGCCGCTCCAACCAGATGTACAACTCAGACAGCAGTTGGAACTGGTCTACCAAATCATTGTCTTCACCGAGCTAACTGGTTCTATCTCCTCAACTCTTTCATTTCCTCATGTATGTTGTTGTGTGCCTGTTCATATCTGTTTGAAGACAGTGACTGACGACTTTCTCAATTTCCTTAGTTCTATTTCTTCAGTCTGTCCGTCTTCCTTCTTGTGTTATCCTTTGTTTATGCTTTCTGTACTCTGTGTTTGTCTTCATTATTTCATCATGATGACTATGCTTGTGTTTTTTTATGTTCCTTTCTGAGTACTTATTTCGCCGCAAGTAGTTCTTCATTTAGGAATTTCCTCACCAGCAAATTCCTCAGTGAAGAATTCATAAAAATTGCCTATTCATCCCCCCCTCCTCTAGTCGATATAACGCACTTTCAATAGGGTGCTTGGGTCAGCCTTCACTTTAAAGGGAGGAATTTCATGAAACTTTTCATAATCTTCGGACATGTCTGTCTTGCCCTCCACTCCCGCGATGTCTCTTTTTCCTGAAAGAACTACGTGGTGCTTTGGCTCATCGTATGATGTGTTCGCTTCCTTATGTTTTCTTTTTCTCAGTTTGGTAGACATATCCTTCACATAGAAAACCTACGCCACATCATTGGCTAGGACGAACGGTTCGTCTGTGTACCCAAGATTGTTCAGATCCACTGTTGTCATTCCGTACTGTGGGTCTACCTGTACCACGCCTCCTGAAAGATTGACCCATTTGCACTTAAACAAAGGGACCTTAAAATCATGTCCGTAGTCAAGTTCCCATATGTCCACTATGTAACCATAATATGTGTCCTTTCCCCTCTTGGTTACTGCATCCAAGCAGACAACGCTGTTTTGGTTGGTGCTTTTTTGATCTGGGCGATCATGTAAAATGTATTCCCATTTATCTCGTATCCTTTGTAAGTCAATACAGTCGAAGATGGTCCCTGGACAACGAGTACAGCTCATCACAAAAGTGTTGTCACCTCTGAGACGTGTTTCCAACCAACTGCCGAAAGTCCTGATGTGTTCACATGTAATCCAGTCGTCACACTACTCCGGGTGTTTGGAGCGCAGACTGTTCTTGTGTTCATCGACATACGGGATCACCAAGGTAGAGTTCTATAGAACTGTGTAGTGTGCTTAAGACCAAGAATGCCTGTCCCTGCATATTATTGAGTCGCCTCCAAGTGTGCCTTTTCCAGTCAGTCTCCCCTCATACTGTGATTTAGGGAGACCAATCTTATTAAGGCCAGGAATGAAGTCAACACAAAATCCAATGACATCCTTTGTTTGATGGCCCATGCAGATGCTTCCTTCTGGCCTAGCGCGGTTACGGACATATTTCTTTAGGACTCCCATGAACCTCAAAGGGGAACATATTGTGTAGAAATATGGGCCCAGAATGACAATCTCGTCGACTAGATGAACTAGGACGTGCATCATGATATTGAAGAAGGATGGTGGGAACACCAGCTCGAAACTGACAAGGCATTGCGCCACATCACTCCTTAGCCTTGGTATGATTTCTGGATCGATCACCTTCTGAGAGATTGCATTGAGGAATGCACATAGCTTCACACTAGCTAATCGGATGTTTTCCGGTAGAAGCCCCCTCAATGCAACCGGAAGCAGTTGCGTCATAATCACGTGGCAGTAATGAGACTTTAGGTTATGGAACTTTTTCTCTGGCATATTTATTATTCCCTTTATATTCGACCAGAAGCCAGACGGGACCTTCATACTCAGCAGGCATTCAAAGAATATTTCCTTCTCTTCTTTGGTAAGAGATAGCTGGCAGGACCTTCATACTGCTTCGGAGGCATGCCGTCTTTTTCATGCAAACATTGCAGGTCCTCCCATGCCTCCGGTGTATCTTTTGCCTTCCAATACACGCCCAAGAAGCCTAGCAGGTTCACATAAAGGTTCTTCATCAAGTGCATCACGTCGATTGAAGAGCGGACCTCTAGGTCCTTCACGTAGGGTAGGTCCCAAAATATAGCTTTCTTTTTCCACATGGGTGCACGTCCCTCAGCGTCATTCGAAACAGATAGTCCACCGGGACCCTTTCAAAGATTACATGTAAATCATTGACCATAGTAAGTATGTGATCACTGGTACGCATGGCGGGCTTCTTCCGGTGATCTGCCTCGCCTTTGAAATGCTTGCCTTTCTTTCGACATTGATGGTTGGTCGGAAGAAATCGACGATGGCCCAGGTACACATTCTTCCTGCATTTGTCCAAGTATATACTTTCGGTGTCAGCTAAATAGTGTGTGCATGCATGGTATCCCTTGTTTGTCTATCCTGAAAGGTTATTGAGAGCGGGCCAATCGTTGATGGTTACAAACAGCAACGCGTGCAGGTTAAATTCCTCCTGTTTGTGCTCATCACACACATGTACACCGTTTCCATTCCACAGCTGTAAAATTTCTTCAACTAATGTCCTTAGATACACATGAATGTCATTGTCGGGTTGCTTAGGGCCTTGGATGAGAACTGGCATCATAATGAACTTCCGCTTCATGCACATCCAAGGAGGAAGGTTATACATACATAAAGTCATGGGCCAGGTGCTGTGATTGCTGCTCTACTCCTCGAAAGGATTAGTGCCATCCGCGCTTAAACCAAACCATATGTTCCTTGGGTCACCTGCAAACTCAGCCCGGTACTTTCTCTCGATTTTTCTCCACTGCGACCCGTCAGCGGGTGCTCTCAACTTCCCGTCTTTCTTACGGTCCTCACTGTGCCATCTCATCAACTTAGAATGCTCTTTGTTTCTGAACAGTCGTTTCAACAGTGGTATTATAGGAGCATACCACATCACCTTCGCTGGAACCCTCTTCCTGGGGGGCTCACCGTCAACATCATCAGGGTCATCTCGTCTGATCTTAAACCGCAATGCACCGCATACCGGGCATGCGTTCAAATCCTTGTATGCACCGTGGTAGAGGATGCCGTCATTAGGGCATGCATGTATCTTTTGCACCTCCAATCCTAGAGGGCATTTGACCTTCTTTGCTGCGTACATACTGTCGGGCAATTCGTTATCCTTTGGAAGCTTCTTCTTCAATATTTTCAGTAGCTTCTCAAATCCTTTGTCAGGCACATCATTCTCTGCCTTCCACTGCAGCAATTCCAGTACGGTACCGAGCTTTATTTGCCATCTTCGCAATTGGGGTACAACCCTTTTTTGTGATCCTCTAACATGCGATCGAACTTCAGCTTCTCCTTTTGACTTTCGCACTGTCTCCTTGCATCAAAAATGACCCGGCGGAGATCATCATCGGGCACAATGTCATCTGGTTCCTCTTGATCTTCAGCAGCTTCCCCCGTTGCAGCATCACCGTATTCCGGAGGCACATAGTTGTCATCATCCTCTTCTTCTTCGCTGTCTTCCATCATAACCCCTATTTCTCCATGCTTGGTCCAAACATTATGGTTTGGCATGAAACCTTTATAAAGCGGGTGGGTGTGAAGGGTTTTCGAGTCAGAGTAAGACCTCGTATTCCCAAAGCTAAGGCATGGACAGCAAATAAAACCATTCTGCTTGTTTGCCTCAGCCACTTCGAGAAAATTATACACGCCATTAACGTACTCAGAGGTGTGTCTGTCACCATACATCTATTGCCGGTTCATCAGCGTGCATTAGATATAATTAAGTGTGTCAAAAACCATTACAGAACATCATGGGTAGATAAGTGATCAAATTAATAGAAGTTCATCATCACATTAAAACCAAAGTACATACATAGTTCTCATTGAACAATATATAGCTATCCAGAGCATCTAATTAAACCATACATTGAAACTATGTAAAATATTTCAATGCAACAACGAATGCGATCATAATCGCAACCAAGGTAACAATTGATCCAACGGCATAATAATACCAAGCCTCGGTATGAATGGCATATTTTCTAATTTTTCTAATCTTCAAACGCATTGCGTCCATCTTGATCTCGTGATCATCGACGACATCCGCAATATGCAACTCCAATATCATCTTCTCCTCCTCGATTTTTTTTATTTTTTCCTTCAAGTAATTATTTTCTTCTTTAACTAAATTTAACCTCTCGACAATAGGGTCGGTTGGAATTTCCGGTTCACATACCTCCTTGATAAATAAAATCTATGTCACATTGGTCGGCATAATTGTCATAAACAATAAATGAACCAAATAGTTATAAAAGATAATATATGCCACATCCGAATCATAGACAGGACGAGGGCCGGCGGGGGCGGATACCAAAACCATCACACTATATAATAACAAGCAATAATAAAAGTAAGAAAATTAGACAACTATCTATCTAATCATACAAGTAAGAATTTTTTTCCTTTTAGAAAGAAGATAAGAACAAGAGGCTCACCACAGTGGTGCCGGCAACGAGATCGGCGCGGGCGATCGACGGTGGTGAAGACGGGGATGGGACGTGACGGACCGCTAAACCTACACAAATCATGAGGAAAATGGAGCTTGGAGGTCGAGTTTGAAGAGGAGAAAGCTTAACTAGTATGGCTCAGGAATTTCATCGAACACCTCATGTGCATAGGAGGTGAGCTAGTGCACCAAAATGCCCTCCCCTTGCCGGCCAGAAAAACAGAGCAGTGGGGTGCTCTGCTCGCGGGCTAGGGGGTATATATAGGCACCTCATTCGTCCCGGTTCATGGCTGGAACCGGGACTAAAGGCCCCCCTTCTGTCCCGGTTCCAGCCACGAACCAGGACCAATGACTGTGGGCCAGGAGAGAGGCCCATTGGTCCCGGTTCATGCCTGGAACCGGGACAAATGGGTCCATACGAACCGGGACTAATGCCTCACGAGGGCCGGCCGGCCCCCCGGGCTCACGAATCGGGACGTATGCCTCCATTGGTCCTGGTTCGTGACTGAACCGGGACTAATGGGCTGGCCAAGGCTGAACCAAAACCCTGTTTTCTACTAGTGTTTCAAGTTTTAGACTTAACCCTTGTTCTCAGATTTTATGTGTTTATTTCACGCTTTTCGGTGATATCGCTCAGTCGAGACGTTCCCGGCGACCACTAGACGTGGCGATGTTAGTTCAGTGGAAAAAGATATTCTCGTCGACGACGAGGTACATATGGCGACTTCCTAAATCAAGAAAGGCTATGTCGGCTCAGTATATCAAAGATGCTCATATGATAGGGTGTGCGTGCATTCATAGAGGTATGTTTATGAGTATCTATGATTGCACTGTTCATCCTTTTTTCTCTGGTCATCTGACCCAGGGCATTAGCGTCCAGAAAATCAATATGGAGACGGTAGCTACAAATTGTGTACTCCTCGTTTCATTTGGGTATCTCCAAGGCGGACTGGGAAATCTCCCGTAACCGTCTGGACCGCGGAAGTTATCCAATACGGGTCTGTATCGATGCGCGGAGCGGTGCAGACGTGTTTTCTCCTGCAAATCAAAGAAAAACATGGGGGAGGTTTGCGGGAGTCTAGGCTGATCACAAGCCCGCTTCTAACCACCCTGGCCAACCAAAACACCTCCTCCCGCGTCCGTGTGCATTCCCGCCCGAAACGATCAGCTGGTCATCCCGCACATTCATGCCTGGCCAAAGCGGACGCGACCGCTCACTGGCGCCAGCGTTGAAGCGGATCGCTGGCCGAGAGGCCGACGTCCGCGCCGCTTCACGGTGCAGGCAACTGGCACCCATTCAAATGACATAACGGCCGCCCGTCCGTCCATCTATCGCCTGCATTGGCACACGGTTGCAAGGGGTCTCCTCCGACGCCACCCGGTCGTCCCTCTGGCACCCACCGGTGCTACATATCCGATGACCCGGCCATAGGCATAGTCATCCATGTCCGCACCCCTCCCCGCCATGTATCCCTCCTCCGCCAAAGCTCTCTAGGATGGGCTGACACAGGAGCAGAAGAAAGAGATGGCCGACATTACTACCGGCTGGCAGGCCGGCGTGCAGCTGGAGGACGCCTCCGACGATGACATGAAGATGGAGGATGCCTCCAATGACAAGCTCGCGCCACCATCCTCCTCCGCTGCGCCACCCGCCACCTCCGCTCTACCCTCGCCGGTGCATTGCACCATGACCATCAACGAGGCCCGTGCCCATTATATGGACATGGTGCGGGAGGAGCGAGAGGAGAAGTTCCGGGAGGCGCAGGCGGACGCCAACTACATTGTCGCCTGCCTCCAGGAGAATCTGCAAGCGGAGGAGGTGGCGGCCGTAGCCGACAAGGAGAGCGACGACGTCGACGAGGAGCTGTTCGGCTTCACCAACGGGGAGGAGGTCATCGCCGGCTCCGCCGGGCCCCGCTGCCACGACCACGAAGCCGACACGTCCAAGGGCACCGCCAACAGCGAGGAAGAGTAATGCAAGGTAGGTCGCCGCCGCTCCGGTCACAATAAGGCCACCACTGCTCCCCTCCCATTGACGCCAAGCTTGGTGGGTTGAGCATCATCAGCCAATGAGTCGCTTGGCGGCGACGTG
Organism: Triticum turgidum subsp. durum; assembly: GCA_900231445.1. Taxonomy (NCBI): domain Eukaryota; kingdom Viridiplantae; phylum Streptophyta; class Magnoliopsida; order Poales; family Poaceae; genus Triticum; species Triticum turgidum. Next base: position 729,758,970 of record LT934117.1, on the reverse strand, counting down.
GAGGCGGACAACTTCAGTTTCCGAGGCTCTGAAGGCGGTGCCGGAGAGCGCCGAGGTGGAACCGGAGACAATGAAGCTTAAGTTCTCAGGGCTGATGGCCGGAGACGGGCCCAGGCGTCGGGCATTCATTTAGTTTAGGTTTAGAATATAATAGAACTATGTCCGAAATGTAATGAAATCCGTCATGTTTATATGAAATCCCGACTTGTTTATATGAAATCTCGTGTTTATATAAAATTTGTCTGGTTTGCACAAATTTCATCCGGTTAGTTTGAGTTGTTGACCGGATGTATGCGGCTACCGTTGGATGTCGTCCTCTCGCATCCGCGTCCATGGACGGTCCCTGTCCACGGACGGATTTGAGAGGTTTTTTGCGGGTGGCCATTGGAGATGCCCTTAACCAGCAGAATGCATGTGCATGCATGCAAAGCCGTGCCTAGTTTAAACTAGACATCATACGCGCAGAGGTTCCCTATTTAATTCTACCAAGACAAGGACAACGAATACTTTGTAGTACTAAGTTTTAAAAAAGAAGAATACTTTGTAGTACTAGACAGCATGCACGCTAGGCATGGCGCCTTCAGAATAAACTGTACTACTTTGTTGAGACTTGAGAGGTATACTATCATTCCGCTAGCATACAACTCTGCGCGGATCTAGAGAGATTACATGTGCTAATGTCGACATAGTGTCCTCGGTAGCAGCTCTTCCCTCACAATCCCACTAGCAAGCTATGCTTGTCTAATGTTTCACACATCCCGAGACAAATTGAGTGGACGAATTAACCTAGTAGTACGTAGTTGTTTGCACATGACCTAACCTCTACCAACGGCGTCCCCGGGCGCGTGAAACTTTGCCTCCCCCAGTCTAATCGAGATCGCAGAAAAAATATGCAACTGTGTTAATTCAGCACCAACTCTCACTAGTACCAACCTAGGCGCCAGCTAGTATAGTCCCATATAGGTACGAACATGCAAGTTCATGGCTTGAACACTGTACAACGTAGACGCTCACATACAAGCCAATACATTCACCTCTACGAACACACGCACACACATATCCTAGATCCTACCCCGAAGAGCATCTTAGAGGTACTAATTAAGGCAGCAAAACACCCTCCGTTCCTAAATATAAGTCTTTAGAGACATCCCACTATGGACCACATACGGATTAAAATGAATGAACTACACTGATGCATCTATATACATCCGTATGTGGTCCATAGTAAAATCTCTACAAAGACTTATATTTAGGAACGGAGGGAGTACATCACAGACGCTTCCGTAGTCGACGGGACCTCTCCTCCCACGATCGTGGAAAAACCTGAAACAATTCCAGAAAAAATGCGAGAGCTGGTGTCAAGTTTAGGACTTGAAACCTCGTGGACTGAGAATATCACTTTCCCCTTAACAATGCAACCATAGGTTGGTACGCTTCTGTCGTACCTTGCTTTTATTACTTTGATCTTTTTCTGGATTTACACCGCAGAGTTACATAGGTCTATAAAGAAGCTAACCAGCCTATTACATATTCTAATCGGTGACTATTTCCTATCCTAGCCGAATGAGAACTCATGGTTTATTGAACATGATATCTCAGTCTTTAAGAAAATGATGTTTTGTTTTGTTTCTTCTCCAGAAAGAAAGGCTCCCAAGCGTTAGGGTTTCTCCGCCTCCCGCTGGTGCTGCCGCAATCTGCCTCATCTTCTATGGCCTTAGAGCCATGAAGACATGATGGATCCCGCCCCTTACCAATGGGAGGGCCCTTGCTTTGTTTCTAGGCTTTTTTTAGTTCGTTTAGGGTTCGTGTCCTAATTAGAAAGGCAAGGCAGTGACTCCCTAAAGATAGAATAAGTTTCTTCATGCCTAGCCCCCGTTCCGATGGTGCATCTTACATCATCAGAGGGCGTGTGAAGGTGTGTCTTCGACGGATCTCACGTGATTCGGGTGGTGTTTGTCTTCAGTGGACCCGTATGTATATGGTATTCATTCCTCTGTGTTCATGTATTTATAGGTTGAATCCTTACAGTCTACACTACTTTTCATCGGCGACGGTTGTTGTTTTGGTGCGCTGGTCCTCTAGGTCCTTACCACGACAACTTCTCGACTATCTACTACAATAAGGTTTGTCCGGCTGCAATGAAGGAGTGGCAACGACGGCACGCTTTCGGTTTGCTCTAGTGCTTGTAGTCGTCGCTAGGTGGTCTACGAACATTGATGTAACTTTTTGTAACTTTTTGTGTTTTTTGTGTCGCCGTGATATTTGATGAATATATCTGAAGACTTTCCTGTGAAAAAGGGAATCATGATTTATTCCAATGTTAACTGCCCATCCAGTAGTGGTGACTCGGGCACACAAACTACACAATTATCTTCTGGATTTAGAGTGGCTCCCTTGGTTTATGCATGAGGGCACTAATAGTTGTCTTCCAGCTTGTGTCCACACTCTGGCCTCCTCGATTAACCTCCCTACTATAACCCCCGGTGGGGAGTAGATGCTTTGGACGATGTGGGCATTGCGCTCCTTCCGAGTGGTCCACCCTGTCGGCGTCAAAACCGGCAGACCATGGGTAGAGGTCCCAAGCTGTGAGATCGGATCGATGGTAACAGGAGACAATGGACACAACATTTTTACCCAGGTTCGGGCCCACTCGAAGAGGTAAAACCCTACATCCTACTCTTGCTTATATTATGGATGTATCAAAGTACATAGTTGATGTACGTCGAGATCGTATGTTGTGGAGTAAACCCTAATGCTAGTATGGATGATGGTAATGAATGAATGGTTCCCCTTTACAGGCTAAACCCTCCGGTTTATATAGGCACCAGGGGTATTTAGGGTTACACATGGTCGGTTGCCATCTAGGGATCAAATGTCGAACATAGTCATTATTCTTGGAATACATGTCAAGTCTTCGGTGATGATCGATGTTATCACACTGCTAGTTTAATGCCTTCCAGAGTCCTTCCTTACCCGGTGGGCCGTCAATTCGGCCCATGGACTAGGTCAACTGGGCTAGGACCTTCTAGTTTAGGGCACCGTCCGTAGCCCCCGAACTGGTCTTTGGTGCCGGAGATGACAATCTTCTTCGGACATATGACTTCGGTCAGTGGTGGGCTTGCCTGGGCCCCAAGACGACCACTGATGGCCATTTTGCACCCGCCACTGCTAGCCATTTCTGCAGTAGTGATATCATTTTCATGGTCTAACAGATATTCCTCTAGTGGATCAGTAGGGAGCACGACAATAAAAGCAAATAATATCATCCTTGCTAGGCATTTCTTTATCATGTGATTGTCTATTAAATATGGAGAAATTGAATTCATGAGATATATCATCAAACTTAACACTTCCCTTTTCTTTAACACAATCCATTTCAGCATTAACAGTATTCGAAAGATCAACCAAATATAATTGGACAAAAGCCATCTTGTGGTAATCCAAATACTAAGAAATCAGTACGGCATTTGAATTTACCACACAAGACTTCAACATCTCTAACAATTCCAAGTGGTAAAATAGTATCTCTATTTGCAAACTTAATAGTAACATCAAAATCTTCAGTCTCAGCAGGTGCAATATCATGCATAAATTCTTAATATAAAAAATGGAATAGCACCTATGCTAGCACTCATATCACGTAAACCATGATAGCAATGATCTCAAATCTTAACAGAAACAACAGGCATACCAACAACAGGTTTGCTCTTATCTAGCTTATCTTGTTGAGTATTAAATTGTTTAACAATCCTAGTTGCTTCCTTACAGAAGTAAATGACAATCCATCAATATTATCAACCAAAAGATCTTTAACCATTGCGATATTAGGTTCAAATTTAATCTGTTCAGAGGGTTTAGGTGCTCTAATATTACTTATATTAACCACAGTTGTAGCTTCAGCATGTTCCTTAATCCTAACAGAGAAATGAGATTTCTCAACATAAGTTGTGGGTACAACTGGATTAGCAGTACAACAATTCTTTAAGATTCAGCAATAATGGGTTCTTCACAAATTTCTTCAATGGGATGATGAAATTTAAACCATTTCTCCTTACGGAGATTAACATGAGTAGTAAAGGCTTCACAAAATGTTGCTACTATATCAAAGCCTAGCCCGTATTTCGCGCTAAGCTTATGAAAAACATATGTTTCTAGAAAAGACTTGACACATTTGAATTGAAGATTTATACCCGACTCGTCACCTTTGTCGATTTCCAAATTATCTTTAGCGTTGCGTTCAATTCTTTTAAGACGATCCCATTCGGATTCAATAGTTATGTTCATGAAAGAACTAGTAGGAGTATCCAGCATTGTTTTATCTACATGAGAAAGCCGAGCATAAAAGTTTTGCATAATCATATTTCTTGAGGGCTCATGATTGGGCCATATATGCATCATGTATTTAAGCCTCCCACGAGCTTGAGCGATACTTTCTCCTTCACCGGGCCAAAAATTATATACAAAATTCCGATCATGATGAACCAAATGCATATGATAAAATTTCTAGAGGAATTCGAGCTTCAATCAGTTCCAGTCCCTCGTTCCAATATCACCCAATAGCCAATTCCAATATAATGCCTTTCCCCCTAAAGATAAAAGGAATACTTTCTTCTTAACTCCATCCTCGGATAAATCTGCAAGCTTAAACAATCCACAAACTTCATCTACATAAATTAAGTGCATATCAGGATGTATTGTTCCATCTCCTGGATAAGGATTAGCTAGAAGGTTTCTTAAATACCTGAGGGAATCCCATAAGAAATATTTTCAGTAGCTTCAATAGGTTAAGAAGTGGCTCTTACCACTTCCGATCGAGGTGAAGATACCCCGAACAGGCCCCTCAAAGCATTACTTTCCATAGTAACAAGTAAAGACAAATTTCATCATGAAATAAAAATATTTCTTTATCAAATTCCACTTACCAAAGGTGCTTCACTCCCCGGAAATGGCGCCAGAAAAGATTATTGATGACCCCCAAGTATGAGGGATCAATCATAGTCCTTTCGACAAGTAAGAGTGTTGAACCCAACATGGTGCTGAAGAAAATGACAAGCGGATTTCAGCAAGGTATTATCTGCAAGTGTTTTAAGTAATGATAATAGATAGTTCTGTAGCAAGGTAATTAGTAACAAGTAGCAAGTAGCAATAGTAACAAAAGTGCAGCAAGGTGGCTCAATCCTTTTTGTAGCAAAGGACAAGTCGGAAGTACGTCTTATATGAGCAAAGCGTGCTCGAGGACACAAAGAAATAGTGTCTAGTTAATTTTCATTATGCTTAGTTGATTTGCATTCATTACTTTGATATTTTGATATGTGGGTGAACCGGTGCTAGGGTGTTGTTCTTACTTGGACAAATAATCCACTTATGATTATCCCCTCTCGCAAGCATCTGCAACTACGAAACAAGAATTAAGATAAATCTAACCATATGATGAAACATATGGATCCAAAATAGCTCCTTATGAAATAACTCATAAACTAGGGTTTAAGTTTCTGTCACTCTCGCAACCCATCATCTACTTATTACTCCCAAATGCCTCCCCCTAGGCCCAAACATGGTGAAGTGTCATGTAGTCAACGTTCACACGACAACACTAGAGAGGGAACAACATACATATCATCAAAATTTTGAATGAATGCCAACTTCACATAATTAATTGTAACAGTACTTCTCCCATGTCTTTAAGATAAACCGGAACTACTCACAAATCATGTTCATGTTCAAGATCAGAGGGGTATTGTATATGATTGAGGATCTGAACATATAATCTCCCATCAAATAAACCAACTAGTATAAAATACAAGATGTAATCAATGCTACTAGTAACCCACAAGTACCAATATGAGATTTTGAAACAAAGATTGAATACAAGAGATTACCTAGGGTTTGAGATGAGATGATGCTGGTGAAGATGTAGATATCCGTAGACCTCTTGGTTTATGAGCATAATTTGTTTAATGCCAAAATTTGGCAAAAGAAAAAGTTGTGTAAATTTTTGTGAAGTTGACAAGAAAAACTGATAACCAACCATTCACTAACCAACATTTTTCATTTGTCAAATAATAACATGCCAATTTTTGCAATCGAACTAGTCATGCGAGTAATAAGGGAGACACTTCTTTGTTCACACTCCCTCCGTCCGAAAAAGCTTGTCCCAAGCTTGTTCCTCTAATGGATGTATCTAGCACTAACTTGGTGCTAGATACATTAATTTGAGGGACAAGATTTTCCGGACGGAGGGAGTACAAAAGAATCATTATACGATATCGAGGCCGGAAAAACACAGCCGCCGCCTCCTCCTAGCTCCTCTCCCCAAAATAACTAAGGGTTCATCCGCCTCCTGTCGGCACTGCTGCCGGTCAACCTCGTCTCCGGTTGCCGTAAGGCTAGCGGGATGTCTCCATTTTGAGATGTTTCTTTAAATTTTGCTAGGGTTTGTGTCATGTTCAGTAAGGCGAGACGGTGGCGGCTCTCTGAAGTTGCAAAAAAGTTCTCCCTACCTAGCCCCCTTTCCGATATTGTATATAGCATCGGTGGTGGGCGTGTGAAGATGTGTGTCCGGTGGATTTGTCTTTGGTGGATCTGCTCGAATCTAGTCATCGTTCGTCTATGTTCGTGTGTGTTCAGGTTGGATCCTTTGGATATACGCTAATGAAGACACTACTCTTCATTAGCGGTGGTTGTTGTTCTGGTGTGCTAGTCCTACAAGGCCTTTTCACGAAGACTTCCCGAGTGTCTAGTACAACAAAGTTTTTGCCTTACTCCGACAAGAGAGGGGCGCTGACGGCGGCGCGCCTTCGGCTCGGTTCAGTTCTTGTAATCGCCGTTAGATGGTCTACTAGATGTAATTTTTATTATTTCTAGTGTTTGTTGTATTGACATGATTGAAGATGAATAGATCCAAAGTTTCTTTATTAGAAAAAAAAACAGTCATGCTGATAGGCTGGTGTCAGAGAAACAGAACTATCGACAAATGGCTCGCGAACCAGAGCCGGATAGATAAACAAACCAAACCCATAGCAGATATAGTGTAGTAAACCAACAAGGCACGAGCCTGCCTGCGCCCCATTTGCATCAGATCTTCCCATTCCTCCCCGCACCTCGCCCGTGCCGGTCCTCTCTAACTCCGGCAGGCGGATGGACCACTCGCATCAGTCCCCGTCCATGTCGGCCAAGCTCCGCCTCGCCGCGCGGCGCGGGGACCTCGACACCGTGCGCCAGATCATAGCCGAAATCGACGCTCATGTGACCGGCACCGGCGCGGCGGAGATCTGTGCAGCGCTGGTCAACGGGCTCAACGACTTTGGGGAGACCGCGCTAATCCTCGCCGCTGATGGAGGGTTCATTGACATCGTCGTGGAGCTGCTCAAGCACTCCGACAAGGAGAGCCTCGCCAGG
>LT934117.1:729726365-729751201 GCA_900231445.1 Triticum turgidum subsp. durum | reverse complement strand
GGGTCATTCAAGCTTGGGTATGGACTAGAATCTCAATTTTTCATTTGCACGAAGAATAATTACCTTCCCAGTATGCGTTTACTTTATCAACTTTGTGATGAACGAATGTCCATAAATCCTACCATGTTTATTGGTTTAAAATTGACATGCTCTTATGCTAACTGCAGCCTGCCATTACCTACACCAGCTAACGACGAAGCATTAGTCGACATTTCAAGTTTTTTTTTAATCTTTACTGTTCATTTTTATTGTACAACTGAAGGAGGACATCTGACTGACATAGCTTATAGATATTGTGAAGGTACTCCTGGATCATGCTCCATCCCTCCGAGAAACGTTTAGCCCACCAAATGTGAATCCTCTAATTGGCGCGGCAATCAAAGGCCACCTCCAGGTAGTGAACCTTCTGCTAGAGCGAGTTCCTGAGTTGGTTGATTTTCCAAAGGCAAACGGAAAGAATGTATTGCATTTTGCTGCCCGTATGGGGCATGTTGAAACAGTTAAGGCTTTGCTCGAAAGGGATCCTCGGCTTGCTTGGAGGACTGATAAGAAAGGCCAGACTGCTTTGCACATGGCAGCTAAAGGAGCAAGCGTTGCCATTGTTAGAGTAATTGTGGACGCTGATCCGGCCATACTTATGCTAACCGACAATAATGGTGCCTTAGCTTTGCATGTCGCCACCAAGAAGAAAAGATCAGAGGTATTGCTCCACTCAACTGGACAATATAATTAACCAATAAATAGCAGAACTGCAATTTCATGCCATAATATAGTTTTAACTTCGATGTGCAGATAGCTCTTTACATACGGGAAATATCATCACATATGCTGCCTGCGACCCCATTTGCATCAGATCTTCTCATTCCTCCCAGCACCTCGCCCGTGCCGGTTCTCTCTAACTCCGGCAGGCGGATGGACTACCTGCATCAGTCCCCATCCCTGTCGGCCAAGCTCCGCCCTGCCGTGCGGCGCGGGGACCTCGACAGCGTGCGCCAGATCATAGCCGAAATCGACGAGCATTTGACCGGCACCGGCGTGGCGGAGATCCGTGCAGAGCTGGTCAATGAGCTCAGCGACGCGGGGGACACCGCGCTGCTCCTCGCCGCTGAGGGAGGGTTCATCGACATCGTCGTCGAGCTGCTCAAGCACTGCGACAAGGAGAGCCTTGCCAGGAAGAACAGATTAGGATTCGATGCTCTGCACGTCGCTGCAAAAGAAGGCCACCGAGGTGAGCACTCACACACACTACCGTAGCATACAAACCAATTGCGATTCTGGTGCATATTTAGATGGGAACAGTGGAGGGAAAGCTTTCAAGCTTGGGTGTTGTTATCTTCCCAGTATGCGTTTAGTTTGCATGAAAAATTGACATACTTTTATGCTAAGTGCAGCCTGCCATTACCTTCAGCAGCTAATGAGCAAGCATTAGTCGACCATACATGTTTTTTTCATCTTTAATGTATATTTTCGTGGTATAAATACACATGGACATTTGACGGACATTGCTTATAGATATTGTGAAGGTACTCCTGGATGATAATCGATTCCATGGAGAAAAGTTTGGTGGATCAAATGCGACTCCTCTGTTAACTGCGGCGGCCAGAGGCCACCTCCAAGTAGTGAACCTTCTGCTAGAGCGAGTTCCTGGGTTGGTTGAATTGACAAAGGCGGATGGAAAGAATGCATTGCATTTTGCTGCCCGTGAGGGGCATGTTGAAATAGTTATGGCTTTGCTCGAAAGGGATCCTCGGCTTGCTCGGAGGACTGATAAGAAAGGACAGACTGCTTTGCACATGGCAGCTAAAGGAACAAGCACTGCGGTTGTTAAAGCAATCGTGGACGCTGATCCGGCCATACTTATGCTACGCGACAAAAATGCCGCCTTAGCTTTGGCTGTGGCCACCAGGAAGAACAGACCAGAGGTACTCTTCCGCTCATCTGGACAATGTAATTAACCAATAAATAGCAGAACTGCAATTTCATCCCATAATATCGTTTTAACTTTGATATGCAGCTAGTTCTTTACATACAGAAAATATCATCATATTGCATTGAAGGTATTGACAGGACAACCTTGGCATTCAATAACATGCAATCCCAAGGCTACTCTCAGGTATATGTTCCCAAATATTCTTCAACTTGTGTAAAATTATAAACTCTAGAATATCCAACACTTTACGAAGAACAGGTTGCATACAATTTTTTTTCTCAAAGCTAGCTTAATTCTGGTTGTAGGATAGAGACACACATGCATATAAATGCATGGTTTGGAAAGTGGCATCTTTGTGTAAGTGTACCCCGAGCTTTATGTATCAGAAAAATGCATTTATTTAGTTAAAGCTGCCATATTATTATGCTTTTTAGTAACCATTTCACAAAGTTATACTTTTGTCTAAGTGTACTTTCAGTTTTGTTACATGTATTACTAATAAGGTTCTGTTTTTATGAAATGTGACATGTTAAAAGTGTGGTTTTGTTAATTTTCTCACTCTAAAGTGTAGTGATATGAGATGTTTTCTTAAAGGCGTCGCCGCTCTCTATAGAAAGAAGTTTAATGCCATGAAATTTACTATGTCTTTCATGATCATTGAGTAATGTAGCTAGGGGCATTGCGTAAGTAATGCACTCGTTATTGTTTTCTGTGTATTTTGTTTTGTAGCTGCTAATAGATCGAGATATTACCGCACGAAGTCAATTGGAGCACATGCTCTATGATGAAAGTGCAGAACCAAAGCCCCTACCGTTATTACTTCTTCAACACATCACCAGTGGTTTCTCCGATGACAAAATAATTGGCTATGGTGGCTTTGCAACTGTTTATAAGGTACGATTATGATAACTCTCAGCTACCCTTGTCTTGGTCCCAGACAAATCATGTTGCGGTTACAGGGAATGCTTGGGAATGGAACGATTGCTGTGAAGAAGCTTTTCGGAATGGTTGATATTGATGAGAAGAAATTTACCGAAGAGATTCGTTGTTTGGTGAAGGCAAAGCACAAAAACATAGTACGGTTCTTGGGATATTGCTCTGACACACAAGGGGAAATGGTAAAATGTCACGGAAAGCTTGTCTTGGCTGACTTACGACAAAGGTTACTCTGTTTTGAATATCTACCTAATGGGAGCCTTGACAAGCAAATCACAGGTAGGATCATGTAACACGTATTTCGTACAATAATTGATGTATTTAGAGTTCAGTGACTAAGGACTTTAAGTATCTCAAATACATACTAAACCAACTTTGTCCTCCCCATTCTATAGATGCATCAGGCGGACTTCAATGGGGCGAGCGCTATGAAATTATTAATGGAGTTTGTGATGGTTTATATCATCTTCACAAAATGCACATCATTCATTTAGATCTAAAACCGGAAAACATATTGTTAGATGATAATATGACGCCGAAAATCGCGGATTTTGGTCTCTCCAGGTGCTTCGACGAAAAGCAAAGTCAGGTTATTACTTCTAAAGTGTTTGGAACTATGTAAGCTTGCTATAACCCTTGGAAGCTTTTTTCAGTTACATATGACTGAATGTATATCCCTTTTCCCATTGATCGATTAGATTATATAAATATTCATGCAGGGGTTATTTGGCACCAGAATTCTATCGTGGTGGACATATCACATTCAAGTCAGATATGTACAGTCTTGGTATTATAATCACAGAGATACTAACAGGAAAGAAGAGCTATCCTGATATTGAAAATGTAAGACAATTTCGTCCCAATATAAAGGCTTGGTTTCAAAATTATGATGTGACATTACTTTGTATAATCGTTCTTCTAGCTGACAGTAATGCAAAGCACAAATTAGTTGCAAAATAATCAAAACATGTTTTCTTCTATTATCAAGGAAACAATAGTTTTTCTAACTGTATGAGAATAGCGATATGTTACCATAATCCATATCTGCATGTATTATCGTATATTACAATCTGAATGACTCTAATATTAGAACTATAACATGTTAGCTTGGCCAGATGTGCTAAATTGCCCTTGCATGCTAACTTATCCCTATAGTTACACAGCATTAGCAAAAAAGAGATAAATCTAGAGGCAACCAAACAGTGATTTTTACAAGTGTGAGGAATCACTTGAGGGGAAAACGCAAACACGAATTCATTACTTCACTATGAGAGAGTATTACAAGTATGAGACAACATATATATGCAATGTGTATTAAAAAAGAATCCTTGGAGAACAAAAAACTGAGTAGTACACATATACGTCGACGCCAATGTGATGCCCTACATCGCTCGTACTAGCATGATACATCGTCGTTGTCCAACAAAGTAACAGCATTGCTACCACAGTTTAACATATGGTAGGTCGGTAGACTCTCATTGTACACACCATTTCCTATCGAAGAAACGTTCCTCATTTACCTAGGATTATCTTGGTTATCTATAGCTTGTGAGTAGTATTTAGAAATATATGTTGTTCTTTTTCATGAAGAATGACACACGATGGCAATTTCACAGGTACTTGAGAGTTGGAAAAACAGATTGGAGAAATCAAGGGCAGACACACAACTGCTACAATTACGAATATGCACGGAGATAGCGTTAGAGTGCACTGAATCTAACCCGACGAGAAGACCAGATATACAGGATATAATTAATAGGCTGGGTGCAACAAAAAGTGCAGGCCATTCTTCTACTGAAATTGAGACGAGTAGTAGTTGATCACTAGCACAGGTAAGGTCAAATATGGCACATGCCTTCTGAATTTGCTACGGAATCTCTCTGACTGAATTTTCACAGTTTTTTTATTGATCATTACACAAAACTCACCCCCAAAACTCTGAAAACCTAACATGACCTTTCGTCATCGACAACAGATCGCCGGCCTGGGGAATATCCGAGATGTGGACGGGGATAACAAGCAGGTCGGCCACTACTGGCTGCAGCTCGGCAGGCGGTCGAAATCCTACCTTCACATGGTCCTGGGCTTGCTCTCATACATGGTCTTCGGGCTGTCGGGCACACGTCCATAGAAGACCCAGGGCATACTCCCTCCGTCTCAAAATATTTTTTTTTCTTTTTCCGAAAAGGGGGACTTCCCGGCCTCTGCAGCAGAACGATGCATACGGCCACATTTATTAGAATGTAAATAAGGTTCAACAAGGTCTTAAAGTGTGCAAACAAAAGGAACAGCTAGCTCACACAGAGCCTCAACGCCAAAACAAAAAGCCCAACAAGCCACAACCGGCTGGCAAAATAAAAGATAGGTAGACTAATCGCCTATCCTATTACATGACCGCCATCCAAACCGGTTGAAGATATCCCGCGCTACCATCTCCCACCGGACAGATCCAGTAACCAAACGCTCCCTGGCCTCCGTCGGAGTAAGTAAGGACCACATACGGATCAGTGCAGTAGCCCGAAATAAAACCTGCAAAAATTGAATAGTTGTTGTTCTGTTAAAAGCCAAATCATTTCTGCAATTCCAAATTGCCCATAACAACGCACATACTCCTACACGAATGTGTCTAGCTGTTTCGGACTCTATCCCAGCAAGCCACGCCCCGAATAACGTGTTGACCGAAGTCGGAGGAGTAATGTTAAAGGCAATTTGCACAGAGCGCCACAACCCTCGTGCCAACGGACCGTCAAAAAAGAGGTGCTTGATAGTCTCGTCCCGATCACAGAAACTACACCTAGTAGAACATGTCCAGTTGCGCTTAACTAAATTGTCCTTTGTTAAGATTACTTGTTTATGTACAAACCACATAAATACTTTAATCTTCAAAGGGACCTTAACTTTTCAAACATATTTGGAACTAGGAATCACACTAGAGTTAATGATATCGATATACATCGATTTAACTGTGAACTCCCCAGATCTAGTAAGCTTCCAACACAACTGATCGGGCTGAGGAGTTAACTGAACCTCCATCACTCTACGAACCAAGTGAAGCCATGCTTCCCATCGATCACCCACAAGCACCCTCCTAAACTGAATGTTGAGTGGAATGGACTGCATAACCGTGGCAACAAGAGCCTCATGACGCTGAACAATACGATATAGGGACGGATACTGGGTCTCCAAAGGCGCGTCGCCAAGCCACGTATCCTCCCAGAATCGAGTGTTGTTGCCATTACCGACAATATACCTCGTTCTGTTAAAGAAGGTAGCTTTGATTCTCATGAGCCCCTTCCAGCACGGCGAATCAGCTGGTCTCAGTGTGACCTGGGATAAGGTCTTGGACTGCAGATATTTACTACGTAAAATCTGCGCCCACGTTGCCTCCGTCTCAGATGACAACTTATACAGCCGCTTACTAAGCAGGCATCTGTTCTTGACTTCAAGATTTTCAATACCAAGGCCCCCCTGGTCCTTTGGTCGATAGATAATATCCCATTTGGCCAGTCGGTATTTTCTCTTAAGCTCATCACTCTGCCAAAAGAATCGGGACCTCAAAGAAGGATAAGAGGAACATAGGTAAACTCGTGAGCACCGAGTTAATAAGAATCAACCGGCCTCCATAAGACATGAGTTTTCCTTTCCAGCAACTCAGTTTCTTCTCAAACCAATCCTCGATGCACTTCCACTCGCTGTTTGTTAGCTTACGATGATGAATGGGAATACCGAGATACGTGAAAGGTAAAGCCCCCACTTCACAACCAAACAATTGTCTATATGCCTCTTATTCTTCTTTGGCTCTACCAAAGCAGAACAGCTCGCTTTTATGGAAATTAATCTTTAGCCCCGTCAATTATTCAAATAAGCATAACACTGATTTCATGTTTCTCGCTTTTGCCAAATCGTGTTCCATGAATATGATTGTATCATCAGCGTATTGCAGAATGGACAAACCACCATCAACTAGATGAGGCACCAAGCCACCCACCTGACCGGCTTTCTGTGCCCTCTCTATGAGGATCGCCAACATATCAACCACAATATTGAACAGTATTGGAGACATAGGATCGCCTTGTCTCAGACCCTTGTTTGTTTGGAAATAATGACCGTCATTCACTTTAATTCCAACACTACCTTTTTGCGTGAATGCTTCCACCTGGCGTCGCCAAGCTTCATCAAAGCCCTTCATGCGTAAGGCCTGTTGAAGGAACGACCATTTGAATTTATCATATGCCTTCTCGAAATCCACTTTGAAAATAACTCCATCAAGTTTTTTCGTGTGAATCTCATGCAGCGTTTCATGAAGGACCACAACCCCTTCCAGGATGTTCCTGTCCAGCATGGAAGCCGTTTGAGTAGGCTGCACAACGGCGTGCGCAATCTGTGTGAGCCAAATCGTCCCAACCTTGGTAAAAAATTTGAAACTGACATTCAGAAGACATATAGGCCAAAATTGCTCGATTCGCACGGCCTCTATTTTCTTAGGAAGCACGGTTATTGTTCCAAAATTTAGCTGGAAAAGCTGCAAATGTCCCGAGAACAAATCATGAAACATCGGCAACAGGTCCCCTTTAATAATGTGCCAACACTTCTTATAAAACTCAGTCGGGAAACCATCCAGACCAGGTGACTTATTATTTTTCATCTGGGAAATGGCCTCGAAAACCTCCTTTTCTGAAAAAGGGGCGGTTAAGAGATCGTTCTCCACAGCAGTAAGTTGAGGTACATCTTGGACCCTAGACTCATCCAGAGACACACAGTTCTCCTCTGGTGGTCCAAACAATCGTTTGTAGTACTCAGTAATGTAAAGCTTCAGGTTTTCCTGACCGATAATTGTACCCTCATCTTGTTCTAGCTGGAAGATTCTCTTCTTCCTATGTTTGCCGTTGGCAATCATGTGGAAGAATTGAGTGTTCGCGTCCCCCTGGACCACTCTTCATACCTTGGCCCGCAGTGCCCACTTTAATTCTTCTTCACGAAGTAGCTCTTTCAACCTCATCTCAGCGTCAAGCTTGGTATGAAGCTCGGTGGCTAGCAAAACCGTGGTTTCTGCTTTTACATCTAAGGCCTGAATAAGGGCAAGGAGCCGTTCCTTTTCAGCCTTATAAATCCCACTAAGATGTTTAGCTCACCCACGTAGGAAACTTCTTAAATGCCTAATCTTATTCTGCCAGCGCTCAAGCGCGTTCCTACCGCCTGCATCCTTAGCCCACTCTCTGGCTACGAGATCCAGGAAGCCTTCTCTTTCGAACCACGCAAGCTCGAACGAGAATAAATTCTTGTTGCCCGAATATGTAGCCCCACCAGAGTCAAGTAAAAGAGGCGTGTGATCAGAAATCCCGCGAGAGAGAGCCTAAACTGTTATAAAGGGAAACTTCTGTTCCCATTTGACACTTGCGAGTACCCTATCCAACTTTTCAAACGTTGGATTTGGCATGGCGTTAGCCCATGTGAACTTCCTACCTGAAAGCTCAATCTCTCTCAGATCCAAGCTTTCAATAATAGTATTGAACATGAAGACCATCTCCCGTCAAAATTATCATTGTTCTTCTCATCACGTCTCCTAATAATGTTAAAGTCTCCCCCAACCAGAATGCGGAGCTGCTCAGACCCGCAGACTCTAACAAGGTCGGCCAAGAAATCCGGTTTGAATTCTGCCTGCGCGGCACCATACACCGCCACAAGAGCCCAGTCAAATCCATCAACCTTGGACCGCACCCTGAACTTAACAGCAAAATCTCCCATGACCACACTTTGAACTTCAAGAGACTCGCATCTAACATCAAGTAAGATCCCTCCCGATCTTCCTCTCGGTGGCAGACAATGCCAGTCAAACTCAATACCCCCCGATAAAGTGTTGAGAAATTGTGGTGAGAAATTTGCTCTACAAGTTTCCGACAACGCAATAAAGTCCAATCTATGCTCGATGGATGCTTCTGCAAGAAACCTCCTTTTAGCCAAGTCCTTAAGACCTCTGCTATTCCAAAAGATTCCTCTCATATCTCATCATGCAATTTTTTAGCCGTGCGGATCCTAGCACTTCTACGCACCGCGGACGTCGGGTAAATCTTGCGCTTCCGTTTGCGCTTAGGGTTGGTCCTCGTGCCCACCCGGTCCTCCCATCCTCCTCCTCCGGCTCCTGGAGGGGAGGTGCGAGATCAGCACAAAAAGCATCGAGCACCCGGACTCCCAAAGCATCAATCTCCGAATCATTCATGGGTTTGACGGCAGCTAAGTTGTGAATCAAATCTAAAGCCCTCTCGGCCTCTAGATCAAGCAAATCATTGATGGAATTAGAAATTTCACCCTCATTACTACCTAGTGAAATCCCTAATTGGTTTGCATTTTCTACAATCTCATCGTTCGAATGCAAGATGGTATTAGAAGTATTCACCGACATATCAGTAGTGACCTGGACGTCACGAAGCTTGGCCGCCCTCACGGCGCAGCGCTGCTGCATGTCGTCCACCTCCGGACGGCCCTGAAGACGACAGCTCAACCGTGGACCCTCACACGCCTCGTCTGGAATCCCGCCGAACCGTATAACCTCCTCCCGAGTGAAGTTGCCCGGGGAGTGACCGCCTGTCACCCCCCGAACACTCAACCGGTCCCCACGACCGGGAGAGGGCGCCGAGTCAGCTGATGGGGAACCAAGGGCCACCTGCCACCGCTCCCCATCCACCCCAGACCGCAGGCCAGGGGTGCTCGCCGGCGCCAACGGAGGGGCGGTCCCCCTAGGCGTGGAAGGTGAAGAGGGCCTCAAGGCCTCCTGCCCCAAGCCCCCTTCATAGACCGGACCTGCCACCTGCAGTACCAGCCCAGCAAGAGGTGAAGAGGGCGCCAAGGCCACCTGCCCCGGCCCCCCTCCCGAAGGTAACTCCTCCCTCACGGTAGCCCCGACCGGAGCAAGAGGAGAAGGGGGCGCCGAGGCCACCTGCCTCGAACCCCCTGCCAAGCTCGGAACCACCACCTGCAGCTCAGCCGTCTCAACAATATCCGAGGGAGGCGAGAACACTATCTCCGGACCCCTCTCCGCGCAAGAACCCTCCACGCCCGGGTCCTCAAAGTCCAACGCAGGTAAAGAGTGCTCAAAATCCTCAAAAGACTCCACCCACTCGCTCCAAAGTTTCGGAGGTGCAGTAGCAGGCTTGATGGATCCAAATCTCAGAGTGGTCGACGACACAGAAGAAGGAGGCGCCGTCCCATCTCCGGTCGTCTGAGCAACAGACCCCGGTCCCTCGGACATCTCTCGTCCAGGATCAGCGGCCGGAGTCTCCTTACCTCCTGTACCATCATCACCCTCATGCATATCAACGTCAGTGGCAACAGGTGCCTCAGCAAACAGGTTGTCATCCTCAAACTCAATCTCAAGTTGTAAACCTGGCCTCGATAAGCCCACTTGACCACATCAGGCACAAACTCAATGTCCAAAACGCAACCAGGCCTGGGTAAGAGGTTTACCCTTAGGCTCAATCAACTTCCACTCGTGGAACTCAAGGATGCCCTCCGTACCTGGCACTTTACACATCCCAAAACTCAGCAGCCTCTGTAAATCCTCCACTGTCGGGAACTCAACCCTGAACAAGTTTGCCTCTAGACTGACAAGCTCCTAGTGGAAGTCTCCTGGAGCCAGCTCCTGGAGCCGCTGCACAATCTGGGTCTCAGAGACTTCACCTTTAGCCACTTTAACAACCCCAGTTGTCACACTCTGAACCTCATCAGGAACCTCCCTCTCGGTCGGAGACTCAAAAAACATGAGCTCAGCACAGTACACTCCATACATCATAAGATTCGGTACCTGCTCCCTCAAAAGCGGACATGCCCCCGACTCATGGGCTGGCTTGCCACACGTATCGCATAAAACTGCCACACACTCAGCAATGCAATGGCCCTTATCGCCACAGCGGTAACATAGCATTCTTTCCTTCTTGCGCGCATACTTGGCCGCCCTGTCCAGCTCAGTCCTGTCAGATGCCTCCACCGACATTGACCCGACCTCACCATTACCAGGAACCACCACGTCAGCCAGTGCCGTCACCACCTTCATAGCCTGGCAAGACAACCCAGTCTCCTCAGTAGCCTCGCCAACAGCCGTCTGGTCAACAACAACAGGATGCTGCCGTGGACGATAGCGGCCACCTCGGCCACCTCGGCCACCACGAAAACCACCGGTTACGATGAGCCGGTCCAGACGCCCCTTCGGCGAAGCCGCCCGTTGGCCCCAGGAAAGGCCTCTCGGTCGAGCCATCGCTCTGCTAGGCATACCCCCGACCACCACCCGTGGACGAGGATCCCCGGTGCTGTCCATCTCCATAAGCGTTAAGCCCATCGTCACCCCACTGACCATGAGGCACAGATGAATCTCCCCCCCCCCCCTAGCCGAAACCTGCGGCAACTGTGCCTGCTTCAACACCGGCGCCACTGAATTCTGCGTCTGTTGGGCCACGAAATGCGGCGGTCTGGCCCCGGGCTGCATCGCCACGTGTCGAAGCTGGCCACCTGAGGCCGAAGGAGGCGGCCTCGGAGCCCGGGCGCCGCGGCCCGCGACGGCCGCAGGGCTCGGCACCGGTGGCCGAGGGCCACCCCGTCCCACGACCTGCGACGGTGGCCGAGTGCCCGCAGGCAGAGACCCGCGGCCAACCGCGCTAGGCCCTAGCGCACCTCCTGCTTGTTGCGCGTCCTACGCCGCCCGGCCGGACCCAGTACCCGGGAACGGGGCAACGCCACCACGGCCAGCCCCGGGCGTCAGTCCAGCACCGCCGCGGCCCGTTCCTCGTGGCACACCATCCCCGTTGCGGCCACCACCAGCCGGCGGCACTTGCCCTCCACGGCCAGCACCACCCGGGGCGCCAGACTTGGCAGGGGCAGACCTCGACCGGCCATGCCGTGGAGAGGAGGGATGCGCCTAGCACGGCCCGCACCACGGTCGGAGAACCTTGGCCGGCTCGCACCACCAAAAACCCTAGATCGTTTCAATTGAAGACACACAGGAGGAACATCGATCGTGCATGGGGGTGTAGACGTACTGGACATGCGTGTCTGGTTAAACTGGGCCTCATACCCAGTTAACACAGGCCCATTCTCGCACGGGCCCGGCTCACTCAGAACCGGCCCACCCCAGGCACTCCGTGCCCGCGGCCCAGGAGTGCGTTCAAACGCGACTCCCGCATCTGAGCGATCCCGATCGGCCGCCCCGCTGGCAACGGCGCCACAGCCGCCGGCGGCCGCCGGGACTCACTAGCAGAACGGATTGCTCTCTTCTTCCTCTGAACTTTAGTCCAAGAATCCGGCCGAATCAAATCAAAAAGGGTGAGGTTTGGAAGACTAACCTTCGGAAGGGGTCCCTTCCATGGCCTGACGGCCGTTGCCGCCGTTCTCCGGTGCACGACGCGCCGCACCATCTCCTTCCTCTCACCCGCGTGTAGCCCAACCCTCGCCGGATCGTCCACCGGCAAGATCCTGTCCACCGTTGAGGCAACCTCATCCTCATCATAACCCGGAAGGAAAAACTCACAAAATAGATCAGAAGGAGTTGGCGTTGGCGGAGATGCCGCCGGATCATCCCCGTCCCAACCTTAGTACAACTTTACACTAAAGCTAGTATAAAGTTGAGATCCTTATTTTGGAACGGAGGGACTACTTAGTATCGACGTGAGCTCATTGGGGCTGTCCTAAGTCGCTGGTGTGCTGATCACGAGGCTTCTGGTGCACTATGGAATCATGAAGGAACAAGGCTGTTCGGCTGCTTCTGCTTCTCCACCATTATCATCGCCGTTCGCTTATGCTGCTGACACAGACACGTCTGCATGAGCCTCATTCTGAAAAGTATGAAGTTCCGGGGAGCACTCATGGTACAAAAAGAGAGTAAACATGCGTTCGTTGTCCTGCCCAAAAACCTGCAGCATGCTCTGGTGTTGTCAAGAAGTCATGCAATTACTGGAGCAAATAATTAGCTTACAAAAAACCTCATAAAAGCCTTTTTGGAGCGAGACTCTGAGAAATGATCATGAAGTTAATTTTTGAAACGACGATACAAGTATTTTTTTTTCTCCCTAAGATACAAGGATCGGCATATTAAACTCTCCCTCTACCTCCAGAAATCCTCAGTAGGAATTGCCTCTATATATCTGGCGGTACACGGCAGGAGCATATGCTTAACCGAACCTTTGAAATAAGTAAACCTTGATGTTGCCAAGGAAACTTTGAAACACAATTTTTCTATGTGGATTGCTTGTACAGTGCACTATCTGAACTGAGGTTAATGTTACCAGTATGGGTTGGAAAGGAAGGACAGAATGTATATTAGTGCATTGTGCAGCTTGTGCTCTCTATGCTCTGTATTCTAAAGTGAGGTGAAGCACTACACGCTGATGGTCTATATATGTAGCTGAGTTGTGAAGTTTACCTAGAGGAGGAGATCCCTTGATGATGATGCCGTTAATGCGGTCTATCTCCTGGGTGCAGGGCACGCATTGCAAACTCGATGCTCCAGTGACTTCATCTGCATGGACCTTGGACTCGACTCTGGTCATCGACGAGCTTTGTGAAGGCAGAAGGCAGAGGACAATCAGAACTGATACAGGCTGCAATTGTGTTTGCCTGCAGCTCTGCTCTTCTCTGCTTTCTGAATTCTGAATATTTGCGTGTGGTTAGCTTCCTCTGCTTTTGCTCTGTTTTCTGGATTCTGAACATTTGGCTGTAGCTTGAGGTTTGAGCCCGCGCCAGGTCGACTCGACTTGTGGCCTGACACACAATCTTTATCCTTTAGACCATTAATGGTGGACCCGAGATGCTGCCTGCCCCTCAAGCTAATGCCAGCTGATACTTATCTAACCTCTCTGTCTGTGCTGATTGGTTGATAATCACACACCAATCCAATCCGATCAATCTTTCAAGGGAATGATGTGTGTAGTTGGATTCTAAAATTTACTGGAGAGGCTGGAAATTTGATGGCTGCTTTAGTTTGGAAGTAATATGGATAGCTAGAAATTTGATTACCAACGTGGCCATCGTCTGGACCGGTACACAAAGCAAACATCGCCTGCGCTCAGAAAGTGGAAAGCAAACATCGCCTGCGCTCAGAAAGTGGAAAGCAAACATCGTTTGGAAGTAATATGGATTTCCTTGCAGTCGTACCGTGTAAGGTTTACTCTCAGGTGTTGGCCATGGGGAGTCGCCTCCTGCAGATGATGAAATACTTCTGATAAGTTTGCCCTGAATGTGTAGAAAGGCTTTAACGTCATGCAATCTCTGGTGACGGTCCCGTGTTTATATAGCAGGGTCGCGACCTCCCTGATAGCGTACAAGCATCGGTAGTTGAGATACAACTTGTGCTACAAGAGATAGAATAGAGATAGAGAGAGTTGTTACAAAGAGATAAAGAAGAATGCTAACAACCTAATCTATCTCTTCCCGTTGCGCCTGAAGGCTTCTGTGATCGTGACAGCCATTGGGTGCAATATGTTTAACACCCTCTCTTAATCACAACTCCATGAGATTGAGATTACGTTTGAATTCATCAAAGTTCCTTGTAGGTAATGCCTTTGTGAAACCATCTGTAACGCTGGAGAAAGAAACCCCCTCCCCCGCCCGTGTCGCTCCTGCGAGCGACCCAGGAGGGAAACCCTAGCCGCCGTCTCAGTCCTCCCTCCTCCTCTCCTCTTCTCCTCTTCTCTCTCTACTAGTCTGCTCCGGAGAGACGACTGCGAGTATATCAGCTCACAGAAATCAAGCTTATCTCTACGTATCAAGGACTGGAACAACCCGTTTCTCAACTAGCAATCATCTGAATACAACCTAGTAGAACTAATTGGCAGGGAACAAGTTACCTGAAACTCTTCGGTACTGTTACTTAATGTAAACTCTTCGGTACTGTACTTAATGCAAACCATCCGGCGTTTCTCTCAATTTTTTTTTTTTTTTTTGCAAACCATCGGTGAACCTAATATATAAAAACCAAGCAAGCAATATATCCAAATATATTGTTGAAGAAACCACACCACTTATTTAGCCTTCATGCACAAGTTTGTGGCAACCCCATCGCCACAACGCACATGGAGCTTGTAACAAACACACTTTGATTGCGAAACGCAGGCAGGCAATTGGAAATAAACACATCAATTGTTGAAGAAACCACACGAACCTTGGCACAATGGCGGCCGCCATGGCCAAGGCGAGCAGGCGGCTCGGCTAGGAGGGAGGGCCGCGCAGGTGGCGGGGCAGAGCGGCGGAGTGCACATAAAGTGTTTGAGGAAATGCCAAAGAGAGAGGAGTAGGAAGATTAATGCTGACAGGTGGGCCCATCCTGTCAGAAAGGCGTTTAGAAGAGGCGAATTGGGCACTTTCCCGACATGGTAGTTTTTAGTCAAAGATTAGACAAAAAGTGATAGTTTTCGGCACAAATTTTTAATGGTAGTTTGTAGGTACGGTTCCGCGAAATGTAGTCGTTTTTTGTTAAATACTCCTTTTGCCAAGCATATGGTCACGCACAAAATGCCTGCATATTTCGTCATATGAAAACCAGCTGTTCGCACACGAACACGTCACCGTGTACCTCCAACGCCGAGGGTGATGCACCGCAGCTCACGTTGAAGGAGACCCGGCTGGAAGCGCGGTACGCAGGCAATCCGGCGGGTGCTTTTGAGGACCCGAAACCCCACACGCCCGGGAGGGACCCCGTCTGGGCGCGCGGCGGCTATGGGCTGCCCTAGGTCAACCTAACCGCCCCTAGGGCCTCGAGGTTCGCCGCCCTGCAACAAGAAGAACAGACGAAGAACGACGAAGAAGAAGAACTAGGGTTAAGGAGAAAAGATAAAACATAAAAGTGATAGATGAATTGATCGATTGTGTGTTGTTCAATCGGCCGTCGCCCCTTAGGTATATAAGAGGCGGCTGGACTTCCCGTGCAAGGCTTGGATTCACGTCCAAAACCCTAGTCAAATTCGGATTGGTCTTGTCCGAACTTTCCAAAACTGTTCGGTTTAAACTGGCTGCACCTTGCGGGTCTTTTTTGTGGTGGTAAACAACCTCGGATGGAAACGAGTCCAAAAGCAATCTTGACCGTTTCGACGATACGAACAACTTTCATGTTGAATGTTTTTTGATCAGAGATCATCTTGATGGTCAAATAGCAACCATGATGCATGTATGACAAAGCATGAGCAACATCCCTAACAATATTAAACCTCCTCGTCCAATCCATTTCAACTACAGTTTCCAGACAATTTAAAGATGTTGCTAAGCTCCCTCTGTCCATGTATTCATATACAAGGAATCTTCCCTGAGTTGCAAAGCAGTAACCAAATAACTTTGCAATGTTGCGATGTCGAATGTGCACCAATGAGTGTATTTCACGGTTAAATTGCTCATCGTCTTCTGCCACATGGATCTTCTTCACCGCTAATAATTCACCTGTTGGTAATTAAGCCCTATAGACAAATCCATTCCCTCCAGATCCGATGCAAAAATCATTGCTGAAATTGTTTGTGGCATCAACAATTTTCTTTTACACGTCTTCCCCATCAAAGTTCCAGATGGCGAACATCATGGTCTGTTGTACTTCATTTGATGTTTGTATCTTATTTTTCTTCCTTTTGCAATGCCATGTTACTAGTGTAATGACAAACACAAAAGATATAACAACTGGTATAATAACTAGTAAACTAGCATCAGATGTTTTCCCTTGTTTACTACTTCGAGGAAGGTCACAAGGGGGCAAAACTTTCACAACACCACACAATTTCTTATTATTCCTGAACCATTTGATTGGAGCTTATTCAAAAAACCTAGCATGTGGCACTGACCCTTCTAGTTTGTTGTATGACACATACATGGATAGGAGACTGGTCATGCTTCGAAATGATGGTGGAATGTTGTCGTTGAGTGCATTGTGAGAAATATTCAAGGCTTCAAGCATACCAAGACCGCCTAACAAACTTGGAATAGAGCCAAAAATTGAATTGTCACTTAGATCCAACATATCTTGTAGGTTTACTAACTTCCCAAGTTTGATAGGAATTGTACCATTTAGGTGATTGTGGCTCAACTTTAGAAAGTGGATCTTTAGGCAGTGCTCAATTGATCTTGGTATTTGCCCAGTTAGGTTGTTTGATGAAAAATCTAGATACTCCAAGTTGTTCAGTGATCTAATTCTTGTGGCATATTTCCCTGGAGCAAGTTATCAGAAAATGCTCGGGTTAAAAAACATCGTTGCGTTGCTGATTTCTCTCGGAATCTGTCCTTCAAGCTTGTTTGATGAAACATCAGGTATCCCCAGATGAGTTAATTTCCCTATACTTGATGGTATTACTCCAGTTATATTGTTGTTTGATGCACGTAGAACAGTAAGTTTGTTGCACTCACCCCAAAGATGAGATTATCTGTCGAACAATTTATTTGAACTGACTTCACTATAAAGATTTGGATAAGCTCCCATCCCGGCGATATCTCCTTCAAGGTTATTTCGTTCAAGTCGAACCCTTACTAGGCTCTTACAACTTAGCAAGCTTGATGGTAAGGGTCCAACCAAGTTGTTGCCAGTAGCAGACAAATGTTGTAGCTGACCGTCCAGTAGCAGACAAATGGTAGTGGTAGTGGTAGTAGAGCAGGAAGGATATGTTGCAAGTGTCTTTTGGTGGGCTGTGTTGGGTTGCTGCTGTCCAGATTAAGGGCTCGGCGGGCCTCGGAGCACCGACTAAGAAAAGCAGTTCGCACCTACGCGTCCTCGCTGCTTCATTCGGCGAGGAGCCTGACCCCGAGATTGGGCTCAGCGGTAGGATCGCGGTGCCGACACTGACTTGGACGACATCGCTTCGGCGCACACGCTCAGAGCCTGATCTTCAGCGTGGACATGGCGGTACGTGACAACAATTCTAATATGGGCTGCTTTAGTTATTTGTAGGTTGTATATAAACTGAGCCGCGCAGGCCTCGTGCAGGGCACTAAGGAGGATGCCGCAGTGGCCACGGTGAAGGCCATGCTCGGCGGCGACGCGGCGGGCCGTGCCGGCCTCATGCTGGTCACCGAGGAGGATGCCGCAGTGGCCATGGTGAAGGCGATGCAGAGGCAGAGCAATGTCTTAATATGAGGGGTCCAATGCCCCCTCCCAAGCTTTGAACCAATTTTTGAAAGAAAAAAGGGAGGGCTTACATGGGTGTAAATTGCAAAAAACCACGACAATTGGGGACCCTAATTCCGAAAACCACTACCATTCAGTTTTTTTTCAAAAACCCACCATCTTTGTGATGACAGTTTGCAAAAAAACACAGATCGGTTGATTAGAGTTGTTTGACGGAAAAACTGACAGCTGGGTCCCTCCATATATGATGATGTCCCATGAAACAACTCACAACGTTTGATTCAAATATTAGGCTGGTGTAGGGCCCACCCGTCATTCTGACTCCCACTCCCCTTCCTCCTCTGGTCAATACCAACGCACTCGTCATGAACGCATCGGTGCCCTCGCCATCGTCGTCCCAGCCATGGGTGCTTGCCAGGAGACTCGGGACAGCGGGAGAAAGGGAAGGCGGAGCTCACCAGTAGCTCAAGTAATAAAAGCAGCAACGCATACCTGATACTTATTTCTCATACGTTTACATTTTAATTATTTCTTATGCTTATGCTTCATTATCAAAGGTGCTTCATGGCCATATGTAAGACTACAGAGGGCATGCCAGTTCAGGGTTCAAGCATATAATAATGCTCGAACCACTCTACCCTCTCTTTTTTCACACAACATGGCGAATACTTCACAATCATAATATAAAAATAGTTATATGCATAACCTAGCTAAATTTTTTAAATAAATTTTTTTATTAATTTGTAGAAATATTACGCCAATTTTTTTAAAAATAATACATGATCCCGTCCTAATGGGCACTGCTTCTTCTTCGCGTGGATTATTACTGGACAAATCTAATGCAACTAAGTGCTTCACGTGTCCTATTTCACAACGGATATGACCAACCAAGTGATTGCTTGACAAGTTGAGGGTGACAAGACTACTTATGTTGCCTATTTGGCTTGGTATTTCACCGGAAAGATCAATTTCGTGAAGCATTAAGGAATGCAATTTTGTGAGATTTCCTAGACCTAGTGGGATTGAGCCTCTTATCTGGTTGCCTTGCAGAAGGAGAGCATGGAGCTCGCCAAGGACCTCGATACTAGGAGGAATGCTCCCAGCAAAGAGGTTGTGTGAGAGGTCGAGGTGTGTCAAGGTCCTCAAGGCCGAGAAGTTGAGGGACTCCAGAGCCCCTCTTAGCCGCATTCCCCACAAAGAGATGCCGTTGATCACTGGCCGGTGCCGCTGCACACCGGTATCGCAACTGATGCCGCGCCAGCTGTAAGGCGTCGACGTGTTTCCCCAGGAGCGCAGGGCCTGCTGGCTTTGGTTGTCGAGGCTATCTTTCCAGACGAGGAGTGCTCTTGCTTGTGCTTCGAGCACCACTGCATCCGACGACGCAAGTGCGACGGAGGTGGCCATCATGATCATGATGAGTATGGTGATGGTGACTGGTGAGAAAGGCAAGCATTTTGGGTGGTGGATGCATATCCATGACTAGTTAGCTAGGCTGGATGGAATTGGCTCTGGTTCTGGTTCCCAGTGCTGATGGCATCACATTAAATAGCCGAGCGCACATCTGTAGATATGTTAACGGAGAATACATGTCAAAGAAGAGAACAAGCATGGCCATGGAAGTCTGCAGAACCTGCCATGCTTGTTGGGGGGTTACGGCCAGCTCCAGCTAAGAGGTCAAGTCGTCGTCATTTAAGGAGGGGTGTGTTGCATGTCTCACACGGCAATGCTAGCGGTCGAAGTCATTCGTGTTGGAGCAATGCAATGTGCATACTGCCGATATGTGTTGCATCTCTCACACGGCAATATATGATGTACGTATGGAGTAGATTATTCCAACACTTTGATTTGCTGGCGTAACCAAAATACTCCTATCTGACAGAAACTACTCCCTCCATTCCGAATTACTCGTCTCTGAAATGGATGTATCTAGAACTAAAATACATCTAGATACATCCATACGTGCGACAAGTAATTCGGAACGGAGAAAGTAGAAGCTAGATTAGTTTGCTGCAGGTGTGCACAACACACGTACAGCTACAGAGGCTGCTGCAAAGTGCTTAGCATTACGGAGACAATTTAACGGAAAAGGGTCAAAACTGAGAAACGCCGAAAATTAGGGGTAAAACATATGAAAAGGTGCCACAGCACCCGGAAGTCCCGGCACCCTCTAATCTTCTCCGTCCAGCTATATTACGATTCGTGCAAGCCACTGTACAAGGCAGACGTTTCGCAGGATCAGCTTGATTAGTCAGACTTTTTTAAGCAGACAAACAGCGACGGGAGGAGGTGTAGCATGCAGAAATAAGTTTGGCAGGAGTAGGCCTGGCAGAAGGTGTATGCGGTCCACGCGATGGTTGAAGTGGCCGCGATGGAGCAGGTGCGAGCAGTGTGTGTCAGATCCTGTAACATCTGGTTGCCTCTTTAGCTTTGCATGCAGTATGTAAAAAAATCGACATCCACCACATACAGCCAATGCTTACTCCTCAGACCCCAATGGCTGCTCCACTTCAGTTAATTAAGCAGGCAATTTACAGAGTCAAACAGGGCCAGTCCTAGGCTGCAGCAGATAGAGTTGGTCAATGGCTACTGTAGTAAAGGCGAGATGTTTTGTTTAGGGTCCCGATAACTGCCACACATGTGGTGTATCGGGTAGTTGTGCCACACGCCTCGTGTGGCATGGACAGCAACCAGCTCACACACCTACGTGTGTGCAAAACAACTAATGCCCACACACATCTTTTTTTTTCCTCCTGAACCTTCTCACACGCGTGCGTGTGGGCGAAGTTGATAACGCCCACACGTCCGTATGTCAGGCCTCGTACCCTTATGGTCCCGCACGAGACGCGTGACGCCCACCGCGCGCCCGCAGTTGCCATGGTCCAGACCCTCGTCCATGTTCGTTTATCTGCAGTTGCCATGTCGCTGAACTACGGTTGCCATGTCGGACAACTGCAGTTGCCATGGTTGCTCAACTGCAATTGCCATGTATGGTCTGATCTAATGTAGTTGCCATGATTTCATAACTTTAGAAGTTGCCACATACTAACACTAGGCAGTTGAGAGAGTTGCCATGTGCTCACAAGCATGCTAGGGCAGTTACCATGTAAAAAGGAAGAGTTGTCATCTGCTTACGTGCACGTTAGGGCAGTTGTCATGTACGTGCACGTTCGGGCAGTTACCATGTACCATGCAAAAACACATGGCGACTCGGTAAAAGACAGTTGCCATCTGCTTACGTGCACACTAGGCAGTTGCCGTGTACCCTGCAACAACACATGGCAATTCGGGTAAAAAAAGAGAGTTGCCACCTGCTTATAAAGCACACTAGAGGCAGTTGCCATGTGCGCTGCAAAAACACATGACAACTAGCAGCTTACGTGTGGGAGAGGAGACGGGCATGTGGGCGAGATGGCAAATGCCCACACACCAGCCTTTGTGCGTGACTGAAAACTGATGTGTGGGTGAACTGCTAAATGCCCACACACCGACCCCTCCGTGTGGTAAAACGGATGTGTGGACGAACTATGTCACACACCACACACACGCCTTGTCCTACGTGGCACAGAAAATCAGCCAGATTGTGTCAAGATTCGTGCATATAGTACTGGACGGTGATGGATGCGTATGGTCGAGATGATCAACGCCCACACGTGTGGGCATTAACATTTCCGTTTGTCTAACTCGTTCACGCAGCGCATGCATGTGATTCGTCTTTTCTTCTGTTCTTTTTTTGATTGAAGAGGGAGGAGAAAGGTGAGGAGAGAGAGCATTTTTTATGAGCCCGTGAGAGAGAGAGGAGGAATGAGAGGCTGTGAGAGAGGGAAGAGAGAGGAGAGAAAAGAACTATTTTCCATCGATAGAGAGGCTGTGAACGGAGAGAGAAG
The DNA here is from genome assembly GCA_900231445.1 of Triticum turgidum subsp. durum. Lineage (NCBI taxonomy): Eukaryota > Viridiplantae > Streptophyta > Magnoliopsida > Poales > Poaceae > Triticum > Triticum turgidum. Next base: position 729,729,375 of record LT934117.1, on the reverse strand, counting down.
AAAGGTAGCAGGCCGACATGTCATATCCGATGTCTATTCATCTTTTTTCTGTAGGTAGGTGGTCAGGAGGAACAGGCCTAGAGTAGGCCCAGATTCATTCAAATATTGTGAACTCTCCCGCACTTAACGACGCAGTAGACCTGCTAATTGATTCTAACGCTACAGCGCATGGCGCAGATCTCCAGACGCCATATTCTGTGCGGACGGTACGGATAACAGGGTGTCTAGGCACCCGGGTGCTAAAAATCCAGTCTCGTAAAACATATTAGTGGGACTGAACTAAGAGCAGAAATGTAAAAGTTTCCACCCAGATTTGTGCCTTGACCTTTGGGGTTAACACCCAGCTAACCAATTAGTACAAAACATACTCGTGACGCTCGTTGGTGGAGGTAAATTAAAATCAACGTCAACAGTCAAGACTGCAACTTCAGGGATCGGGGAGATGTTACTGAAGATACAAGCTATCACTGACGGCATGTGATGGACGACCCAAATCATGGACCATGAAGTTGGGCGATTCAACTCTGAGAAAATATTATCCTCGTGGCTGTCAAGAATTACTGGACCGCAGAGCTTGCTCAAAAGCAATAGTTGTTGCCCTCGTTGTTCTACGCCATCTGCTGTAAAATTTTAAACAGCTATACTTTCAGCCTTTCTGTCCAGTTGTCATCGCCGATTCTCTCTTAGCTTCAGGATATATCTGTTTGTAGTACTCCCCCCGATCCAAAAAAAGTGTCGTGGCTTTACACTTTTTTTTTGGATCGGAGGAGTAGGTAATATGAACTATGTGATGGGTTGGAACTTGCAAGCTGCATTGCGTGGTAGTGAGTTGTGAGTGTGACACGATGCAATGGTGTATACGATGGCATTCAGGTAGTAGTTTGTAGAGGGTATTTACTGACAGCTTGAGGATGAGGCTCCCCCTGGCACCTGTTGCGTGGTTCATAGCTCGCTCTTAGCAGCTGGGTTTTTAGGTGTAAAAATGCTTCCTTTTCTTTTGTGATGACGGTATGAGTGGCTAGCTAGACTCTTTCTAGATAGGAATAGGATAGTACAGACTACATATGGATAAGCCAGCTACTCTAAATTTGTGTGGATGCTGTGCAAGTGTCGACATTCCAAGACTATTCAACACAAAATTTCTATATTTAAGTATATTCATCTGGGGAGAGTTCATGGTAGTTGCTGGAATATATGTGGACGCTATTTAATTAAGGGCCTCTTTTAACATCGGAGTAAATCACTGCCATACAATGTGCAGCCAAGTGGGATTCAGAGACTCAGAATTTGAGATATAACTTGTATTTACTTCTGAAGTATGTTCGCTCAGGGAACATACAAACATTCAGTACAGACAACAAAGGCAGACCAAGCATGAGGCATTCAACGTCAACTTTCAGTACATATGACTACGCCACGTAATGAATGGTCCTTCAACTTGTGAAGTATATTCGCTCAGGGAACATCTAAAGCGATACGGACGGTCTCAATGATGGTGCTGAAGATGAGGTTACTGCAGGCGCATGGTGAGAGCACAGCCACGTAATCAGTGGCGGAGCTAGGAAGAAAAAACTGGGCGGGCCGGGCAACACAAAAAATAATATTTCTGAACTACGCTAATTCAACATGCATTAGCTGATTACATGTGCTTGTGCAGTGCTGGTTGCTAGCGAGAGTAATAATATTTAATGTTTACCAGATAATACAATCCCCTAGCTGCATGTGGGATTGACCTGGTTCAGGGCTAGCTAGCTAGCTAGTAGCCTAGCTGACAGAGTAGCGCTGGAGCGAAGGAAATGCAGTGTTGCATGCCACCCAGCGTTGCATGCTAGTGATGATGCAGTCAGCGCCGGTCCTGAGATTTTGGGGGCCCAGGGCGAGACTAAAACTTGGGACCCTTAACATAGACATCCTAACAGTAACAATGACTATATATAGTATAAAATATTACGAATAGCACTCCAATGCATTCAAAATCAGTATGCATATAAAATAATTCATACATATTACCTTAAAAGTTTCTTCTAACATTTCTCGATGCAAGTCCCTTATGATGTGGTTTCAATCTCATTTAGTAATTTCTTGTCAATGCATAAAGTTGCCGGTCCATCAAAACTTTCTTAAGTCATTGTTGACCTCAGATAATTCTTCAATAATTTCAATTGTGGAAAAGTTATGAAGATAATGTCAGAAGTATAAACAGGTTGTTCCACAACAATAGCCGAATGCGTGTGTGCATCCGATGAATTACCTACATTTTTGGAGCCACTTACATTGTTATAGTCAATGTTGGGTTATCGACATTTTCTTCTTGCTGATCAGATACAAAATTCCTTTTAGTTGGTTGTTCTTCATATCTGGCCACTATCTCCAACTCATCATCTGAGTTCATCGTAGCGGTAGAAGCACCCACTATGACTACTGAAAAATTTCTGAATATCTTCAATTTGTGATTGTACCAGTTATCAACATTTTTTTTCCTTTGCCTTTTATCGCTATCTGATGCATACTTTCTAGACAAATGATAACACGAAATGCTGGAAAAAATGCATCAATGTTGAACGGCATCCAATGAACAGAAATATGATATACCTCGGTGCCTAGAGAGTCGACTCTGAGGATGGTCAGACGGAGAACACGCAAAGCGCGGCTTGTTGATCAGACGATGGAGGCCCCAGGAATTGAAATCGGCGGTGGCGGCGGTGAACTGGATTAGGAAGGAAATTAGCAGGCAGTACGGCGGCGGCGGCGGCGAACTGGATTAGGACGGAAATTAGGAGGAGGCGACAGTACGGCGGCCGCGGTCTGAGGGCTGCGAATCGGTGCGTGGAAATATGGAATAGGAAGGGGTCGTCAGATTGGAATAGGAAGGGGTCGTCAGATTCAATCGATTGCTCTCTTTCCTGTTCTTTCGTGAATCAAGGAATCGCTGCGTGCGGCTACTTGTTTCTCAGCCTGAAGCCCAGCCCTTTGACTTGTTTCTCACCAACGACAGAAGGGCCCATAAGCA
>LT934117.1:729660392-729703763 GCA_900231445.1 Triticum turgidum subsp. durum | reverse complement strand
CCCCTCAGGGCCGGCCCTGGATGCAGTGTTGGACTGCACATTTTCTTTCTTTTCTTTAGACAATGTTGGACTGCACATGTGTAGTATAAGATTTTCCTGGAGGGCAGGGCGGGCCACGGCCTGCTTTTGCCCTCACGTAGCTCCGCCAGTGCACATAATGGTCGCCACCCAAAACCAACCAAGGAGAAGCAGAGAAGTAAATGCGCCTATCAGCCAGTCATTCATTCAACTTCAACGGACTACGGCCGTACGGCGCCGTTCATCTGGAACGTCAAGAACAATCTCAGTGACGGTGCCGAACACAAGGTTACCACGGGTATGTTGTGAAAGCACAGCGATGGAACAGTCACGGCCCAAAAGCAACGGAAGAGAACTGGACTGAACACCAATGGAAGAGATGGAACAGTCACGCACCAGTTCTCAGTCATCAGATTTGGTCGGTGTGAAGGTGGCTCCCACAGCGCCACCTATTAATCACCTTCTTTTTGCAGATGATAGCCTGTTGCTTTTCAAGACTAGTGTGGAGGGAGCTAATACGGTGTCAAACCTACTGAGATCTTATTGTGGAGCCTCGGGCCAAAGAATAAATCGGGAGAAATCTTCAATTTTCTTCAGTAAGGGATGCAGCCAGCCATTGCGAGAGAGCATAAAAAACATCTTGGAAGTCCAGAATGAGTCATTGACAGATCGCTATTTGGGCATGCCTACTGAGGTGGGACACTCAAAAAACGGGACTTTCAAGTACTTGGTGGATAGAGTATGGGAGAAGGTGAGAGGATGGATGGAGAAACTACTCTCAGTTGGCGGCAAGGAGGTATTGATCAAGTCAGTTGCACAGACAATTCCGGTTTACTCAATGTCATGCTTCAGATTACCTAGAGGGTTATGTGACAAAATTACTTCTATCATTAGGCAGTTTTGGTGGGGCAGTAAAAGAGGTAAACGAAAGCCGTGTTGGGTTGCATGGGATGTCATGGTCCGGCCAAAGCATGTGGGAGGTTTGGGTTTTCGAGATATGGAGATTTTCAATCTAGCGCTACTTGCACGGCAGGCGTGGAGAGTGCTAACTGAACCTGAATCCTTGAGTGCTCAAATTTTGAAAGCTGCTTACTTTCCTGATTCAGATATACTAGAAGCTGGGTTGGGCTCACACCCTTCTCAAATTTGGCGAGCCATCCTAGACGGGCGCGACGTTCTGTCTCAGGGGATCCTTAAAAGGATTGGAGATGGGGAATCAACGATGATATGGGAGCAAAACTGGTTACCACGGGACAGCGTCAAGCGCCCGATCACGTCTATGCTGCAAAATCCTACAGTGCGAGTGGCAGAGCTTATCGACAGTGCTACGGCAAGCTGGAGGGAGGGAGTTGTTAGAGCTGTGTTCACGCCATTTGATGCGGAAGCTATACTCAAGATACCTATTTGTCACAGAAGAGTTCAAGATTTCTGGGCGTGGCACGAGGAGAGACGAGGCATATTCACTGTTCGGTCAGCGTACCGAATGATTGTGAGGATCAAGTCAGAAAGGGAGGCATGGCTAGAAGAAAGGGAGAGTACTTCACATACGGGAATGAACCAGGGAGACTGGAGTAATATATGGCGGCTGCATGTTCCGGCCAAGCTGAAGCTATTTATGTGGCGGTTAGCACAGCATTCCATACCATCAAGAGAACTACTCCATCACAGGAACATGGCCACTTCGCCGGCGTGTATGTTATGCGGAGCACACGACAGCTGGCGCCATGCCCTCTTGAGTTGTCCTATGTCTCGCTGTACATGGGCTCTATCTTCTGATTCTGTGCTTGAGCAGATCAGCGTTATTCAGGATGACAGTGCAAGGAGCTGGATATTCAGTATGAGCGAAAAACTGGATGGGCACGAGTTCATGCGGTTGACAGTATCTCTATGGGCAATCTGGAGTGCCAGGCGGAAAGCTTTGCATGAAGGCATCTTCCAAAGTCCGCATTCAATAAATGGCTTTATAAACTCGTATCTGGCAGAACTGCGGACAGTGGACACAAATCCGGAGCGGGGCACAGCACCGGTACCTCCAGTTCGTAGAGCATGGGTGCCACCTCCAGAGAACCATGTAAAGGTCAATGTTGATGCCGCTGTCAATCGTACCAGCAAATATGGGGCTGTTGCTGCTATTAGTCGAAGCAGGGATGGAAGTTTTGAGGGAGCATCATTGGTTGTCATTCCCTCTGTGAGTGACCCCGAAACATTGGAGGCCATGGCGGTCAGAGAAGGCATCGCCCTATCAAGGGATCTAAACAGTCAGAGAATTCAGCTAGCCTCAGATTGCTTGAATGTGGTGCAATCGTTCAGGAGGTGAACTTGGGTATTAGTTCTTTTATCTCTTGTAATATAGTTTATGAAAGTAGGAGCTCGAATTTCGAGGCTCACAATCTAACGAAGCATGCTTTAAGATTGGCTCCAGGCCGTCATATATGGCTAGGTCATCCGGGGAACCTTCCCTCCGTTCCCTGTAAATGTGGTGACGATATAATAAAGCTTCGGGTGATTGTCTCAAAAAAAAACCAACGTGCCTCCACAAGCGGGCACCGATGTCTGCTTTACAATTTACCCCTTGGCTCAAGGTTTGAAATTCAGAAAGCGTGTCTTTCTCTTTGTTTTCGAAGTTCAGAAGAGTGTTTTTCCTTCAACTTGTATAGTGTACACCAAGATCAAGATGAGCAGCGGCTCCTATCAGCTATCTTTTGGAATGAAATTACCTGATTTGCAGCCACCTTTTGATTTTGTTTTACCTGATTTGACAGTCGGCAAGCAGCCATGCATTTGAACAATTTTTGTGCTCCCTCCATCCCAAAATTCTTGTTTTAAATTTGTCAAAGATACGGATGTATCTAATACTTAAACGTGACTTGATACATCCGTATTTAGACAAATCTGAGACAAGAATTTTGGGACAGAGAGAGTATATTGGAAGAGCGATTTTTGTACAGCCCGGAGAACTGAGAATTGGCCCGGCCGCGTATCCGTCACTGGTTCTATACGTATGGTAGGACTAGGGTTCCTACCGGCCCTACTCCTTAGATTATAACGACAGAACAGCGGAGGACGGGGGCGAGGGCGCGAGCTCCAGGGCGTCGGCGCCGTCGCGAGAGAGGAGGAGGGCGGCGGCGATTAGGGCAGGAGGCGGCTAGGGTTTCCGACTCCTCTGAAGCCGGGCAATAGGATAGAAATATCTTTATTGCTTAATCTCGAAAAGGTATCTTACAACTAATATTTATAACCTCAAAATGAATAGCCTAAGATAACTTGTGGGCCAAGCCCCTAACTACTGCCCAGTGGGCCTCCTCCGGTTATATGTTAAACCGGTCATAACATCTTTCCCCGCCTGCACAAACAGCTCGTCCTCGAGCTGAAAGTCTGGATAGTGGTGGCGGAAGTCATCACGAGGCTCCCAACTAGCCTCCTCCACCGGAAGGCCCGCCCACTGGATCAAGACAAACCACACCCCGCGACGGAGTTGCACCTTCAACACCTTCTCTGGCTCCGGAAGAAGACGTCCGTTGGCGGTCAGAGGAAGCGCTGGTAGAGCCGCCGGTGGCTCTCCACGAAAAGGCTTGAGTAGCCCCACATGAAACACGTCGTGGATGCGAGCGCCGGCCGGTAGCTGAAGGCGATAGGCCACCTTCCCGATGCGCTCCAAGACGGCGAAGGGCTGTGAGGACCGAGCTTGCGCTTCGCGCGCGGATTGAGTGACTGCGTAGAGTGGTGGAGAAGACGCAGCCACACCCAATCACCCACCGCGAACTCCGCCTCGCGATGGTGGTCGTCGTAGTAATGCATCGCCAGCTGCTGAGCCTGAAGGAGACGCTGACGGACCTTAGCAATCATCTCGTCACGTGTGCGAATAAGGTCGCCCGCGGCCTCTGTCCGCGCCGTAGCCGGGTCCACCGGCAAGATAGGCGGAGGCGGCCGACCGTAGACCACCTCAAATGGCGTCGCACGCAGGGCGGAGTGATAGGAGGTGTTGTAGCAGTACTCCGCCCATGCGAGCCAATCCACCCAAGCGTGAGGCCGATCACCTATAACACAGCGTAAATACATGGCAATCACCTTGTTAACCACCTCAGATTGGCCGTCCGTCTGTGGGTGAAAGGCCGTGCTAAAGCGGAGCTTGACTCCCGCCATCCTGAAGAGGTCGCGCCAGACATGGCCTGTGAACACCGTGTCGCGATCACTGACGATCGAAGAAGGGAAACCGTGCAGACGGACGATGTCGTCGAAGAAGGCACGGGCCACAGACGCGGCGGTGTAGGGATGCCCCAGCGCGATGAAGTGAGCATACTTAGAAAAGCGGTCGACCACCGTGAGAATGCCCGATTTGCCGCCCACCTTGGGAAGGCCCTTGATGAAGTCCATGGAGATATCCGCCGTAACGTCTCCGTCTTGTTGCGCTGGCATGTCGTGCAAGATCGCACCCAATCACGCACCAGGGCGCGATCACCAGGAATGTAGAAGTCGGCGCGGAGACGATGGAGGGTTTTCTGCACACCCTCATGGCCAGACGAGTGGTTTAGCAGCAAGACCTGGTGACGGAGATCATCATGCGCCGGAACGAAGACACGGCGCCCATGGACGAGCAGGCCGTCGGGGAAGCGCCAAGGCTCCTCCAGGTCGCCGGCAGCCAACTGCTGCTGCAGGAGGACCGCGTTGGCAGCGGTCATCGTGGCCCGACGAATGTCGTCCAAGAGGCTGAAAGTCGGCCCTGAGCGGATGCACAGCGCCGTCCCCTCGGAGTCGCCGGTGACCGAGTCGAGGTCGGCGTCGCGGCGGGACAAGGCATCGGCCACAGTGTTAAGATGACTTGGGCGGTACTCGATAAAGAAATCGAAGCCGAAGAACTTGCTAATCCACTGGTGCTGCGGCACGGTCGAGAGCCTATGATCCAGCAAGAACTTAAGGCTGTAGTGGTCCGTGCGAATCTGGAAAGACCGGCCCCACAGATAGGGCCGCCAATGGCACACCGCCTGCACCAAGCCAATGAGCTCCCGCTCATATGCCGCGAGCTTGAGATGGTGCGGGGCGAAGGGCCGGCTGAAGAAGGCGAGAGGACCCTCGCCCTGATGAAGCACGGCGCCGAACCCTGCACCCGAGGCGTCACAGTCCACCACGAACGGGGGGTCAAAGTCCGGCATCTGAGGAACAGGCCCCGTCGTGAGGGCCCCCTTGAGGGCCTCAAATGCTGTCGTCGCCTCCTCATCCCAGGCGAAGGCGTCGCGGCGCAACAATCGCGTGAGTGGCGAAGCGATGAGGCCGAACTCCCGGATGAACTTCCGGCAGTATCCGGCGAGACCGAGAAACCCGCAAAGAGCCCGCGGAGACTGTGGCGTCAGCCAGGCGGCGGCGGCTTGCCACCTTGTCGGCGTCCATAGCAACCCCGTCGGCCGAGATGACGTGGCCTAGGTAGGTAACCGAAGGCGTCCCGAACGAGCACTTCGAGCGCTTAAGATGAAGATGGTGCGCCCGAAGCTTGTTGAAGACGATGGCGACGTGCTGGAGGTGCTCTGCCCAAGACGCACTATAGATCAGAATATCATCAAAGAAAACGAGCACAAACCGACGCAAGTAGGGCCGGAGGACGTCGTTCATCAGAGCCTGGAAGGTCACCGGGGCGTTGGTGAGGCCAAAAGGCATCACCAAGAAATTGAAGTGGTCGTGGTGAGTCCGAAACGCCGTCTTGGCGATGTCATCCGGGTGCATGTGCACCTGGTGGTACCCTGACCGGAGGTTGAGCTTGGTGAAGAAGCGCGCCCCGTGTAGCTCATCGACCACCGGAATAGGGAATTTGTCCTTAAGTGTGATAGCATTAAGGGCACGGTAGTCGATGTAGAAACGCCATCTGCCATCCGACTTGCGGACGAGAAGCACTGGCGCGGTAAACGGCAAGGTGGAGAGCCTGATGATGCTCGCCGCGAGCATGAGCGCACATTGTCGCTCCAACTCATCCTTTTGCAACTGCGGATAGCGGTAAGGACGCACCGCCACCGGTGCGGAGCCCGGCAGAAGGTGTATATGGTGGTCATACGCCCAGGCGGGCGGGAGCCCCTGTGGCTCGGTGAAGAGCTCGTCGTGCTGCTGCAGAAGACTCTCCAAGAGCGGGTGCTCAGCCTCGGCGGTGGTCGCGGCCATCTGTAGTGGTGGTGCGGGTGCGGCACCCCCAATGTCGTCCCACCGAATGCAGCGGCCCAACCGCCAGAAGGTCATCATCAGCGCGTCGAAGTCCCAGAGAATAGGACCAAGAGTGCGCAAGAAGTCGACGCCGAGGATGAAGTCGAAGCAGCCCAAGTCGATGCCGGCACAGGTGATGGTGAAGTGCTCTTCGCCGATAGTGATGGGCATGTCGCGGGTGAGCCCGTGGCAGCGTAGACGGTCGCCATTAGTGACAGTGACCCGCAACTGCTCCCCGCCGGTCGGCTGCAATGCAAGGCGCCGCATGGTGGTCTCCGGCAGGAAAATATGCGTGGAACCTGTGTCCACGAGGGCCACCAGGCGCTCGCCATGGATCATGACCGGCAAGAGCATCGTCCTTTCATCATGGATGCCGGCAAGCGCATGAAGTGAAACAACGAGGGCGGTGGCCGGGGCGGGCGCGGGTGCCGGTGGAGGCTCTGCGAGAGCTTGGGTGCCGAGGCCATCCTCCGGGGTGTCCTCCTCGGTCTTGTCCGTCGTCTCCAAGTAGAAGAGGCGCGGGCAGACATGGCCTGGTGCATAGGGCGCATCGCAGTTGAAGCACAGGCCCAAGCGCCGACGTTCAAGCTGCTCCGCCTGAGTAAGGCGCCTGAATGGCCGCGTCGGGGCTGCAGTGGACGACGCAGGTGTCGTCGGAGCCGGCCGGGGGGGTTGCCGGTCCCCATGTGGCACGGATGGCCGCGTCAATGCCTGGGCGCACTGCTCGAACGCCCGAGCATAGTACATGGCCGTCTGAAGGTCTTGGGGCCCCTTCATCTCGATGTCCATGCAGATGTGGTCGGGAAGGCCGCCAACGAAGAGCTCCGCCCGTTGTAGGGCCGTCACACCTGGCGCATGGCACGCCAGTGCCTGGAAGCGGTCGGTGAAATCCGGCACCGTGGAGGTGAAAGGCAGGCGGCCCAACTCGGCCAAGCGGCTCCCGCGTAATGGCGGTCCGAAGCGAAGAAGACATAGCTCGCGGAAACGTTCCCACGGAGGCATGCCGCCCTCATCCTGCTCGAGGGCATACTACCATGTCTGAGCGGCCCCGCGGAGATGGTATGAAGCCAACCAAGTGCGCTCAGACGCGGGCGTGCGCTATCCGCGGAAGAACTGGTCACACTGGTTGAGCCAGTTAAGCGGGTCGTTCGAATCGTCGTAAGTGGCGAAGTCGATCTTGGCGAACCGGGGCGGCTGCTGGTGTGGCGCGCCCTGGCCCACTGCCTCGGCCGTGCGGATGGCTGATGACGCGCTCGGTCCATGGTGGGAAGGCCAACGTAGTTCCCTGTGGCGCCCGATGCCTCGGGCTGCAACTGGGAACCCGACGGCGGTCGGGCCTCTGTGTAAGCCGGCGGAGGGGATGTCCCGTGGAGCCAGCCTGGAAGCGGAGACAGTGACGACGGAAAGCGGACCTCCTGGATCGGGAGTCCGCTCGGCGATGACCGCCCAGGCTAGGGTTGGGCGGGGGCGGTGGTGGCACCTGCACGGGTGCAGCGGGAGGGACGGCGTGGCAGGGAGCGCCGGATAGCTCCCGGTGATTGCCGCGGAAATGGAGTACCACGGTAGTGCCCGCTGTCCCGCGGGCACGGCCGGATGGACCGGCGGGGGCGGCCCGTATGGGTTAGCCAAGTAAAGGCGGATGCCCTGGACCGCGACGACCAGGTCGTTGAGCACGCCGGCCATGGCCTCCGGCGTAAACTGCTGGGCACGGGGGGAGGCGACAGCGGCGAGTGATGGACGGGGGGTGGCGGCTGGCCCTGGCCCGACGTTGAGCCGGGTGCAGGGGAGATCGGCGCCGACAGCAAGGCCGTGGCGCCCGGCGATGAAGCGGCGGCGGTGGTGGAGTTGGTGGCAGCGGCGGTGGGGGCATTGGCGGGCAGCGGCGGTGGTGGTGGTGGCGGCAGGATTGGTGGCGGCGAGGACATGGTCGAAACCCAGGTACCTGATACCAAATTGGTAGGACTAGGGTTCCTACCGGCTCTACTCCTTAGATTATAAGGACAGAACAGCGGAGGACAGGGGCGAGGGCGCGAGCTCCGGTGCATCGGCGCCGTTGCGAGGGAGGAGGAGGGCGGCGGCGATTAGGGCAGGAGGCGGCTAGGGTTTCTGACTCCTCTGGAGCCGGGCAATAGGATAGAGATATCTTTATTGCTTAATCTCGAAAAGGTATCTTACAACTAATATTTATAAACTCAAAACGAATAGCCTAAGATAACTTGTGGGCCAAGCCCCTAACTACTGCCCAGTAGGCCTCCTCCGGTTATATGTTAAATCGGTTACGCATGGACGAAGACTGCGCGAACTGGGCCGAAGACGGGCCTCTTCGGCCAGCCAGCGATCGGAGACCTCTTTGGCTAACCAGCGGCCGAAGAGCATCGGATAAGGCCCGAGCTGGTCTTCTTTCTCCTCTCACTGTTCTTGCTCTCTCTCTCTCTCGTTCCTCTCTATACATCGCCCCCCCTTGCTGATCTCTTTGTTTCTCCACCTATTTTCAAATCCAAACCACAGAAACGGTAGATCGTAGCCATCTCCACCGGCCTACGGTCATTTTATTCCAATGGGATAGCTATTTGTGCGTACAAGTGAGGTGGAGTCATGATGGGGTGAGGAGGAGGAGAAGCCATGGTGGGCTGAGGAGGAGGAGGCGGTTTGGCTGGTGAGGAAGAGGTGCAGCTTCGTGCCGCCGAGGGGGTGGCGTTGGTGTTGTCTGTTGGTGCAAGTTCTCCGTGAGGTGGCCGCACGCGTCGAAGGTATAATCATGCGTCACAATTTTTTTAGTGTTAATTGGTTTGTGCTGCCATTTTAGCAGATAGTTAGTGTAGCGGGTAATAATGTTGTTCATTGCGATTAATTAGAAGTTGGCAATGTCTGACAGGTGAAAATGTCTGTATCAGTAAATTTGACTGTTTACTATGGCCCTGGTAATGTTCGATATAATGAGTTGGGGGTTGATCTTAGCGAGTTTAAAAATGGCGTCATGACACTTTCAGACCCGAACAGACTGGACATTAGACAGTTGAAGCACTGGTTGACTACTAGTTTTGGGTTGGATCCTGAAGTATGTTCTGTCAGTATTAATGCATTATGGACCAAATCATGTAAAAATGTCAGGTGGGAGTTGATGCCGATAGATAGGAGCCAGCATTGGTTGACCCTATTAAGTCGTTGCCGAGACAGAAAAATCCACCCATATATCCTAGTGCAGCCAGTGGCGAAGGAGGAGAATACCATACAACTCCATGTGGGTTATGAACCCGGCCAGGGTAGTCAAGTTGCTAATGAGATTCATTTATCCGGGTCACAGCCACCGGATGTGGATCCTAGCCAAGCCGAGAAAGAGTCAGACTACATGCTGGACAATGTTTGTGGTCATGATACTGGGCAGAATATTCAGTCGATAATATTAGCTAGTTGTGGTGTTGCTGATGGGGATGAGGAAGGCGATGAAATGCAGAGGGTGATGGAGGAAGAGGACGAGGATGGATATGCGGAGGATCTGGATTCTGAAAATTCTAAGGATGAAGTGGAGGTACCGGTTCCTTCTGCATGGAATCAGGACATATCCACCGGCCTTACTGTGAACGATGGCCATGAGACTCCATGGCAATATAATCCGAACCAAGTCCAGATAGGGACTATGTTTGATACAAAGAAAAAATTGAAGTATGCGGTGATAAAGTGGGCTATGTCTACTCAGAGGGTTTTCCGGACACACATATCAAACCCAACAAACTATACCGTGAAGTGTGTTGAAACAGGTTGTCCTTCGAAGGTGCACGGGCACGTGCCGAAGTATAACATCTACTGGGTTGTCACCAATGTGGTCCCACATAATTGTGTGAGGAAAAACTTGTTGGTTCGTCATCCAAACCTGACTTCAACTCTCATTGTGCAACTCATGTATACTGAGATAGTGGAGAAAAAAGATATGGAAGCAAAACACATCCAGACAGCAGTGAAGGTCAGATGGAATTATAACATTCCTTATGGGAAGACTTGGAGGGCTAAGCAGAAGGCTATGGAGGAAAGGTTTGGGACGTTCTTCGACTCATATGATAATGTTGTCCGTCTCCTGGATGTACTGAAGGAGAGGAATCCCGGCACTTATGTTAACGTACAACATACAAGGTTGCTGAGTATACCAGGTTTCAAGGTGTTAAACGAGTATTTTTCTCTTTCGCTATGTGCATTGAAGCTTTCCGGCATTGTCCTCCTGTGATGTTTGTGGATGGTACATTCCTCACTGGTCAGTACAAAGGGAAAATCCTGACTGCCATTGGTGTGGATGGAAACAATCAAATCATTCCACATGCCATGGCATTTGTGGAGGATGAGAACTTTCCGAGCTGGGTATGGTTCTTTCGGCAAGTGAAAATTGCCATCGTGAGGGATCGACCAAACGTGTGTGATATCCATGATAGGCATGCTGGTATATTGAAGGCTGTGAAGACGCTAAGGAATCCAACAGTAGACGAACAAACACCTTGGAAGGATTTGCAGAGCCGGTGGTGCATGCGCCATCTTGGGGCTAACTTTTTCTCACAGTTCAAGAACAAGCGGTTGATGAACTTGTTTAAAAAATTGTGCAAGCAGAACCAGGAGCGTAAATACCAATTTATTTGGTCAAAACTTGATGAGTTTACTAAGAAGCAGGTTTGTGCTAGGAAGAAAATGGAAAAAGACAAACAACAATTAGCAACACTCATGGCGGAGCTAGAGGAGCCAGTTGGTCTTTGTGACTTGCCAGCAATTGACCCTCCTAATACTAAGAGAAAGAAGGGGAGGGCAATAAAGGATTTTTCAGAGTGGATAGAGAAAGAGCCTCCCATGAATTGGTCTTTGCTGCATGACACCCATGGAGCTAGGTATGGCTGATATGTCTCCAACGTATCTATAATTTTTGATTGCTCCATGCTACTTTATCTACTATTTTAGGCAATATTGGGCTTTATTATCCACTTTTATATTATTTTTGGGACTAACCTATTAACCGGAGGCCCAGCCCAGATTTGCTGTTTTATGCCTATTTCAGTGTTTCGAGGAAAAGGAATATCAGACGGAGTCAAAATGGAATGAAATCAACTGGAGAAGTTATTTTTGGAAGGAAAGCCACCCGATGGACTTGGAGTGCACGTCAGGAGATACGGGAGGTGCTCACGAGGGTGGGGGCGCGCCCTCCCCCCTGGGCGTGCCCCCCTGCCTCGTGGGACCCCCGTAGCTCCACCGACGTACTTCCTGCACCCATATATACCTGCGTACCCAAAAACTTCCAGAACAGAACCTAGATCGGGAGTTCCGCCGCCGCAAGCCTCTGTAGCCACCAAAAACCAATCGGGACCCTGTTCCGGTACCCTGCCGGAGGGGGATCCCATCGCCGGAGGCCATCTTCATCATCCCGGCGCTATCCATGACGAGGAGGGAGTAGTTCACCCTCGGGGCTCAGGGTATGTACCAGTAGCTATGTGTTTGATCTCTCTCTCTCTCGTGTTCTCTCTCGTGTTCCTCTATGGCACGATCTTGATGTATCCCGAGCTTTCCTATTGTAGTTGGATCTTATGATGTTTCTCCCCCTCTACTCTCTTGTGATGATTTGAGTTTCCCCTTTGAAGTTATCTTATCGGATTGAGTCTTTTATTAGAACACTTGATGTATGTCTTGCCGTGATTATCTGTGGTGACAATGGGATATCATGTGCCACTTGATGTATGTTTTGGTGACCAACTTGCGGGTTCCACCCATGAACCTATGCATAGGGGCTGGCACACGTTCTTGACTCTCCGGTAGTAGCTTTGGGGCACTCTTTGAAGTACTTTTATGTTGGTTGGATGAATCTGAGATTGTGTGATGCATATCGTATAATCATGCCCACGGATACTTGAGGTGACAATGGAGTATCTAGGTGACATTAGGGTTTTGGTTGATTTGTGTCTTAAGGTGTTATTCTAGTATGAACTCTATGATGGATTGAGCGGAAAGAATAGCTTTATGTCATTTTACTACGAACTCTTGAATAGATAGAACAGAAAGGATAACTTTGAGGTGGTTTCGTACCCTACCATAATCTCTACGTTTGTTCTCCGCTATTAGTGGCTTTGGAGTGACTCTTTGTTGCATGTTGAGGGCTTGTTATATGATCTATCTATGTTATTATTGTTGAGAGAACTTGCACTAGTGAAAGTATGAACCCTAGGCCTTGTTTCCTACCATTGCAATACCGTTTACGCTCACTTTTACCACTTGTTACCTTGCTGTTTTTATAGTTTCATATTACAAATACCTTTATCTACTATCTATTTTGCACTTGTATCTTCATCTCTTTGCTGAACTAGTGCACCTATACAATTTACCATTGTATTGGGTGTGTTGGGGACACAAGAGACTCTTTGTTATTTGGTTGCAGGGTTGTTTGAGAGAGACCATCTTCATCCTACACCTCCTATGGATTGATAAACCATAGGTCATCCACTTGAGGGAAATTTGCTACTGTCCTACAAACCTGTGCACTTGCAGGCCCAACAACGTCTACAAGAAGAAGGTTGTGTAGTAGACATCAAGCTCTTTTCTGGCGTCGTTGCCGGGGAGGCTAGGTAAAGGGTACTCACACTCCATCAACTAAGCTCTTTTTTTGGCGTGGTGAGTGCTTGAAGGTATATCTTTAGATCTTGC
Source organism: Triticum turgidum subsp. durum (assembly GCA_900231445.1). Lineage (NCBI taxonomy): Eukaryota > Viridiplantae > Streptophyta > Magnoliopsida > Poales > Poaceae > Triticum > Triticum turgidum. The sequence goes on along the minus strand of LT934117.1, from coordinate 729,690,896 downwards.
AATCGAATCTTTTTGTTTCTTGTTTTAGCACTAGTTTATTTTATAAAAGAAAACTACCAAAAAAAATGGAGTTAAGTTTGTCTCATACGCTTCACCTTTTTAATATCTTTCGTGAGTATGATGGAAAGGATAATTGTGCTCAAGTGCTAGAAGAAGAAATCTCTAAATTGTTTGGCACTAAATCTTTGAAAGATGAGCATGATTGCAATGTTGTTAGTACGAATTCCTTGAATATCCATGATGCTAATGATATGCAAAGCCACAAGCTTGGGGAAGCTATGTTTGATGGAGATGATATTTTTTGTCCCCCAAGCTTTGATGAGCAAATTTACTATGATGAAATCATGCCACCTATTTATGATGATTATTGTGATGATACGTATGCTATAAAGAAGAATTTTGTTTATGTGGAGAGTAGTAATTTTTCTATGCTTGTAGATCATGAAAAGAATGCTTTAGGTGTTGGTTATATTGTTGAATTCATTCATGATGCTACTTAAAATTATTATGAGGGAGGAACATATGCTTGTAGGAATTGCAATAATGTCAAGTTTCCTCTCTATTTGCTTAAAGTTTTGAAGCTATGCTTGTTTTACCTTCCTATGCTAGTTGATTATTGTTCCCATAAGTTGTTTGCTCACAAAATTCCTATGCATAGGAAGTGGGTTAGGCTTAAATGTGCTAGTCATATGCTTCATGATGCTCCCGTTATGTATCAATTCTTATCTTTTATGTGAGCATCATTGTCATCATCATGCCTAGCTAAAAGGCATTAAAGAAAAGCGCTTGTTGGGAGACAACCCAATATTTATCCTTACTGTTTTTGTGTGTCCACATGATTATGCTACTGTAGTAATCATGTTTTATAACTTTTGTTTCAATAAAGTGCCAAGTAGAACCTTTGGGAAGACTTGGGTGAAGTTTATGTGATCTTGCTGTGATAAACAGAAACTTTAGCGCTCACGAGATTAGCTGCCATTTTTTACTGGAGAGTGCTTTTAGGTTGATTCTTTTTGAAGATGATTAATAGACAAATTTCTAGGTCCAGAAGTTTATTTCATAATTTTTGGGGTTCCATAAGTATACGTTTTATACAGATTACTACAGACTGTTCTGTTTTTGACAGATTCTGTTTTCTATGTGTTGTTTGCTTGTTTTGATGCATCTATGGCTAGTATTAAGTGGTATGAACCATAGAGATGTTATAATACAGTAGATATTACACCAATATGAATTTAGAATGAGTTCATTACAGTACCTAAGTGGTGGTTTAATTTTCTTATACTAACGGAGCTTACGAGTTTTGTTTTGAGTTTTGTGTGGTTGAAGTTTTCAAGTTTTGGGTAAAGATTCGATGGGCTATGGAATAAGGAGTGTAAAGAGCCTAAGATTGGGAATTCCCAAGGCACCCCAAGGTAATATTCAAGGACAACCAAGCAACTAAGCTTGGGGATGCCCCGGAAGGCATCCCCTCTTTCGTCTTCGTTCATCGGTAACTTTACTTGGAGCTATATTTTTATTCACCACATGATATGTGTTTCGCTTGGAGCGTCATTTTCTTTTGTTAGTTTTTGCTTGATGTTAGTTAGAATAGTGTTTTGCATCTTTAGTTTCAATAAAAAAGTCAAGGATAGCCTTTGCCGTGCTTATTTTGCTAGTTTGCATGTTGCTGTTTGAAAACAGAAAGTTTACCGCCGTTGCAAAAATTCCCTAGAAAATTCAGAGAATGGTATAACGTTGAATCTTTTTGCATATTAAGCTCTGATAAATTTATTACAGTGGGAATTTTAGTTCATAATTGTTGGTGTCAGGGAAGTATTGATACTCTTGCATTCTTTACAGACTGTACTGTTTTGGCAGATTGCTGTTATAGTTGCATTGTTTGCATATGTTTGCTTGTTTAATGATTCTATTTGAGGATAGGAGTATTAAATATGCAAAGACATTTAGTATGCAATGTTGAATAATAATCTTAGCTATTTGTTACAGTAGAAGATGATAAGGTTTTGCGTTGGTTTATACTAACCTGTCTCACGAGTTCTTGTTGAGTTTGTTGTGAATGAAGCTTTTGATAAAAAGAGAAACCATGATATGAGAGGAATTAAGGAGACACAAAAGTTGAAGCTTGGGGATGCCCAAGGCACCCCAAGATAATATTTCAAGAAGTCTCAAGCATCTAAGCTTGGGGATGCCCCGGTAGGCATCCCACCTTTCTTCTTCAACAACTATCGGTTAGTATCGGTTGAGCCTAAGTTTTTGCTTCTTCACATGAGTTGTGCTATCCTTGCATTGTAGTTTTCTTTAGCTTTGCTTGCTGTTTGAATAATGTACGAAGATCTGAATTCTTTATTGAGAGAGAGCCATACATGAATTGGATTTTGCTAGAATACTCTATGTGCTTCACTTATATCTTTTGAGCGTGATAATTTTTGCTCTAGTGCTTCACTTATATCTTTTAGAGCATGGTGGTAGTTTTATTTTAAAGAAACTTTTGATCTCTCATGCTTCACTTAGATTATTTTGAGAGTCTTTAATAGCATGGTAATTTGCTTAATGTTAATATACTTGGTGTTCAAGATATGTGAAACTTTCTTTTGAGTGAATTGAATACAAAGATAAGTTTGATGCTTGATAATTGTTTTGAGATATGGAGGTGGTAATATCAAAGTCGTGCTAGTTGGGTGATTACGAATTTGAGAAATGCTTGTGTTGAAGTTTGCAAGTCCCGTAGCATGCACGTGTGGTTAAAGTTGTGTAACAAATTTGAAACATGAAGTGTACCTGGCTTGTGCATCCTTATGAGTGGCGGTCGGGGACGAGCGATGGTCTTTTCCTACCAATCTATCCCCCTAGGAGCATGCGCGTAGTACTTGATTTTTGACGACTTCTAAATTTTTGCAATAAGTATATGAGTTCTTTTGACTAATGTTGAGTCCATGGATTATACACACTTTTACCTTTCCGCCATTGCTAGCCTCATCGGTACCGTGCATTGCCCTTTCTCACATTGAGAGTTGGCGCAAACTTCGCCGGTGCATCCAAACTCCGTGATACGATACGCTCTTTCACACATAAACCTCCTTATATCTTCCTCAAAACAGCCACCATACCTACCTATTATGGCATTTCCATAGCCATTCCGAGATATATTGCCATGCAACTTTCCACCGTTCCGTTCATCATTATTATGACATACATTACTTTTGTCATATTGCCATTGCATGATCATGTAGTTGACATCGTATTTGTGGCAAAGCCACCATGCATTATTTTTCATACATGTCACTCTTGATTCATTGCACCATCCCGGTACACCGCCGGAGGCATTCATATAGAGTCATACCTTGTTCTAGTTTCGAGTTGTAATCCTCATGTTGTAATCAATAGAAGTGTGATGATCATCATTATTAGAGCATTGCCCAAATAAAAAAAAGGGAGAAAGGCCAAAAAAAGGAAGGCCCAAAAAAAGGGCAATGCTACTATCTCTTTTTCCACACTTGTGCTTCAAAGTAGCACCATGTTCTTCATCTAGTGAGTCTCATATATTGTGCTTTAAAGTAGCACCTTGTTCTTCATGTAGTGAGTCTCATAAGTTGTCTTTTTATACTAGTGGGAATTTTTCATTATAGAACTTGGCTTGTATATTCCTACGATGGGCTTCCTCAAATGCCCTAGGTCTTCGTGAGCAAGCAAGTTGGATGCACAAGCACTAGTTTTCTTTTGTTGAGCATTCATAGCTCTAGTGCATCCGTTGCATGGCAATCCCTACTCCTCATGTTGACATCAATTGATGGGCATCTCCATAGCCTGTTGGTTTGCCTCATCAACATGAGACTTCCTCCCTTTTTGTCTTCTCCACACAATCCCCATCATCATATTCTATCCCACCCCTAGTGCTATATCCATGGCTCACGCTCATGTATTGCGTGAAAGTTGAAAAAGTTTGAGATCAATTTAAGTATGAAACAATTGCTTGGCTTGTCATCGGGGGTATAGAAGTTGGGAACATCTTTGTGTGACGAAAATGAAGCATAGCCTAACTATATGATTTTGTAGGGATGAACTTTCTTTTGCCATGTTATTTTGAGAAGACATGATTGCTTTGATTAGTATGCTTGAAGTATTATTATTTTTGTGTCAATATGAACTTTTGTCTTGAATCTTATGGATCTGAATATTCATGTCACAATCAAGAAGATTTACACTGAAATTATGCCAAAGTATCACTCCGCATCAAAAATTCTTTTTTATCATTTACCTACTCGAGGACGAGCAGGAATTAAGCTTGGGGATGCTTGATACGTCTCCAACATATCTATGATTTTTGATTGCTCCATGCTACTTTATCTACTGTTTTAGGCAATATTGGGCTTTATTATCCACTTTTATATTATTTTTGGGACTAACCTATTAACCGGAGGCCCAGCCCAGATTTGCTGTTTTATGCCTATTTCAGTGTTTCGAGGAAAAAGAATATCTGACGGAGTCAAAACGGAACGAAATCAACTGGAGAAGTTATTTTTGGAAGGAAAGCCACCCGATGGACTTGGAGTGCACGTCAGGAGATACGGGAGGTGCTCACGAGGGTGGGGGGCGCGCCCTCCCCCCTGGGCGCGCCCCCCTGCCTCGTGGGACCCCCGTAGCTCCACCGACGTACTTCCTGCACCCATATATACCTACGTACGCAAAAACTTCCAGAACAGAATCTAGATCAGGAGTTCCGCCGCCGCAAGCCTCTGTAGCCACCAAAAACCAATCGGGACCCTGTTCCGGCACCCTGACGGAGTGGGATCCCATCACCGGAGGCCATCTTCATCATCCCGGCGCTATCCATGACGAGGAGGGAGTAGTTCACCCTTGGGGCTGAGGGTATGTACCAGTAGCTATGTGTTTGATCTCTCTCTCTCTCGTGTTCTCTCTCGTGTTCCTCTATGGCACGATCTTGATGTATCCCGAGCTTTGCTATTGTAGTTGGATCTTATGATGTTTCTCCCCCTCTACTCTCTTGTGATGGTTTGAGTTTCTCCTTTGAAGTTATCTTATCGGATTGAGTCTTTTATTAGAACACTTGATGTATGTCTTGCCGTGATTATCTGTGGTGACAATGGGATATCATGTGCCACTTGATGTATGTTTTGGTGACCAACTTGCGGGTTCCACCCATGAACCTATGCATAGGGGTTGGCACACGTTCTTAACTCTCCGGTAGTAGCTTTGGGGCACTCTTTGAAGTATTTTTATGTTGGTTGGATGAATCTGAGATTGTGTGATGCATATCGTATAATCATGCCCACGGATACTTGAGGTGACAATGGAGTATCTAGGTGACATTAGGGTTTTGGTTGTTTTGTGTCTTAAGGTGTTATTCTAGTATGAACTCTATGATGGATTGAGCAGAAAGAATAGCTTTATGTTATTTTACTACGAACCCTTGAATAGATAGAACAGAAAGGATAACTTTGAGGTGGTTTCGTACCCTACCATAATCTCTACGTTTGTTCTCCGCTATTAGTGGCTTTGGAGTGACTCTTTGTTGCATGTTGAGGGCTTGTTATATGATCTATCTATGTTATTATTGTGGAGAGAACTTGCACTAGTGAAAGTATGAACCCTAGTCCTTGTTTCCTACCATTGCAATACCGTTTACACTCACTTTTACCACTTGTTACCTTGCTGTTTTTATAATTTCAGATTACAAATACCTTTATCTACTATCTATTTTGCACTTGTATCTTCATCTCTTCGCCGAACTAGTGCACCTATACAATTTACCATTGTATTGGGTGTGTTGGGGACACAAGAGACTCTTTGTTATTTGGTTGCAGGGTTGTTTGAGAGAGACCATCTTCATCCTACGCCTCCTATGGATTGATAAACCGTAGGTCATCCACTTGAGGGAAATTTGCTATTGTCCTACAAACCTGTGCACTTGCAGGCCCAACAACGTCTACAAGAAGAAGGTTGTGTAGTAGACATCAATGGCCACATGACAACCAACCTTGCAGAGGTCTGTAACTTTGTACTTAGAGGGAATAGAGCATTGCCACTCACAGCTATTGTGGAGGCTGTATTCCATGGCACTTTGAGATATTTCAGAGACCGGCACGAGTTAGCAAAGAAGCATATTATAGATAATCAGAACACACCTTACTGTAGCCATGTCATCGATTATATGGCAGAGAAGATAGAGAAAGCAAAGAAGCACACTGTGAGACTCGTAGGTAATTAGGAAAGGAGGTATGAGGTTCAGCTACCTACCGATGGTTTTGGTTCTGCGAATGAGGTGAATACGCATGAGGTAAAAATTGGAATGGAATTTTATCCAACGTGTGAGTGTACATGCAACAAACCAAAGTTGTTGCACCTGCCTTGCTCACATGTGTTGGCTACCTGTGGCCAGATTGAGTTGGATGCCGTCTCCTTTGTGTCGCCATACTACTTAAAAGAGGTTGTACTGAACACATGGACCGGTGAGATGACAGGGTTTAGAGTCGTTGGCAATTTCAACAAGGTTAACGACGGTGAGAGAGTATACATCCTGGATCCAGAACTTCGGTGAACAAGCAGGGGTCGACGTAAGGCCCGTCGAATCCGAAACGATATGGACCAATCTGAAGCTGGTGGAGCAACCAGACAATGTTTGCTATGCGCGGCTTATGGGCATCAGATGAAATATTGTCCCGACCTGAACAAAGACGGTGCTTCCACATCGATGAGTGCTTCTACATCAATGGCTGCAACTGTTGGGGAATGTAGCAGAAATTCAAAATTTTCCTACGTGTCACCAAGATCTATCTATGGAGAAACCAGCAACGAGGGGAAGGAGAGCGCATCTACATACCCTTGTAGATCGCTAAGCGGAAGCGTTCAAGTGAACGGGGTTGATGGAGTCGTACTCGTCGTGATTCAAATCACCGATGATCCTAGTGCCGAACGGACGGCACCTCCGCGTTCAACACGCGTACAGCCCGGTGACGTCTCCCATGCCTTGATCCAGCAAGGAGAGAGGGAGAGGTTGAGGAAGACTCCATCCAGCAGCAGCACAACGGCGTGGTGGTGGTGGAGGAGCGTGGCAATCCTGCAGGGCTTCGCCAAGCACCTACGGGAGAGGAGGAGGTGTCACGGGAGGGAGGGAGGTGCCAGGGACTCAGGTGTGGCTTCCCCTCCCTCCCCTCCCTTTATATAGGTGCAAGAGAGGGGGGAGGGCACAGCCTTGCCCCTTCCTCCAAGGAAGGGGTGCGGCCAAGAGGGGGGAGGAGTCCATCCTCCCCAAGGCACCTCGGAGGTGCCTTCCCCCCTTTGGACTCTTCCCTCCCCAAGTCTCCTTGGCGCATGGGCCTCTTGGGGCTGGTGCCCTTGGCCCATATGGGCCAAGGCGCTCCCCCTACAGCCCATGTGGCCCCCCGGGGCAGGTGGACCCCCGGACCCCTTTCGGCACTCCCGGTACAATACCGATAATGCGCGAAACTTTTCCGGCGACCAAAATAAGACTTCCTTATATAAATCTTTACCACCGGACCATTCCGGAACTCCTCGTGACATCCGGGATCTCATCCGGGACTCCGAACAACATTCGGTAACCACATACAAACTTCCTTTATAACCCTAGCATCATCGAACCTTAAGTGTGTAGACCCTACGGGTTCGGGAACCATGCAGACATGACCGAGACGTTCTCCGGTCAATAAGCAACAGCGGGATCTGGATACCCATGTTGACTCCCACATGTTCCACGATGATCTCATCGGATGAACCACGATGTCAAGGACTCAATTGATCCCGTATACAATTCCCTTTGTCTAGCGGCATTGTACTTGCCCGAGATTCGATCATCGGTATCCCGATACCTTGTTCAATCTCGTTGCCGGCAAGTCTCTTTACTCGTCCCGTAACACATCATCCCGTGATCAACCCCTTGGTCACATTGTGCACATTATGATGATGTCCTACCGAGTGGGCCCAGAGATACCTCTCCGTTTACACGGAGCTACAAATCCCAGTCTCGATTCGAGCCAACCCAACAGACACTTTCGGAGATACCTGTAATGCACCTTTATAGCCACCCAGTTATGTTGTGACGTTTGGTACACCTAAAGAATTCCTACGATATCCGGAAGTTGCACAATCTCATGGTCTAAGGAAAATATACTTGACATTAGAAAAGCTTTAGCATACGAACTACACGATCTTTGTTCTAGGCTTAGGATTGGGTCTTGTCCATCACATCATTCTGCCAATGATGTGATCCCGTTATCAACGACATCCAATGTCCATGGTCAGGAAACCGTAACCATCTATTGATTAACGAGCTAGTCAACTAGAGGTTACTAGGGACATGGTGTTGTCTATGTACCCACACATGTATCTGAGTTTCCTATCAATACAATTATAGCATGGATAATAAACGATTATCATGAACAAGGAAATATAATAATAACTAATTTATTATTGCCTCTAGGGCATATTTCCAACAGTCTCCCACTTGCACTAGAGTCAATAATCTAGTTCACATCGCCATGTGATTAACACTCACAGGTCACATCGCCATGTGACCAACATCCAAAGAGTTTACCAGTGTCATTAAACTAGTTCACATCATCATGTGATTAAGACTCAATGAGTTCTGGGGTTTGATCATGTTTTGCTTGTGAGAGAGGTTTTAGTCAACGGATCTGAACCTTTCAGATCCGTGTGTGCTTTGCAAATTTCTAGGTCATATTATAAATGCTGCTTCCACGCTCCATTTGAAACTATTCCAAATGGTTGCTCCACTATACGTATCCGGTTTGCTATTCAGAGTCATTCGGATAGGTGTTAAAGCTTGCATCGACGTAACCCTTTACGCCGAACTCTTTATCACCTCCATAATCGAGAAACATGTCCTTATTTACTCCAAGGACAATTTTGACCGCTGTCCAATGATCCATTCCTGGATCATTCTTGTACCCCTTGACTGACTCATGGCAAGGCACACTTCCGGCGCGGTACACAGCATAGCATACTATAGAGCCTATGTCTGAAGCATAGGGGACGACCATCGTCCTTTCTCTCTTTTCTGCCGTGGTTGAGCTTTAACTCTTAACTTCATACCTTACAACTCAGGCAAGAACTCCTTCTTTGACTGATCCATCTTGAACACCTTCAAGATTATGTCAAGGTATGTGCTCATTTGAAAATACCATTTAGCGTTTTTGATCTGTTCTCATAGATCTTGATGCTCAATGTTTAAGCAGCTTAATCCAGGTTTTCACTTGAAAAACACTTTTCAAATAACCCTATATGCTTTACAGAAAATGCTTCATCATTTCTGATCATCAATATGTCAACGACATATACTCATCAGAAATTCTATAGTGCTCCCACTCACTTCTTTGGAAATACATGTTTCTCACAAACTTTGTATAAACCCAAAATCTTTGATCATTTTATCAAAGCGTATATTCCAACTCCGAGATGCTTACTCCAGTCCTTAGAAAGATCGCTGGAGCCAGCATACCTTTTAGTATCCTTTGGATCGACAAAAACTTTCTAATTGTATCACATACAACCTTTCCTTACAAAACTGGTAAGGAAACTCGTTTTGACATCCATCTGCTAGATTTCATAAATGCAACTAATGCTAACATGATTCCGATGGACTTAAGCATCGCTACGGGTGAGAAAATCTCACCGTAGTCAACTCCTTGAACTTGTGAAAAACTCTTCGCCACAAGTCGAGCTTCATAGACGGTAACATTACCGTCCACGTCCGTCTTTTTCTTAAAGATCCATTTATCTCAATGGCTTGCCTATCATCGGGCAAGTCCACCAAAGTCCATGCTTTGTTCTGATACATGGATCCTATCTCGGATTTCATGGCTTCTAACCATTTGTCGGAATCTGGGCCCACCATCGCTTCTCCATAGCTCGCAGGTTCATTGTTGTCTAGCAACATGACATTCAAGACATGATCACCGTACCACTCCGAAGCAGTACGCGTCCTTGTCGTCCTACGAGGTTCGGTAGTGACTTGATCTGAAGCTTCATGATCACTATCATAAGCTTCTACTTCAATTGATGTAGGTGCCACAGGAACTTCATGTGCCCTGCTACACACTGGTTGAAGTGATGGTTCAATAACCTCATCAAGTCTCCACCATCCTCCCACTCAATTCTTTCGAGAGAAACTTTTCCTCGAGAAAGGACCCGTTTCTAGAAACAATCCCTATTGCTTTCGGATCTGAATTAGGAGGTATACCCAACCATTTTGGGTGTCCTATGAAGATGCATTTTATCCGCTTTGGGTTCGAGCTTATCAACCTGAAACTTTGTCACATAAGCGTCGCAGCCCCAAACCTTTAAGAAACGACAACTTAGGTTTCTCCAAACAATAGTTCAAACGGTGTCATCTCAACGGAATTACGTGGTGCCCTATTAAAGTGAGTGCGGTTGTCTCTAATGCCTAACCCATGAACGATAGTGGTAATTCGATAAGAGACATCATGGTATGCACCATATCCAATAGGGTGCAACTATGATGTTCGGACACACCATCACACTATGGTGTTCCAGGCGGTATTAATTGTAAAACAATTTCCACAGTGTCTTAATTGCGTGCCAAAGCTCGTAACTCAAATACTCATCTCTATGATCATATCATAGACATTTTATCCTCTTGTCACAATGATCTTTAACTTCACTCTGAAATTACTTGAACCATTCAATAATTCAGACTTGTGTTTCATCAAGTAAATATACTCAACATCTACTCGAATCATCTGTGAAGTCAGAACATAATGATATTCACTGCATGCCTCAGCACTCATTGGAATGCACACATCAAAATGTGTTACTTCCAACAGGTTGCTACCTTCTTCCATCTTACTGAAACCGAGGCTTTTCAGTCATCTTGCCCATGTGGTATGATTTGCATATCTCAAGTGATTCAAAATCAAGTGAGTCCAAACGATCCATCTGCATGGAGTTTCTTCATGCGTATACACCAATAGACATGGTTTGCATGTCTCAAACTTTTCAAAAACGAGTGAGTCCAAAGATCCATCAACATGGAGCTTCTTCATGCGTTTTATACCAATATGACTTACATGGCAGTGCCACAAGTACGTGGTACTATCATTACTATCTTATATCTTTTGGCATGAAAATGTGTATCACTACGATCGAGATTCAATAAACCATTCCTTTTAGGTGCTAGACCATTGAAGGTATTATTCAAATTAACAGAGTAACCATTATTCTCCTTAAATGAATAACTGTACTGCGACAGACATAATCCAATCATGTCTATGATCAACGCAAACACCAAATAACAATTATTTAGGTTTCACACCAATCTCGATGGTAGAGGGAGCCTGCGATGCTTGATCATATCAACCTTGGAAACACTTCCAACACGTATCGTCAGCTCACCTTTAGTTAGTCTCCGTTTATTCCGTAGCTTTTGTTTCGAGTTACTAACACTTAGCAACCGAACCTGTATCTAATACCCTGGTGCTACTAGGAGTACTAGTAAAGTACACATTAACATAATGTATATCCAATATACTTCTATCGACCTTGCCAACCTTCTTATCTACCAAGTATCTAGGGTAATTCTGCTCCAGTGGCTGTTCCCCTTATTACAGAAGCACTTAGTCTCGGGTTTGGGTTCAACCTTGGGTTTCTTCACTGGAGCAGCAACTGATTTGCCGTTTCATGAAGTGTCCCTTCTTGCCCTTACCCTTCTTGAAACTAGTGGTTTCACCAACCATCAACAATTGATGCTCCTTCTTGATTTCTACTTTCGCGGTGTCAAACATCGTGAATACCTCAAGGATCATCATATCTATCCTTGACATGTTATAGTTCATCACGAAGCTCTAGCAGCTTGGTGGCAATGACTTTGGAGAAACATCACTATCTCATCTGGAAGATCAACTCCCACTCGATTCAAGTGATTGTTGCACTCAGACAATCTGAGCACAAGCTCAATGATTGAGCTTTTCTCCCTTAGTTTGCAGGCTAAGAAAATCGTCGGAGGTCTTATACCTCTTGACGTGGGCACGAGCCTGAAATCCCAATTTCAGCCCTCGAAACATCTCATATGTTCTGCGACGTTTCGAAAAACGTCTTTGGTGCCTCAACTCTAAACCGTTTAGCTGAACTATCACGTAGTTATCAAAACGTGTATGTCCGATGTTCGTAACATCCACAAACGACGTTTGGGGTTCAGCACACTGAGCGGTGCATTAAGGACATAAGCTTTCTACTGTCCGCATAATCGCTACTGTCAACTTTCAACTATATTTTTCTAGGAACATATCTAAACAATGGAACTAAAGCGCGAGCTTACGACATAATTTGCAAAGATCTTTTGACTATGTTCAGGATAATTAAGTTCATCTCATGAACTCCCACTCAGATAGACATCCCTCTAGTCATCTAAGTGATTACATGATCCGAGTCAACTAGGCCGTGTCCGATCATCACGTGAGACAGACTAGTCATCATCGGTGAACATCTTCATGTTGATCGTATCTACTATACGACTAATGCTCGACCTTTCGGTCTCTTGTGTTCCGAGGCCATGTCTATACATGCTAGGCTCGTCAATCTAACCTAAGTGTTCTGCGTGTGTAAATCTGGCTTACACCCGTTGTATGTGAACGTAAGAATCTATCACACCCGATCATCACATGGTGCTTCGAAACAACGAACTTTCGCAACGGTGCACAGTTAGGGGGAACACCTTCTTGAAATTTTAATGAGGGATCATCTTATTTACTACCGTCGTTCTAAGCAAATAAGATGCATAAACATGATAAACATCACATGCAATCAAATAGTGACATGATATGGCCAATATCATTTTGCTCCTTTTGATCTCCATCTTCGGGGCTCCATGATCATCATCGTCACCCGCATGACACCATGATCTCCATCATCGTGTCTCCATGAAGTTGTCTCGCCAACTTATTACTTCTACTACTATGGCTACCGGTTAGCAATAAAGTAAAGTAATTACATGGCGTTTGTTCAATGACACGCAGGTCATACAATAAATAAAGACAACTCCTATGGCTCCTGCCGGTTGTCATACTCATCGACATGCAAGTCGTGATTCCTATTACAAGAACATGATCAATCTCATACATCACATATCATTCATCACATTCTTCTTGGCCATATCACATCACACAGCATACCCTGCAAAAACAAGTTAGACGTCCTCTAATTGTTGTTTGCATGTTTTACGTGGCTGCTATGGGTTTCTAGCAAGAACGTTTCTTACCTACGCAAAACCACAACGTGATATGCCAATTGCTATTTACCATTCATAAGGACCCTTTTCATCGAATCCGTTCCAACTAAAGTGGGAGAGACTGGCACCCGCTAGCCACCTTATGCACTAAGTGCATGTCAGTCGGTGGAACCTGTCTCACGTAAGAGTACGTGTAAGGTCGGTCCGGGCCGCTTCATCCCACAATACCGTCGAAACAAGATTGGACTAGTAACGGCAAGCATATTGAACAAAATCAACGCCCACAACTACTTTGTGGTCTACTCGTGCAAAGAATCTACGCAATAGACCTAGCTCTGATACCACTGTTGGGGAACGTAGCAGAAATTCAAAATTTTCCTACGTGTCACCAAGATCTATCTATGGAGAAACCAGCAATGAGGGGAAGGAGAGTGCATCTACATACCCTTGTAGATCGCTAAGCGGAAGCGTTCAAGTGAACGGGGTTGATGGAGTCGTACTCGTCGTGATTCAAATCACCGATGATCCAAGTGCCGAACGGACGGCACCTCCGCGTTCAACAGACGTACAGCCCGGTGACGTCTCCCATGCCTTGATCCAGCAAAGAGAGAGGGAGAGGTTGAGGAAGACTACATCCAGCAGCAGCACAATGGCGTGGTGGTGGTGGAGGAGCGTGGCAATCCTGCAGGGCTTCGCCAAGCACCTGCGGGAGAGGAGGAGGTGTCACGGGAGGGAGGGAGGTGCCAGGGACTCAGGTGTGGCTTCCCCTCCCTCCCCTCCCTTTATATAGGTGCAAGAGAGGGGGGAGGGCGCAGCCTTGCCCCTTCCTCCAAGGAAGGGGTGCGGCCAAGAGGGGGGGAGGAGTCCATCCTCCCCAAGGCACCTCGGAGGTGCCTTCCCCCCTTTGGACTCTTCCCTCCCCAAGTCTCCTTGGCGCATGGGCCTCTTGGGGCTGGTGCCCTTGGCCCATATGGGCCAAGGCACACCCCCTACAGCCCATGTGGCCCCCCGGGGCAGGTGGACCCCCGGACCCCTTTCGGCACTCCCGGTACAATACCGATAATGCGCGAAACTTTTCCGGCGACCAAAATAAGACTTCCTATATATAAATCTTTACCTCCGGACCATTCCGGAACTCCTCGTGACGTCCGGGATCTCATCCGGGACTCCGAACAACATTCGGTAACCACATACAAACTTCCTTTATAACCCTAGCGTCATCGAACCTTAAGTGTGTAGACCCTACGGGTTCGGGAACCATGCAAACATGACTGAGACGTTCTCCGGTCAATAACCAACAGCGGGATCTGGATACCCATGTTGACTCCCACATGTTCCACGATGATCTCATCGGATGAACCACGATGTCAAGGACTCAATCAATCCCGTATACAATTCCCTTTGTCTAGCGGCATTGTACTTGCCCGAGATTCGATCGTCGGTATCCCGATACCTTGTTCAATCTCGTTACCGGCAAGTCTCTTTACTCGTCCCGTAACACATCATCCCGTGATCAACCCCTTGGTCACATTGTGCACATTATGATGATGTCCTACCGAGTGGGCCCGGAGATACCTCTCCGTTTACACAGAGTGACAAATCCCAGTCTCGATTCGAGCCAACCCAACAGACACTTTCGGAGATACCTGTAATGCACCTTTATAGCCACCCAGTTACACCCAAAGCATTCCTACGGTATCCGGGAGTTGCACAATCTCATGGTCTAAGGAAAAGATACTTGACACTAGAAAAGCTTTAGCATACGAACTACACGATCTTTGTGCTAGGCTTAGGATTGGGTCTTGTCCATCACATCATTCTGCCAATGATGTGATCCCGTTATCAACGACATCCAATGTCCATGGTCAGGAAACCGTAACCATCTATTGATTAACGAGCTAGTCAACTAGAGGCTTACTAGGGACATGGTGTTGTCTATGTACCCACACATGTATCTGAGTTTCCTATCAATACAATTATAGCATGGATAATAAACGATTATCATGAACAAGGAAATATAATCATAACTAATTTATTATTGCCTCTAGGGCATATTTCCAACAGCAACAACAGGAGCAAGAGGCGGACGTGGTCGTGGCAGTCGAGGCCGAAGGGGAGGACGAGGATGGAATAACTCAGAAGCTATATAATATTTAAATTTGTAATATCGTCTGGACTATGTTTTAATTTGTAATGTCTGAACTATGTATTAATTTGTAATGTCCTCTGGACTATGTTTTACTTTATATGTCTGGACTATGTTTTAATTTATAATGTCCTCTGGACTATGTTTTACTTTGTATGTCTGAACTAAGTATTAATTTGTAATGTCTGGACTATGTTTTGATTGCAGATATGTCTTTGTATCCATTGCTTAATGGTACGATTGATAGAGTTCACCGGGCTGCACTTATGCAAGGGGGCAAGAACTTAGACGTTTTGGTCACTCGCACCCGAAAGATTAACTGGATGATACACCCTTCATGGGTTGATAGGTATTGATACATATAATGCCTTACATGTTTGACATCAGTATTGAAACATATAATTACTTACTTTTCATGCTACATTCTCTTTTTGTTGTAGGTTAAGTTGGGATGGACTTCTACCCTTGGCACGGCTGGTTGAGGGTACGTTGGAAGAGTGGGTTGACCATCCGAACTTGGATGAGGAAGGTGAACCAATGCTGTTGAAAAAGAGGCAAGTGAAACGATTCTCTTACGACAGGTCACTCCTTACTTGCTTAGTAGATAGATGGAGACCAGAGACACATACCTTTCACTTTCCCTGGGGAGAGATGGTGCCTACTTTACAGGATGTCTCCTACTTGTTGGGATTACTTAGTGGTGCTGGATGTGGATTAGAGGGCTATGGCGATGATGATGACCAAGCTGAAAACACTTATGACTTCTCGCACAACGTGTTTCACACTCCACCACCACCACCGTCGCAGGAGACACAGACAGTGACAGACGAGGTTATCTATGGTCGTGGTTATCGTGAGCATCGTCCACCGCCTCGGCGCTTATCGCCTTCCGGTCCTCGCCTGAGGAAGACCCAGATTCATCGTCGTCCCCTGTAGTGATATGGTTATCTATGTATGAGTCCTTATCTATGTTAGTTTCAGACTATTTGCATCTGTGAGTCAGTATTTATGTATGAGACATGCTTCATGTATGTGTTACTATGGCACTTGTTTCTGTCTGATCAGGAGACATATATCATTTTATGTATGCAAGAGACATATTACTATTAATTCGCATTGTTATTCCAGTTACATTTCCAAAGAGATTACAACCGATAATTAAGATACAAGCACATCTGAATTAAACGGTGCGGTTGAACTTAATAAATACAACTTACATACTACATGAAGTCATCATCGTCATGCTCCGTTGATGCAGAACTCTTGCCCTTCGATGATGCGGTCCTCTTGCCCTCCGCCGATGCAGAACTGTTGCCCTTCGAGGATGCAAAACTCTTGCCCTTGGATAATGAGAACTCTTGCCCTTCGACGACGCGGAACCCGGAAGCGGCGGCATGAAGATATCATCTTCGTCCTCGCTCTCCTCAGTCCATAAAAATGGATTGTTTGTTGCAGTCCTTCTGAAAGTTTCACTCTTCGGCAAAACTACCTTCTTCCACCTTTCATGCAACCTAAGAAGTTCTTTACGTACCTCCTCATAGGTCCTTTCAGGCCACCCAGACCTATGTAATTCATGAGACAACTCATTCATTATGGTGTCACTACCGGTGAGTTTGTCCCATGGAACTATCCTATTGTCCATCCTGAAATCGGTGGCTAGCCTCAGAAGACATCTGCTCATCCCAGGATGAAAACTACGATCGAAAGGATAATGGGACAACTCGACTACAATGGACTGCTTATTCACCTCCGTGTGAAGGGGGTTTTATAGGTAGAGAGGAGAAAATGGCGGGAAAGATTGACTGGGGTATGGAGGGAAAGGGTTGGCGGGAACATATGGCGGGAAATGGTTGGCGGGAAACGGGTGGCGGGAACATATGGCAGGAAAGGGTTGGCGGGAAACGGGTGGCGGGAACATGTGGAGGGAAAAGAGTTGGCGGGAAAATATTGACGGAAAGGGTTGTGCAATTTGTTTTCAATGGCTAAGATGGAAAATGGTGACGCAACATTCGTAAGCGATAATTAAAAAAAATAAAACTTTTCGGCCTACCGTAAGCACAAGAGCGCAACCATGCAACTTCGGTCAGCCTTTAACGCGAAAAGGTGGGGCCCAGGGACTCTTCGGCCTACGGTTGACCAAAGAGTGCTCTTCGGCCTATGGGAGGCTGAAGAGTGCTTTTCGGCCCAGTTGGGGCACTCTTCGGCCAACGCAAGGCCGAGGTGCCTACTTCGGTCATCTGCTGGCCGAAGAGGCACTCTTCGGCCATTGGGAGGCCGACGGGGTGCTAGTATTGCAAATAACTAGTTAGCACTGCTATTTTCTGAATTTGCTGTAAAAAAGATGCAACTTTTGAAAAAAAATCGAAGTCTACAGCCCACGCCTATTTCTCTTCTTTGCCATGTACTCTGTTGACATGGTTAATATCTTTTTCAGGAAAAAACAATACAGAGGTGGAGACTAGCTTGTTTTATATGTAGCCAGGCTGAATGTGCTGGTTTCCGACATATTTCTTCCGCATAATTGCAAATAAATTTAACAAATCACTCATGACCGTATGACATTTCTTGTTTCATCAAACACACACAAATCAAGCTTAGTTTATACATGGCTCATCAATCACACACACGCCACACCGTGCAAGGTTTACCAAAATCTTGATTGATGTACAGCCCGGAACAAACAAAATTTTTATTACGGACCACGCAGCTTAAATTTAATTGCAGGAACATTAAGTAAATCAAAATTTAAGCTGGTGTACACCATGTCATGAGTGCTTTGGAAACTATATATTGTCATGAGTGATTTGTTAATGGAACATTCAATAAAGCAAAATTAAAAGCTTAATTGTGTTTGGCTGATGAAACACGAAATGATATACTGTCATGGGTGCTTTGGTAATTATATGGCACTTGAAGCTTATGATTGTACTCAAGAGTTTGAGTGGATATATAAACTTGTGATGTTGCCGTCTAGTATTTCATCGATATATTCTGCATGCTACCTGTTATTTTGGACCGGTAGATTCTTTGAACTGATTTCTGTCTGTCGAATCCATGCCGCGATTTGAGCGAACACACTGCCGCCACTGGCACGCAGGCGTCACTCTGGAATCTGGTGCAGTGGAATTGAGAGAGAAAGAGATGTTGGAGAAGCGGTGAGCGAACGGTGGTACCACGGGCACCATGTTGTCCCAGAGCTCGAGTGCAGTAGGCGCTGATTGATCTGTAAGTTTTGGGTCTATGGACTATGGCCTGCTAGGGTTCCTGAAAAAGTTGATTCAATTTGTGGAGTCTGGTGTCAGTTTATATTCCTTGCTAAAAAGAAAGAGAGGATAAATAGCAAGCGCCATGAACACGAGGAGGTAGCATCTTTCTCTGCCCGTCCGTCCGTGGTCGAAAGGAGGAAGATTGTCAGGCCCAAGTGGAGTCTACTTGGCACCTGAAATGGACATGAAGCTACAGCCAAATATTCAAAAAAATCATTTTACATAAAATATAAAAAATGTTAGTCATGCACCGAAAAAATGTCGTAAAGAAAAAAGTTAATCATGTGTAGGAAAAATGTTTTTTACATTAAACAAAATATCAGGTGTTTAGAAAAATGCACTTGCCATTTAAAAAGATATTTATACAATATATAAAAATGTTCGCATAACTTAAAAAATATATTTCACACATTCAAAAAAACTACTTTTTTGAGGCAATCAAAACAAAAACTACGCACCACTTGGGAAAAAAATGTTTCGCGAGTTTCCAAAATCCTTTTTTGAAATTGTCAAATAATGTATACAATGTAAAAAAAAGGTTTTGTACTGTATAAAAAAATTACCAGTATATTACAAAAAAATGTTTATACAATGTATAAAATGTTTTCGTAGGTTAGAATATAATTATTTGAATTAAAAATGTAACACTCGTATTTGGAAAAAATATTATTATCTCTTCAAAAAGTGTTTAAAACGTGTATTTGAAAACAAATGTATATCATGCATTTAAAGAATGTCCAAAGTGTATCATAAGAAAGTTTCACATGTGCTCTAAAAATATACATTGTGTACTAAAAAAGAAGACATGTGAGGCAAAATAAAAACCGACAAAGTAACAAAAAGAAGAGCAAAATACCCAAGGAAAACAAAGAAAAGCAAGAAAGAAACAAAATAAAAGCAAAGTATAACAAAGCAAGAAAAACCAAAGTAACCAATGATAAAACAAAAGAAAAATGAAGAAAAAAGGGAAACCAAAGGAAAACGGTGAGAAAGCAAATAAAACTAAAGAAAAAATAAAAGGGAAAGAAATTCAAAAATAAACGGAAATGTTAACGCCCACACGTGTGGGCGTTTGGCATCTCAGCCACACGCCTCCATCGCCGTCAAGCAGTATGTGCACGAATCTTGGCACGTTTGGGCTGATTTTGTTTGCCACGTAGGACTAGGCGCGTGTGTTGTGTGACATAGTTCGCCCACACGCCGGTTGCCTCCCCGTGGTCAGCGGTTGCCACTCGGGGGCGTGCGGTGGAACTGCTATGCGCCCGCCCGCGACGCCCGTTCGTTGTTGCCATCAAACACGTCGCGCACTTCGCCCCCCCCCCATCCATCACGGTTCCATTTACTCCTCCCATCACTTACCCGCACAACCCACCCCGCAGTTCAGTCGACTGGAGGAGAAAGCGAGAGGAGAAGGCGATGGCAGAGGCGGAAGAGTCGACGGCATTCGTGGTCGTCGGTGGGGCTCGCCGGACCGGAGCGTCTTCGCCGGGAGTGCCTGCGGGTTGAAGGTAATGCTCCCTCCCTCAATCGAAATCCTGCCAGCATTTCTCCCCTCCCCTCCGTGGTCGAAGCTTCGCTCGGGCTCGCCAGGCGCCGGCATTCCCGCCGGCGGCGGAGACTTGCACTTGCCGTTTTTGGTGGCATTGAGCAGTTTCGTCGCCGCCGCGGGAGCGGTCACGCCGGTGTGGTTCGTTCTGTCCGGAGCCAAATGCTGGTTGTGCTTTGGAATTAGGCCGTCGTTTTTCTGTCCGATAGTTGCTCGTCGCCTCGGAATGCTTTTTTGCGATCAGTGTAGTCAGAATTTTGTTGATGAATTTCAAGTTATGGTAGTTGCCATCGAACCCTAGATCTAGATAGTTGTTTTCAAAGCGCAGTATGAATGCGAACGAGGTAGTTTCAGTAACTATCTGCACCGTATGGCAAATAATTTCCTGATAGACTATGATAGTTGCCACAAATATGTTTCCATGTGGCAACTAATTTCGTGCACATGCTATTGATGTTGCCATGCTGCAGGCACGGTAAAATGTAGTAAATATGTAGACATGGTCAGTTTCAGCAACTGTGTGCAGTGGATGGCAACTAACTCCCACATCAGCTGTGGCGGTTGCCACATATATGCTTTTTCATGTGGCAAGTGTTTTCTGTGAAAACAATATGTCTGTTGCCATGTTGTAGGCAGGATAATATGGCAAATTAGCTGCACTATAGACCCAAATTGTGCGTGTTTGCCACGATAACATACGGCAACTGACAAAATAATATGGCATGGTAAGGTGTACTAAATTTGTTGTCATGACAGTTTCAGCAACTGTGTGCACTGGATGGCAACTAATTTCCACATTAGTTGTGGCAGTTGGCACATATATGCTTTTTCATGCGGCAACTATTTTCTGTGAACACTGTATGGCTGTTGCCATGTTGTAGGCTGACAATGTGGCAAATTAACTATATTAGAGATCCAAGTTGGGTGTGTTTTGCCACGCTGACTTGCGGCAACTGACAAAATAACATGGCATGGTGAAGTGTAGTAAATAGGTAGTCATGGAAGTTTCACCAACCAACTATGTGCACTGGTTGGCAACTAATTTCCACATCAAATTTGTCAGTTGCCATATATATGTTTTCCATGAGGCAAGTATTTCAGTGAACATAGTATTGCTGTTGCCATGTTGTAGGCTGGATATTTTTGTGACAAATTAACTGTACCAGAGACCAAAATGTGTGGTTTGACACGCTGACTTGTGATATCTGAACACATTTGGCTGTGCTAAGTGCTAACCAATTTTTTAGTATGAGGTCAGTGTGTGCATTGCAATTACAGTTTGTTCAGCAGATGTTTTCAACGCTTTTTTTTCTGAATTTGTGTTCCTTTTTTAACATGTCAATTTGAATCTAGCATATTCGGCCTTTCAACACATGGTGACTTGTTTTTTTAATGAGGACAGGGTGTGAGTTGCCACATGTTATGGTTTGTGCAGTGGAAGAGTTGTGCCTTCCTTTCATAGTACGTTGTGCTAACATGGCAACTTCAACATTTTTGTTTAAAGTTCAGTACGATCTGTACATTTTTAAGATGAAGTCAATGTGTTTAATTGCCACATTCTATGTCTTAGACAATCATAAGGGTGCATGTGTGCTCATATGATATTTTTTGCCTTTACTATTGGCCATTTCAATTGAGTCTATGTGGCAACCACATTTTTGTTATGTGGCAACTGCTTACTACATACACTTCGTTCCCACCCTGACAATTTGGTTTGTTCTTACCTCAGCAGAATGGCTCGCGGCGATCATCAAAACGACGATGATGATTTCATGGATGTACCTCAGCAGAATCGGGCAACTGGACGTCGAAAAGACGGCGATGAGGTAACTGTCCACCCCCTCCCCCCCACCCCTCCATATGTTTTTGGATACCACATCAAGCTAGCAATCGTCCGTTAGGATCTAAATTTTTCATGATGAGTGAAAACATGGCAACAAATGATCATTTGTCTGTTTTTGTAGAAGAAGAAACGTACTCGCAATAGGGCTTCGCAGGAACGACTGACTTCATTGACTGAGGGATTTACCGACGATCAGAAGGGAGCTGCTGCTGAGATGGGTATGCAGGTTCTGATGGATGTTCGGTGCAAGAATCTTGTGAACCCTGTATGCGACTGGCTTGGTGAGATCTACGACCCCGCCTCGAGGGAATTTGTGATTCCGGGACGTGGAAGACTGCCGTTGGATGAGGAATCCGTGTTCTGCACTCTGGGTGTGCCACGTGGAGAGATCAAAGTCCCATATGAGGGAAATAATAAGATCGAGGGGTCGTTGTTTCCCCATTTGTTTCCTGGGTTGGAATCCAGGCTGAATACGACTTTCCTGGCAGATTCGCTGCAGGCCATGACAACCCATGGTGAGGTTTTTAAGATGAAGCTACTCATGTACCTCATCTCAGCTGTTTTCGCGCCAACCACTTCTCTTCGCCCAAGCAAAAAATGCTTCCCCATCCTAGTGAATGATCTATCTCTTCTCCATCATTTTTCTTTCAATCTTTTTTTGCTCCGATGTCATGTGTAAGCTAGTCACTGACAGTTTTGTTGATGTTTTTTCATTTGATTTTCTGATGTGGCAACTTACTGTCCCTGAAATTTGTGCCGTGCAGGCAAAACTGAAAGGTGTGAAGAAGATGAATTGGTGTAAGTTCATTGCGAACTTCCTGCACGATGCATTCTCGAACAAGATGTACCAGAAGGGTTGTCGACTACATTTAATGGTATATTTTTTACCAGTGCTTTTTTATGAACATTCTATAACATTGCTATTTATTCAAGGCAACCATGATGGTGTCATTGTGGCAACTAACATCATAACAAGATGGCAACTACCATCATACCATGATGGCAACTAATACAGACAAGTGGCAACTTCTTCTTTTCTTTTTTCATGCCATTCAACTTTTATGATTGAAAGAACATACATTAGCTTGTTTTTTTCCAAGATACCATGACGGCAACTGATACTTTTTCCTATTTAAATTCTTCTACATCAGCTTATGTACGTCGACTGTCTTGATCTGTCCACCGTGGACTTCACTGGGATAGGAGGCCTGCCTCCTGCACACAAGTTTGCTGTTTCTGCATGGACTTACGATGCTATCAAGGAGGTGCTTGCTGCAGACAGGGTAACTGATATGAAATATGGGAAACTGCAGGTTAGTTCTGCTTTCTTTCTTTTCACGGTATTCTTTTCAATTTTATTGTTGTACAACATATGAAAAAAAATGCTCACATGGCAACTGTCTGTGACTAACAAGAGATGACTACCTTGTTAGCCATGGCTGCCTGCACAGCCATGGCCAAGCATGGACTGTTAGTTTGTGTTCATTATTCTCTCCCTGACATCCTAGCTGTTTTTTGGTTATTTCCAGCTAATGGCCAAGCATGCTATAGACTATAGCGTGTTTGGTGGGCCTCAAAACTTTGGAAAGTGGATGGACATGTACTCAGCTCCGTCTTGTCCTACTCAGGTAATCAATGATACACATCTATGTTTTACTTTGGGTTTATTTTGATCTTGTGCGCATGACTCCAACATGGTTGCTTACTGCTGCTTCTTGTTTTATGCACAGGCGAGGGCACCTGTCGAGCATCTAATTGGGCAGTTTGCATCCGGAATGACCGGCTTGCTCGGGAAGTTGGTTGAAGGTTGGACGTCCCTCAATGGCTATGACAGAGATGCAGTCGCGAGGCAGTTCACAACATTTGTTGCAGAACGGACACATCGGCCAACTGGCTGCATTGGTCAGTACGACTACAACAGTTCCCAGGAGCTCCTTGACACACAAGATGAACTAGAAGGAGACACTGCTCTCAACAAGGATGATGACGACGACATGGAGTATGTGCAGTGCGACACTGACGATGATGAACATGTTGAAATTCGAGAAGGCGGGAAGAAGGGCAAGGCTACAACAGATGCCCCCTCATTGGAGAAAGTCAAAGAACATACAGCTGCGAGAGGAAAGGGGGTGTCGCCATCCAAGAGGGGGAGGGCCCCAGAGGATGTTGGGTAGGGCTCTCCTGGCAAGAGGTCTAGGACCGATCCTGTAGCTGCTAGGATGAGGTTCGACTTATATTTTTTAGTGTTTTTGTTTTGCCTGCCTTGTTGAATAGACTGACCCTTTTTTTGAATTTGCTTTTGGTAAGCGTGGCAATGATTTCGTGTCTGACCCTTGGCATCTTTTGTTGCCACTTTTCTTAATATGTGCAGTGAGGCGTCAGCTGGCCGACCAGTTATGAAGAAACAAGCACCAACGCCAACCCGTGCTTCTGCTCGATTGAAAAAGGGTGTCCCCGTTGCTGGTGGCACCCATTGCACCAGGTCATCTCCTCATACGACGACGTCCAACACCGGGGATCCTGTCGTGTTGCCAGACTTGAGGAAGCCAGTCAAGAAGTAGGTTATTCTTGTTCTTTTTCATTGCCATTGTTCTATGTTTTCGCTTTTCAATGCAGCTATTCAGCTTGCCACATGGGTTAATGCCATCAGTCCCACATGGCAACTGCTGGTTTTTCCAATCATCTCTCTCTTTTTTTCAACTGCATGGCAACTCCTGCTTGTTTTTGCATGGCAACTGCTATCTAGGCCACATGGCAGCTCTTAATGCACCTACATGGCAACTACCATCTTTCCATTGGCTTGTGTGGTGATCAATATCTAGTTTTGAAACTACAGCCCTGGCACATCAAACATTTTTTTCCTTTTTTTAAAGATGGCAGCCATGGCAACCCCTACTTGTTCTGCATGGCAACTGCCACCTTTGCCGTATGGCAACTCTTATTCCACCTACAAGGCAACTACCCAGCTTCTTCATTGGCTTGTGTGCTCACCCATAATTAGCTTTTTAAATGACAACCCTCGCACTTCACACATTTCATTCAATTTTTTTTGAGATGGTTTCAATTACAATTTTTTTTGTTTTATTTTATTAATACTTTCCATGTGCTTTTTTCTTCACAGGGTGAAGAAGACTACTACACGTGCGACCACTCATACCATCAGGGACCCACTCGAATGCCTTCATTCAAAGCTGTCAACAGGTGGCAACTCAGATGTTCATGAGGCGCCAGTCGACAAACTGCTGTTGCACCGTCAACTGTTCCCACTAGCTCTGACGCAAGCGGACGACCATCTCCGCCGGTTGCAGATGTGTAGGCTACAACAACAGGCATCCGTACATCTGGGAGTGACGAGTCGGTATCAGCCAGGACTGCTGAAATATTGCCAACCCTGTTGTCAATGAAAGATGCTGCTGTGAGCCATCCCACCCGATCAACAAGCACTACTAGGGAAAAGCCTATACACAGAATCTTACCAGCAGCGCTCCCAAAAATACCACGCTGCTGCTACTTTGTAGCATCGCGTGCTAGTGAAACGCGCTGCTGACAGGAAAATAGCAGTAGCGCGTCCACCACAAACCGCGCTACTGCTATAATTGCCATGACCTCGCCCCCCCCTCTAGTTATAGCAGTAGCGCACTATATTGAACAGCGCTACTGCTATAGAAGTTAGCAGCAGCGCGCTTATAGGAAAACCGCTACTGCTAAGATCAGCCCACAAGTTTAGTCCCACCTCGCTCCATGAACAGGGTGTTTACCACCTTAAATATGTTATTTCTGAAACTACCACAACCAATTGGTCTTCACTGAACTCTATGTGTAGAATTTGTGGCGCAATATGAGTCCTCTCCAGTTCCTACCGGAGAGGACTCATATTGACAATTCAGATTGTACACAAAAAGATCATTGATGGCCAATGTATTTTTGCATTGACGTATTTTTTGTATAGTTAGACTTAGCAGTAGCGGTTTATGTGCAAAGCGCTACTGCTATTCAGATTAGCTGTAGCGCGTTTTGGCAAACGCGCTACAAGTATCCCTACCTTATCCCCACGCGCACGACCGGCTCTCACTCACAGTCTCACTCTCGCCCCTTAACCATCGTCCTGCGTCGCCGCCGCCGCCGCCTTCGTCCGTCCGCCGCCGAGGTACTCCCCTTCTTCCGTCCCTCCTCCCTCCTCCTCGCACATCCTCCCTCCGCCTGCGGCCGCCCCTCCCTCCTCCGCCGCCGCCCTCCTCCCTCCGCCTGCGGCCGCCCCTCCTCCCTCCTCCGCCGGCAGCCCTCCTCCCACCGCCCTCGACCTCGCCGCCCCTAGCTACCTCTCTGTCGCCCCCCACCCCCTGCCACTAGTTAGTACTAGATTTAGTAGTTGTAGATGTTAATTTAGGGTTCATAGCTAGTACTAGATGTTGCTTAGTTAGTACTAGATTTTTAGTAGTAGTAGATGTGAATTACTAGTAGTGATGGTACTAGTTAACTAGATGTTGCTTAGTCAGTACTAGATTTTTAGTTGTAGTTGAACTAGTTTACTAAGTAAATTAATAAACTAGTTCAACTAGTTGAATTAATAGAACTAATGTATTTTTAGTAAGATAATTAATATAACTAGTTGAACTACTTTATTTTTAGAAAGAACTAGTTTTTTTCTATTTATAGTAAGTTTATATTTAGTAAGAACTAGTTGAATTAATAAAACTAGTTGAACATGTCATATTTGTTGTTATTTTTTAGTTTAAGCAATTATTCGGGATGTATTAGTGATAACTTATATGGTTTCTCAGGTGACCACCGTCTTCCCCGTCATCGACCCCCTTCGACATCCCCGTCGTCGTCCCCGTCACCGACCCCCTCCGACATCCCCGCCGTCGTCCCAGTCACCGACCCCCTCCGACATCGAGGTGAGACCAGCCAAATATCCTTGTATATCTTGTGTTGTTGCTCAAATAGGATATGTGGATGTCCAAGTGACCGTTCATGTTCTGTTTACATCTCCGAGTGGCCTATGTTTTGCCGGAGTGTTGATTAATTTCCGTTCCGGCAAATTTCAGGCGCTCGATATGTCCTTTTTTAGCAAAGTTCATGCCGGATTTTTTCGTGAATTCTGGCATGACTTGTGCTAGAATATGTACAAGTTTAATCTTTGAATTATGAACGTAGGAAATGTCGTACTCAGACGACGACAGTCTCCCGGGGGAGTGCAGCTGGTGCCACGACGATCGAGGTATGTGTGACAGGTTCGTTGAGCTGGACGAAGATCGGCGCTTCAGCATTAAGCTCGAGGAGACCTTCGATGTTGAAACGGTACGCAACAACGACAAGAGTTTTGTTTCGTAATTAAGCATGACTTCAACTATTTCAACGTCTAATTTTCATATTTTACAATTCGACTAGCTTATCCCATGCCATGCAAGACGCTATGTCTTGGAGAGGATGGGTTTTGAAGACCATGAAAATTTCGAAACAAAGAAAATAAATCTAAGGACCCATCACGATATGGATTTTGAAGTAAATCTGTGCAATGCTCAGAGCGTAACCCATTTTGGTTGCCAAAATTGGGAAGCACTTTACAAAATGTATGGTTTTTATGAGGGTATGATTATCACCATGGATCTTGGTGATCCTGACATCGAGCAAGACAATATGGACATTTGGGTCCTTATTGATACGCTTCCGATTCTACCGCAATGTGAGTTTCTCAAACATAGTTATTAACTAATTTATATTGTTTATTTCAAAATAGTTGACAACTTATTTCCATTGACAGCTTATTTTGAATCTTCAAAGAATGTTCCGAAGATGGTAGATAAAACCCACTACACTGATGGCTCTGAATTAACTTATAAGGAGAAAAGTCATCTGATTGCTTATTGTACTTTTCTTCATAATTACAATACCTATTATCGAACTCCTCCAAATTATGGTGAATACGTGCCACTAGTGCACATGTTGAACCACGGTAACTTCTATGGAGATACACTGGTAAGATTTTTTACTATTACGACATCCGTGCATCTTTTGCATACTTCTAAAACTAGTACATCATTGCTAACTACGAAGTTATTACTATGTTTTTCAATAGGAAATCCCGATGGATTGTGTGCCTCATCTGATGTATCAGAATGGTCGCCTTGTAGTTATGAACATACAGCCAGGTGAATCTAAGGAGCTCACCTGTGCATATCGGATTTCTAAAAGCGGTGAACACATGCTAATCAAAGAATGGAAAAAATGTTTGGACATTCGCAAGGAGGTTCTTGGAAGTAACATTAAGCGAAAGGCAAGAATTGGAGACAGGATAATCTCCATTCTCCATAATGGAGAGTCAGGGGCTATCTTGTTTTTTGCAATTTTACCTTGGAGAATATAGTAGGTCCTAAGAGAATGTAGTAGTTCCTATGAGGTCCTAAGAGAATGTAGTAGGTCCTATGTGATGTCTCATTAATGAAAACGATGATCTTGAGGAGGTGTTATATGACAATGATGTATTATGATGATAAGTTGTTAATGATATGATATGATATTTATTATATCATTGGGTGAAAGAACCGCGGATTAGTTTCAAGTGGATGTCCATCCACTTGAAACTAGTCCACGGTTGTTTCACCTACTCATTATGATGTAAAAACAGTCTCTAAATTCTTGTTGTATGAAAAATTGTGTAAAGGTGTATGAAATACAACATGAAATAAAAAAGAAATAAAATACAAATAATAGTAGTAGCGCGGGCAAGGAGGAGCGCTACTACTAATTACCAGCAGCGCTGCTTTGGAGGGGCACTACTACTAGATCATTTAGCAACAGCGCGGGTCCAGGCGCGCTGCTGCTAAGCTTTAGCTGTAGCGCCTTATCAGTTGCGCTCCTTCCCGCTCTACTGATAGGACTAAAACCCGCGCTACTGCTAGGATTTTCCCTAGTAGTGAAGTGTTGAAGTGGACGCCCCCGAGACCAACCTAAGCAAGGAAGATTCCCGCTCATCTGACACGGATTCCAAGCGCGTGTGCGGTGGCACTCCTGTGTCCATGGCAGAAGCTGCTGAGGCGACAGTTCACAAGGATGTGCCATCCACAGGTGAGACTCTTGGCACAACAGCTCCAGTTGCTGTTGGTGCAGAGGTTGCTAAGGCGACCGTTTCGCGGGCTGGTCTTCCGCCTAGGCGTCGTAGCCCCCGCAAGCAATCAACAGACATACCTAATGCACCGGCTGTAGCTAGGAGCAGCATAGATGACTCTGATTATGTTCCTGCGTCCACACTGTTCCCACCACCTGCCACAAGCAATGTTACGGAGAAACCGGTAGACCGGAGTACAACTGAGCCAGGTGTCAAGCCGGGCATGACTGATGGAGGTGAATGTCCAGAGCAGTCTGCGTCATTACCTGCCGTGGAGAACCCCAGCTTAAATCTGCGCACTTCTGAGCTCCCAATCAACAGTGGTGTCCCCTACAGCCCCAACAAGAGGATGGTCAACAAATCTACAACCGTCACCGCTGACAGCACGCCCCGCCCTACGAATAAGCCTGATGATTCTGCAACGGGCGATACAGAAATGTTTGTCGATCTTTCACCCTTGAATTCTGCCCCAGAAATTGTTCGCGGTGCAGCCAGTAGGCAGGAGAGGCACCCAATGGCCTTCACTCCACTGAGCTTTATCCTTGGCATCAGTCCAAATCAACCAGTGGTGCAAGATCCTACACCAGTTGCTTTTGCTTTCTCGGCAGGCATGACCACAATGATTGCGCAGCCAATGGTCGAGGGCAGGAAGGCTGTCAAGTTCGCAGAGCCAATCGTCCAAGGTACATTTCTTCTGCGCTTACCATTTTTTTGTGTTCTCACTTGTGATGGCAACTGTTATGTGGTGCCATGGCAACTGGATTTTGCTGCACCACGACACCTACATTTTTTGTTGCCATGGTGCTTTTTTCCATTCGGCAACCACATGTCAACTGAAGTTGATACAAACATGGAAACTGCACTTTTGTTCCGCATGGCAACTGCACTTGTTTGCACATGGCAACCACAGTTCACTATACATGGCAACTGGATTTACTACAGCATGCGACCTGCAAATTTTGTTTTCCACGATGAATTTTTCATTCGGCAACCACACGGCAACTGGAGTTGACATAACATGGCAACTGCACTTCCTTTCACATGGCAACTACAGTGCAATACACATGGCAACTGGATTTGCCTACACATGGCAAATCTCCCTACCTGTTGTACCTACACATGGCAATTTTTCACACTACATTTGTTCTATTTTCCATGCATCCTAACCCACTTTTTGATCCTTGCAGGCACCCCTGAGGAGATTTCGCCTTCACTTGATGAAGCTTACCACAGGATTGAGGAGGCATCATTGCAGAGGAGGTCCTCACGAGGTCAGAGGCAATCAAGTTCCAACGTGACTGCTGAGACGCTATCTGAGGATACCATTAGAAGTGTCACCCCTGGTTCTGTGAGGC
>LT934117.1:729648312-729660179 GCA_900231445.1 Triticum turgidum subsp. durum | reverse complement strand
TACCATCCATCCTTGTTCTACTTTATAGATGGACGATGATTTGTTTACGTTTTATTTTTTTTCTTTTTACTTAGCAGACATGATTCTTTCATGTTATATCATTTTCATACAGCTCATGTTTGGACAGAACCAAGGTCATACAATGGGATGCGACGTACGTTGACTTGGGTGATCTTGCCGAGTCCGTGAAGCCATTCGGTAAAATGTCGACGAATGTAGTTGCATGTCGGATTGACATCATCAACAGGCATATGGATATGTGATACGTCTCCATCGTATCTATAATTTTTTATTGTTCCATGCCAATATTATTCAACTTTCATATACTTTTGGCAACTTTTTATACTATTTTTGGAACTAACATATTAATCCAGTGCCCAGTGCTAGTTCCTGTTTGTTGCATATTTTATGTTTCGCAGAAAACCAATATCAAACGGAGTCCAAACGGGATAAAATCGGAAGGAGAATTATTTTGGAATATTTGGGATTTTCCGAAGGAAGAATCAACGTGAAACAGTGTCCGAGGTGGCCACGAGACAGGGGGGCGCGCCCACACCCCCTGGGCGCGCCTGGCACTCTCGTGGGCCACCCGTAAGGCGGTTGATGCCCTTCTTTTGCCGCAAGAAAGCTAATTTTATGAGAAAATCTGGGCGAAAGATTCACCCCAATCGGAGTTACGGATCTCCGGATATTAAAGAAAAGATGAAGGGGTAGAATCTGAGAACGCAGAAACAGAGAGATAGATCCAATCTCGGAGGGGCTCTCGCCCCTCCCACGCCATGGGAACCAAGGACCAGAGGGGAAACCCTTCTCCCATCTAGGGAGAAGGTCAAGGAAGAAGAAGAAGAAGGAGGGCTCTCTCCCCCTTACTTCCGGTGGCGCCGGAATGCCGCCGGGGGCCATCATCATCACCGAGATCTACACCAACACCTCCGCCGTCTTCACCAACATCTCCATCACCTTCCCCCATCTATATTCAGCGGTCCACTCTCCCGCATCCCTCTATATCCTCTACTTGAACATGGTGCTTTATGCTTCATATTATTTTCCAATGATGTGTTGCCATCCTATGATGTCTGAGTAGAATTTCATTGTCCCATCGGTGATTGATGAATTGCTATGATTGGTTTGAGTTGCATGTTTTATTATTGGTGCTGTCCTATTGTGCCCTCCGTGTCGCACAAGCATGAGGGATACCCTTTGTAGGGTTTGCAATATGTTCATGATTTTCTTATGGTGGGTGGCGTGAGTGACAAAAGCACAGACCCGAGTAAGTAGGTTGTTTGCATATGGCATAAAGGGGACTTGATACTTTAATGCTATGGTTGGGTTTTACCTTAATGAATCTTTAGTAGTTGCAGATGCTTGCTAGAGTTCCAATCATAAGTGCATATGATCCAAGTAGAGAAAGTATGTTAGATTATGCCTCTCACTCAAATAGAATTGCAATAGTGATTACCGGTCTAGTAACATAGTCAATTGCTTAGGGACAATTCCACAACTCCTACCACCACTTTTCCACACTCGTTATATTTACTTTATTGCATTTTTATATAAACAGCCCCTAGTTTATATTTACGTGTTCTTTATTATCTTGCAAACCTATCCTATCATACCTACAAAGTACTTCTAGTTTCATACTTGTTCTAGCTAAAGTGAACGTCAAGCATGCGTAGAGTTGTATCGGTGGTCGATAGAACTTGAGGGAATATTTATTCTACCTTTAGCCCCTCGTTGGGTTCAACACTCTTACTTATCGAAAACTGTTGCGATCCCCTACACTTGTGGGTTATCAAGACCTTTTTCTGGCGCCGTTGCTGGGGAGTCATAGTGTGGGGTGAATATTCCCGTGTGTGCTTGTTTTCTTTATCACTAAGTAATTTTTATTTGATGTTCTCAGTTGTTCTCTATCTTTAGTTATGGATATGGAACACGAAATACCAAAAAAATTAGGTGTACTTGCTACTCATAGAGATGGGGTAATGTTGGAAATATGCCCTAGAGGCAATAATAAATTAGTTATTATTATATTTCCCTGTTCATGATAATCGTTTATTATCCATGCTATAATTGTATTGATAGGAAACTCAGATACATGTGTGGGTACATAGACAACACCATGTCCCTAGTAAGCCTCTAGTTGACTAGCTCGTTGATCAATAGATGGTTACAGTTTCCTGACCATGGACATTGGATGTCGTTGATAACGGGATCACATCATTAGCAGAATGATGTGATGGACAAGACCCAATCCTAAGCCTAGCACAAAGATCGTAGTTCGTATGCTAAAGCTTTTCTAATGTCAAGTATCATTTCCTTAGACCATGAGATTGTGCAACTCCCGGATACCGTAGGAATGCTTTGGGTGTACCAAACGTCACAACGTAACTGGGTGGCTATAAAGGTGCACTATAGGTATCTCCGAAAGTGTCTGTTGGGTTGGCACGAATCGAGACTGGGACTTGTCACTCCGTGTAAATGGAGAGGTATCTCTGGGCCCACTCGGTAGGACATCATCATAATGTGCACAATGTGACCAAGGGGTTGATCACGGGATGATGTGTTACAGAACGAGTAAAGAGACTTGCCGGTAACGAAATTGAACAAGGTATCGGGATACCGACGATCGAATATCGGGCAAGTGCAATACCGCTAGACAAAGGGAATTGTATACGGGATCGATTGAGTCCATGACATCATGGTTCATCCGATGAGATCATCGTGGAACATGTGGGAGCCAACATGGGTATCCAGATCCCGCTGTTGGTTATTGACCGGACAACGTCTCGGTCATGTCTACATGTCTCCCGAAACCGTAGGGTCTACACACTTAAGGTTCGATGACGCTAGGGTTATAAAGGAAGTTTGTATGTGGTTACAGAATGTTGTTCGGAGTCCCGGATGAGATCCCGCACGTCACGAGGAGTTCCAGAATGGTCCGGAGGTAAAGATTTATATATGGGAAGTCCTGTTTTGGTCATCGGAAAAGTTTCGGGCGATATCGGTAACGTACCGGGACCACCGGGAGGGTCCCGGGGGTCCACCAAGTGGGGCCACCAACCCCGGAGGCTTGCATGGGCCAAGAGTGGTGAGGGACCAGCCCCTGAGTGGGTTGGTGCGCCTCCCACAAGGCCCAAGGGGCAGCTAGGAGAAAAAAAGGGGGAAACCCTAGGCTTAGATGGGCCTAAGGCCCACCCTAGGGGGCGCCTCCCTCTCTCCCCTCTTGGCCGCCCCTTTGTTCCCCATCTAGGGCTGCCCCC
Organism: Triticum turgidum subsp. durum; assembly: GCA_900231445.1. Taxonomy (NCBI): domain Eukaryota; kingdom Viridiplantae; phylum Streptophyta; class Magnoliopsida; order Poales; family Poaceae; genus Triticum; species Triticum turgidum. Next base: position 729,656,919 of record LT934117.1, on the reverse strand, counting down.
CCTAGGGGTGGGAACCCTAGAGGGGGCACACACTCCTCCCCTTCCCCTATATATATGAGGCCTGGGGGCTGCCCAATACACGCGATTCCATCTCTCGTTGGTGCAGCCCTGCATCTCTTCTTCCTCCTCTCCTGTGGTGCTTGGCGAAGCCCTGCAGGATTGCCACGCTCCTCCATACCACGCCGTTGTGCTGCTGCTGGATGGAGTCTTCCTCAACCTCTCCCTCTCTCCTTGCTGGATCAAGGCGTGGGAGACGTCACTGGGCTGTACGTGTGTTGAACGCAGAGGTGCCGTCCATTCGGCACTCGGATCATCGGTGATTTGAATCACGATGAGTACGACTCCTTCAACCCCGTTCTCATGAACGCTTCCGCTTAGCGATCTACAAGGGTATGTAGATGCACTCTCCTTCCCTCGTTGCTAGTTTCTCCATAGATAGATCTTGGTGATACGTAGGAAAATTTTGAATTTCTGCTACGTTCCCCAACAGTGGTATCAGAGCTAGGTCTACTGCGTAAAATAACTATGCAATAAATAGAGCCTAGTGAACATTAACTTAAGCACAGAACATTTTGAAAATATTTTCCTAATGCAATTAATGCACTTTTTGCAGATAAAACAAATACCAAATAAACTCCAAAACTTCAAATAATATTCAAAATAAAATTTCCCACTCTTTTATATTTTGAGGAAGTCATCTTATCCCCTCTCATTTGTTTTTCTCGAGTGGAAAAATATTATTTGAATATTTTTTTTTAAAAACTCCAAAATGCAAAGAAATATGACATGCATTGAATGATTCTATTAACATCCGAATTTAATAAAAATTGGGATGTTACAAACCTACCCCCCCTTAAGATGAATCTCGCCCTCGAGATTCGGGTTGGCCAGCAAAAAGGTGTGGATGGTCCTGTCTGAGATCTTCTTCCCTTTCCCAGGTAGCTTCCTCCTCGGTGTGGTGACTCCACTGAACTTTGCAGAACCTGATGATCTTGGTTCGAGTGATCCTCTCTGCAGTCTCAAGAATCTTAATAGGCTTCTCCTCATAAGTCAGATCGCTCTCTAACTGAATTGCCTCGAGTGGCACTGTATCCCTCAAAGGAATATCCGCCATCTCTGCATGACACTTCTTCAGCTGGGAAACATGGAACACATCATGAACTCCTGTCAAAGCCTCTGGTAATTCCAACTGGTATGCAACCTCTCCTCTGCGTTCCAGAACTCTATATGGTCCCACAAATCGTGGTGCTAACTTTCCTTTGACTCCAAATCTCTTAATACCTCGAAGTGGAGACACTCGAAGATATGCTCTATCTCCCACTTCATAGATCACTTCCTTGCGTTTAGCATCAGCATAGCTTTTCTGCCTTGACTGGGCTATCTTAAGTCTGTCACGAATCAACTTGACCTTCTCCTCTGAATCCCTGATCAAATCAGGTCCAAATAATTTGCGATCTCCAACTCCATTCCACATCAAAGGTGTCCTGCATTTCCTGCCATACAATGCCTCGAAAGGGGCCATCTGCAAACTGGCTTGGTAGCTGTTGTTATACGAGAACTCTGCGTAGGGTAAGTTATCATCCCAACTAGACCCATAGTCTAGCGCACAAGCTCTCAGCATGTCCTCCAGAATCTGATTGACTCTCTCTGTCTGTCCATCAGTCTGTGGATGGAAGGCTGTACTAAACTCGAGCCTGGTACCCAAAGTTTCATGCAACTGTTTCCAAAACTTTGAGGTAAACTGCGTTCCTCTATCTGATACGATGCTCCTCGGAACTCCATGCAGACATACAATCCTGGTCATATATATCTTTGCCAGCTTAGCACTTGTATAGGTGGTCTTCACTGGAATGAAGTGAGCAACCTTGGTCAAACGATCCACTATCACCCAAATGGAATCATAACCTGAACGGGTCCTAGGTAACCCCGTGATAAAGTCCATACCAAGTTTATCCCATTTCCAATCAGGTATTGGCAACGGCTGAAGTAAACCTGCTGGTTTCTGATGCTCTGCCTTTACTCTCTGACATACATCACATATTGCCACATACTCGGCAATCTCTCTCTTCATACCGGCCCACCAAAAACTTTCCTTCAAGTCCAAATACATCTTGGTGTTGCCTGGGTGTATCGAATATGGTGAGTCATGAGCCTCCTGAAGAATCAACTTCCTGATCTCTGGATCATTGGGTACACAAATCCGTTGCTCAAACCATATGGTTCCATTTTCATCCTCACGGAATCCTTTTGCTTTCCCTTTTCCCATCATTTCCTTTATCTCAGCAATACCTTGGTCCAACTTCTGGGCTTCTCTGATTCTTCCCAACAAGGTGGACTGTACCTCGAGTGCGGCAACATAACCTCTTGGAACTATTTCTAACTGAAGGTCTCTAAGCTCATCACATAACTCCGGAGGTAAACCTCCTGCTGTAAGGGTGTTAACGTAACTCTTACGGCTCAAAGCATCCGCCACAACATTGGCTTTTCCTGGGTGATAATGCAGACTCATGTCATAATCCTTTATAAGTTCCAACCATCTCCTTTGCCTGAGATTCAACTCCTTCTGCGTGAAAATGTACTTCAAACTCTTGTGATCCGTGTAAACATCACAACGATTCCCAATAAGATAGTGTCTCCATGTCTTGAGTGCATGCACAACGGCTGCTAACTCCAAGTCATGCGTGGCATAGTTCAACTCATGAGGTCGAAGCTGTCGTGAAGTATAAGCTACAACTTTTCCCTCCTGCATAAGAACACCTCCAAGTCCCTGACGTGAAGCATCACAATACACCTGAAAGTCCTTGTGTATGTCAGGTAGGATTAGCACTGGGGCTGTAACCAAACGCTTCTTCAACTCTTGAAAGCTGGCCTCACACTCTTCAGTCCAAACGAACTTGGTGTCCTTCTTCAACAACGTTGTCATGGGCCTTGCAATCTTAGAGAAATTTTCAATAAATCTCCGGTAATATCCTGCAAGTCCAAGGAAACTGCGAATCTCGCCAACTGTGGTGGGTGCATTCCATTCGGTGACTGACTCTACCTTGGTAGGGTCCACTGCAATCCCTTCACCTGACACAACATGTCCAAGGAATCCGACTTCCTTGAGCCAAAACTCACACTTGCTGAACTTGGCATAAAGTTGATGTTCTCTGAGCTTCTCCAGAACCAAGCGCAGATGTTCAGCGTGTTCCTCCTCATTCTTGGAGAAAACCAATATGTCATCAATGAATACTACCACGAACTTATCCAAGAACTCCATGAACACCTTGTTCATCATGCTCATAAAATAGGCAGGGGCATTAGTCAAACCAAAGGACATGACTGTATACTCATAAAGCCCATACCTTGTGGTAAAAGCTGTCTTGGGTATATCCTTCTCGCGGATCTTCAATTGATGATAACCCGATCGAAGATCGATCTTGGAGAAAACACTAGCTCCTTCTAGCTGGTCAAACAAGTCATTGATCATCGGTAGGGGATACTTGTTCTTGATGGTCACTTCGTTCAAAGAGCGGTAATCCACACACATCCTCAAGGTTCCATCCTTCTTCTCTACTAAGAGTACTGGGGCTCCCCAAGGTGATGAACTCGGGCGAATATACCCTTTCTCTAGCAACTCCTTAATCTGTTTCTTGACTTCCTCCAAATCAGTAGCGGGCATCCGATACGGCCTCTTGGAGATAGGTCCTGTACCTGGCAGTAACTCAATCAAAAACTCAATCTCCCGATCTGGCGGCATACCTGGTAACTCCTCCGGAAATACATCGGGATAATCCTTCACCACTGGTACTTCTTCCTGGACAACTCCCGTAAGAGAGTTCACCTGAGTCCTCTTAGGCTTAAGCCTGGATACATACTTGATCCTCTTCTTCTCTGGGGTGGTGAGAAAAATCGATCTACTAGCACAATCGATGGTCCCCTCATACTTGGACATCCAATCCATCCCTAGGATTACATCCAACCCTTGTGACTCTAGTATGATCATATCCGTAGGGAAAACATGTCCCCCTATGTTCAAAGGCAACTGGAAACACCCCTGACTAGCCATAGACTCGGCTCCTGGGGAACTCACTAGAATGGGTGCCTTAAGAGCTATGGTAGGCAACTTATGTCTATCCACGAATCCCCTCGATATGAATGAATGCGATGCACCAGTGTCAAAAAGAATGAGTGCCGGAAATAAATTAACCAAGAACTTACCAATCACTGCATCAGGCTGTTCATAGACCTCTTCCACATTGACATGATTCACATGCCCCTTAGTGAAAGGATTAGGCTTCTTGCCTCCAGAATTCCCATTGCCATTTCCATTTCCATTCTGCGCCTCAGGACACTCATTGGAGTAGTGCCCTGTCTTCTTGCATTTGAAGCAAGTGATGTGACTCAGATCTTTCTTCATTGGTGTAGAAGAGTTGAAATGCGGCTGGTTGCCATTCCCTCCATTGCCATTTCCATGCTTGTGACCATGGTGGTTGTGTCCATTTCCTCCATGCTGAATGTGGCCTCCATGGTCATGATGATTCCCTCCAAACTTGCTAGTTCCTGATCCAGAACTTCCTGAGTACGGGCTATAGCGGGGTTTTTGTTGAACTCCAGAGTTATACTTCCCATGACCGTACTTTCTCTTACGATTCTCCATCTGCTGGTGCTTGCCCTCGAGAATGGTAGCCTTATCAACCAACTCCTGATAGTTCGCAAAGGTCACCACAGCCAACTGAACTCCCAACTCATCGTTTAGTCCCTCCAGAAACTTCTCCTGCTTGGCTGCATCAGTGGCCACGTCCCCTGGTGCATAACGGGCCAACTTACTGAACTCCTCAGCATACTGGGATACCGTGCGTCCTCCCTGGCGCAAGCTGCGGAACTCCTTCTTCTTCAGACTCATGGCTCCAGCTGAGACATGAGCAGTGCGGAATGCCTGCTGGAACTGAGTCCAAGTCACATTCTCCAAGGGGTATGTGGTGGTGTAGTTCTCCCACCAAGCAGCGGCCGGGCCATCCAGCTGATGGGCGGCAAACTTCACCTTCTCAGCATCATTGCATCCTGCCGTGGCTAGCTCCCTTCCTATCTTGCGGAGCCAGTCATCTGCGACGATTGGCTCCGTGCTGCTGGAGAACACGGGTGGTTTCAGCCTCAGAAAACGGGTAAGACTGTCAACTGGGGGTGGCGGCGGTGGGTTGTTGTTGTTCTGGTTCTGGTTCTGAATGAGCATCTGCATAAGAGCATTCTGCTGCTGGATCAATTGCGTGAGCTCCGGCGGAAAGCTGGGGTCACGTCTTGAAGGCATCTGGTGGGTTTAGAGTGGATGAGAAGTCAGAATAGAATAAGGCCTAGGGAGTAAAATCATACTACCCATATGCACATGATAGCAATAAAACTTCAAATCACTCCAATTCAATTTCACTCAAAGGGGTTCACATGAACAATCAAACCTAAGGTAAGCCATGTCACAAGATTTGACAAGGTCTCACAAATGAAATAAAACTAATCGGATAACGAAACCAAATTTCCAACTCTCATGGTGGTATAAAATCTAACTCTCGTCGGATGAAGACCAGTCAACCATGTTGACATCAGGTGTTCTTGCATCACTGTCGGTGTCATCATCTCCAAGCTCATCACCCTGGTCCTTGTCCTGGCTGACATAGGCACCATACGAGTGATCCTCCTGAATGTTTTCTCCCTCATCCAGCTTCTCCTCGGCCTCCTCAAGCTCAAGCTTCAGATCGTCGATCTTCTCCTGTAGTGCGTCCAGCTCTCCCTCATGCTCGATGCGAGCGTCTTGGAGTTCCTCCTCGAGATCGGCCTTGCGAGTCATGAGGTTCTTGATGACGATCATGTTGTCAGACAGCTCCAGCTCCATCATACGAATGTGATCCTCCATGTCCTGGATATGGGATGCTATCGTCTCGTCCTCCAGGGTACGCACCACATCTCCTTTTGCGTCACGGCGTCCGTACATCACGAAGGAGGTCCTCTTGAGGTCTTCGTCGTACTCCTCCCGAATGCGTCCGAGAGCAATGTGAGCAGCGATGCCCCTGCCCAAGCCCCATGTTGCAGTATCCACATGGAAATCAATGGGCTTGGTGCGGTTTCCGAGGATGCGTCCAGGGATATGGGCATCGATCCTCCAACATGTCTCCTCGGGCAGGGTGGCGGTGAAGGTTCCAGTGAATGTGGGAAGCCCAATCTTCAGGTGCTTCACGATCTTCACCAGCTGCCGTCCAAAAGGCATGGTCTCATCGGGCTGCTCAAACTCGACAATGGCGGACGGCATCTAAATTTTGAAAGAGGGAAGAAATTAGTACAGAAGTAAAGAAGGTACGAGACCAAAGGATATATAGAGAAAGTGAAAAAATAAAGTTTTATCCTATGGCTTTTCCATTTTCTAGGGGTCGCGTCCTACAGTCAACGTGTGCTCTGATACCATCTTGTAGCGACCCGACTCGGTAAGAGTCGAAGTCTCTGTGCTTACCGTGCTAGTCCCTGGATCGACTTACTAGCACACACAGTACTCGATGAAATAACAGAAATAACACACATCTCTTTATTACATCGATAGTCCAGGAGCAATACATTTATTACCAAATAGGGCATAGAGCCAATAAACAAATACTGCGGAAGCAAAGTAGTAAATGAGTCCAACTCCACGAGCAAGGCTGAGTGTAGAACATCGACCTATCGCACCTTAATCCTCGTCGGATATATCTGCAACGTGATAAGTTGCAGCCATATAGGTCAGTACATTGAATGTACTGGCAAGTCACATCATAAGTGTAATGAACCTACTTGTACATGCAATTTGGCTGGTGGAAAGCTCTAAGTTCAAATTTTGCATAAAGCTAGTTTTTCCCTATTATAAAAAAAAAAGTTATTCTACTACTACACATTTGCATAGGATGAGTTGGCAAACCCAACTCCATCCGTTCCCAAGTTTCATTTAAATCCCAACTGTTTAATTAAAGGTGAGGAGATCTCCCAGCATTTTCACTACTAGATGCTCAAGATGTCCGTAACCGGGGACACGGCTAATCGATTAGGTTGACACTCTGCAGAGGTTGCGCACTTTTCCCCACAAGACTCGACCACCTCCATGATCGGAAGATCGAGACATAGTCTTTCGAAAATGCTCCCCCTTAACCCACGGATAGGCCGGTACACCTACATCCTTCTACATCTGCTAGCCCATCCCGGAAGGGGTCACACTAACTACTCAACTAAGCCAGAGCCCATATTGGCTTGTGGCTGCACACGTAAGCTTCTAGACATGAGAATACGATTGATCTCTTTGAGCCTGAGCGGACGGTCCACTAGTGGTGCACCACCATGGATTTCCCATGCGTGCCCCACTGTACTTCGCCACCATTCCATCAAGTTTCCGCCCAGGTAGTTCATTAATTATCTTAGGTCCTACTTACTACATTGTTACTCATACTTTACAATGTTCACTCCCCAATCCACGTCTATTTAGCGAAGCAACATAATGTAAAACGATGGCGACAATGTCATATGGTTCAGACCTACCTCAATGAACTACTGGGTGAAAAGCATAGTCATGTGGCAACAATTCCTACCATGCAGTCCTACCGCAAAGAACTAAGTGCATAGTAAAAACATAGGTAATGAAACATGATCAAGATGTAACTTGCCTTGGTACTGCTGGTTGAACTCTAACGACTGAAAATATTCTGCTTCGCACTCCGGGCAATCTATCGCAAAGGAGATAAACAAACATAAACAAACATTCAAGAGAACCAAGAAGAATATGCAAAGCAAAAGTCTCGGAAAAAAACAAATGAACAACATCACACTTAACTAGCATGAAAAATATTCTAGATGCAAAACAACATAGGCCTGTGGTTCAAAGAGTGATGTGAACTATAGTGCGTACTATGCATACTAGTAAAATATTAATGGGCAGATTCTAGTGTGTGAAAAGTATTGTGACAAAGGTCCAGGTGATAGGGTTTGGCTACGGTGACAAAGTGCAAAAAGAATCAACTTAATCGGAGTTACGGTTTGGGAGATATGGCCATTTGAAGTTCGAATTCAAATCTGAATAAATTCAAATTTGAATCTGTCAAAAGTTTGCAAAAAGAATACCACTGGATAGAGTTAAACAATACGAAGAATTTGCCGCTGGTTTCATCGAGTTTGGACCTACGGTTAAAAAGTTGTGGCTACGCGAAGTTTAGGGACTGATCTGCTAATTACAGGGACTAAACAGAGAAGAAAACTATCGCAAACAAGTCCCTGGCCACGTGGTGGCTCGTGGCTGGCCGAGCAGCGTCCGCTGCGGAGGCTATACGGCGAACGGCCGCTAAATAAGAAAAACCGCGGCGGCGGCTAACTAAAGAAAAACCGACGCTCGGTTTAAATAAAACCGGCCGGTCTAAGGGAACCGCGGTTAACCGCGTACCTCTTCGCAAAATAAAAAAAACCGAACCTAATCTAATCTGGACCGTGCATGCTAGATCGAACGGGCGAGGGTGGGGTGGTGGCTCACAGTGGGTGGTGGTGGTGGCCGGCGACGACGAAGACGGCGGCGCGGCGTCGGTGACGGAGGGGGCGGTGGCTACGGCGGTCCTCGGCGTCGGGGACGGAGAC
>LT934117.1:729626961-729647613 GCA_900231445.1 Triticum turgidum subsp. durum | reverse complement strand
TAATTAATTCAAAAGAATTAATAAAAACACCACAATAATTTATAAAATAACTATGCAATAAATAGAGCCTAGTGAACATTAACTTAAGCACAGAACATTTTGAAAATATTTTCCTAATGCAATTAATGCACTTTTTGCAGATAAAACAAATACCAAATAAACTCCAAAACTTCAAATAATATTCAAAATAAAATTTCCCACTCTTTTATATTTTGAGGAAGTCATCTTATCCCCTCTCATTTGTTTTTCTCGAGTGGAAAAATATTATTTGAATATTTTTTTTAAAAAACTCCAAAATGCAAAGAAATATGACATGCATTGAATGATTCTATTAACATCCGAATTTAATAAAAATTGGGATGTTACACTTAGATGGGCCTAAGGCCCACCCTAGGGGGCGCCTCCCTCTCTCCCCTCTTGGCCGCCCCTTTGTTCCCCATCTAGGGCTGCCCCCCCTAGGGGTGGGAACCCTAGAGGGGGCACACACTCCTCCCCTTCCCCTATATATATGAGGCCTGGGGGCTGCCCAATACACGCGATTCCATCTCTCGTTGGTGCAGCCCTGCATCTCTTCTTCCTCCTCTCCTGTGGTGCTTGGCGAAGCCCTGCGGGATTGCCACGCTCCTCCATACCACGCCGTTGTGCTGCTGCTGGATGGAGTCTTCCTCAACCTCTCCCTCTCTCCTTGCTGGATCAAGGCGTGGGAGACGTCACTGGGCTGTACGTGTGTTGAACGCAGAGGTGCCGTCCATTCGGCACTCGGATCATCGGTGATTTGAATCACGATGAGTACGACTCCTTCAACCCCGTTCTCATGAACGCTTCCGCTTAGCGATCTACAAGGGTATGTAGATGCACTCTCCTTCCCTCGTTGCTAGTTTCTCCATAGATAGATCTTGGTGATACGTAGGAAAATTTTGAATTTCTGCTACGTTCCCCAACAGTGGTATCAGAGCTAGGTCTACTGCGTAGATTCTTTGCATGAGTAGAACACAAAGTAGTTGTGGGCGTTGATGTTGTTCAATATGCTTACCGTTACTAGTCCAATCTTGTTTCGACGGTATTGTGGGATGAAGCGGCCCGGACCGACCTTACACGTACTCTTACGTGAGACAGGTTCCACCGACTGACATGCACTTGGTGCATAAGGTGGCTAGCGGGTGCCAGTCTCTCCCACTTTAGTCGGAACGGATTCGATGAAAAGGGTCCTTATGAAGGGTAAATAGCAATTGGCATATCACTTTGTGGTTTTGCGTAGATAAGAAACGTTCTTGCTAGAAACCCATAGCAGCCACGTAAAACATGCAAACAACAATTAGAGGACGTCTAACTTGTTTTTGCAGGGTATGCTATGTGATGTGATATGGCCAAGAAGAATGTGATGAATGATATGTGATGTATGAGATTGATCATGTTCTTGTAATAGGGTTCACGACTTGCATGTCGATTAGTATGACAACTGGCAGGAGCCATAGGAGTTGTCTTTATTTATTGTATGACCTGCGTGTCATTGAACAATGCCATGTAATTACTTTACTTTATTGCTAACCGGCAGCCATAGTAGTAGAAGTAATAGTTGGCGAGACAACTTCATGAAGACATGATGATGGAGATCATGGTGTCATGCCGGTGATGATGATGATCATGGAGCCCCGAAGATGGAGATCAATGGAGCTATATGATATTGGCCATATCATGTCACTACTATATAATTGCATGTGATGTTTATTATGTTTATGCATCTTGTTTACTTAGAACGACGGTAGTAAATAAGATGATCAATTACAACAATTTCAAGAAGTGTTCTCCCCTAACTGTGCACCGTTGCTAAAGTTCGTCGCTTCTAAGCACCACGTGATGATCGGGTGTGATGGATTCTTACATTCACATACAACGGGTGTAAGACAGATTTACACACGCGAAACACTTAGGGTTAACTTGACGAGCCTAGCATGTATAGACATGGCCTCGGAACACAGAGACCGAAAGGTTGAGCATGAGTCGTATAGTAGATACGATCAACATGAAGATGTTCACCGATGATGACTAGTCCGTCTCACGTGATGATCGGACACGGCCTAGTTGACTCGGATCATGTAATCACTTAGATGACCAGAGGGATGTCTATCTGAGTGGGAGTTCATAAGATGAACTTAATTATCTTGAACATAGTCAAAAGACCTTTTGCAAATTATGTCGTAAGTTCGCGCTTTAGTTCCACTGTTTAGATATGTTCCTAGAGAAAATATAGTTGAAAGTTGAAAGTAGCGATTATGCGGACAGTAGAAAGCTTATGTCCTTAATGCACCGCTCAGTGTGCTGAACCCCAAACGTCGTTTGTGGATGTTGCGAACATCGGACATACACGTCTTGATAACTACGTGATAGTTCAGTTAAACGGTTTAGAGTTGAGGCACGAAAGACGTTTTCAAAATGTCGCGGAACATATGAGATGTTTCGAGGGCTGAAATTAGGATTTCAGGCTCGTGCCCACGTCAAGAGGTATGAGACCTCCGACAATTTTCTTACCCTACAAACTAACGGAGAAAAGCTCAATCGTTGAGATTGTGCTCAGATTGTCTGAGTACAACAATCACTTGAATCGAGTGGGAGTTGATCTTCCAGATGAGATAGTGATCTTTTTCCAAAGTCATTGCCACCAAGCTGCTAGAGCTTCGTGATGAACTATAACATATCAGGGATAGATGATCCTTGAGGTATTCACGATGTTTGACACCGCGAAAGTAGAAATCAAGAAGGAGCATCAATTGTTGATGGTTGGTGAAACCACTAGTTTCAAGAAGGGCAAGGGCAAGAAGGGACACTTCATGAAACGGCAAATCAGTTGTTGCTCCAATGAAGAAACCCAAGGTTGAACCCAAACCCGAGACTAAGTGCTGCTGTAATAAGGGGAACAGCCACTGGAGCAGAATTACCCTAGATACTTGGTAGATAAGAAGGCTGGCAAGGTCAATAGAAGTATATTGGATATATATTATGTTAATGTGTACTTTACTAGTACTCCTAGTAGCACCAGGGTATTAGATACCGGTTCGGTTGCTAAGTGTTAGTAACTCGAAATAAAAGGCTACGGAATAAACGGAGACTAGCTAAAGGAGAGCTGACGATATGTGTTGGAAGTGTTTCCAATTTTGATGTGATCAAACATCGCACGCTCCCACTACCATCAAGATTAGTATTAAACCAGAATAATTATCATTTGGTGTTTGCGTTGAGCATAGACATGATTGGATTATGTCTATTGCAATACGGTTATTCATTTAAGGAGAATAATGGTTACTCTATTTATTTGAATAATACCTTCGATGGTCTTGCACCTAAAAGAATGGTTTATTGAATCTCGATCGTAGTGATACACATTTTCATGCCAAAAGAAATAAGATAGTAATGATAGTACCACGTACTTGTGGCACTGCCATGTAAGTCATATTGGTATAAAACGCATGAAGAAGCTCCATGTTGATGGATCTTTAGACTCACTCGTTTTTGAAAAGTTTGAGACATGCAAACCATGTCTATTGGTGCATACGCATGAAGAAACTCCATGCAGATGGATCGTTTGGACTCACTTGATTTTGAATCACTTGAGATATGCAAATCATACCACATGGGCAAGATGACTGAAAAGCCTCAGTTTCAGTAAGATGGAACAAGGTAGCAACCTGTTGGAAGTAACACATTCTGATGTGTGCATTCCAATGAGTGCTGAGGCATGCAGTGAATATCGTTATGTTCTGACTTCACAGATGATTCGAGTAGATGTTGAGTATATTTACTTGATGAAACACAAGTCTGAATTATTGAATGGTTCAAGTAATTTCAGAGTGAAGTTAAAGATCATTGTGACAAGAGGATAAAATGTCTATGATATGATCATAGAGATGAGTATTTGAGTTACGAGCTTTGGCACGCAATTAAGACACTGTGGAAATTGTTTTACAATTAATACCGCCTGGAACACCATAGTGTGATGGTGTGTCCGAACATCATAGTTGCACCCTATTGGATATGGTGCGTACCATGATGTCTCTTATCGAATTACCACTATCGTTCATGGGTTAGGCATTAGAGACAACCGCACTCACTTTAATAGGGCACCACGTAATTCTGTTGAGACGGCACTGTTTGAACTATGGTTTGGAGAAACCTAAGTTGTTGTTTCTTAAAAGTTTGGGGCTGCGACGCTTATGTGAAAAGGTTTCATCGTGATAAGCTCGAACCCAAAACGGATAAATACATCTTCATAGGATACCCAAAATGGTTGGGTATACCTCCTGTCTCAGATCCCGAAGCAAAAGTAATTGTTTCTAGAAACAGGTCCTTTCTCGAGGAAAAGTTTCTCTCGAAAGAATTGAGTGGGAGGATGGTGGGAGACTTGATGAGGTTAATGAACCATCACTTCAACTAGTGTGTAGCGGGGCACAGGAAGTTATTCCCATGGCACCTACACCAATTGAAGTAGAAGCTTATGATAGTGATCATGAAGTTTCGGATAAAGTCACTACCGAACCTCGTGGGATGACAAGGACGCGTACTGCTTCAGAGTGGTACGGTAATCTTGTCTTGAAGGTCATGTTGCTAGACAACAATGAACCTACGAACTATGGAGAAGCGATGGTGGGCCCGGATTCCAACAAATGGTTAGAAGCCATGAAATCCGAGATAGGATCCATGTACCAGAACAAAGCATGGACTTTGGTGGACTTGCCCGTTGATCAGCAAGCCATTGAGATAAATGGATCTTTAAGAAGAAGACGGACGTGAACGGTAATGTCACCGTCTGTGAAGGTCGACTTGTGGCGAAGAGTTTTTTCACAAGTTCAAGGAGTTGACTACGATGAGATTTTCTCATCTGTAGCGATGCTTAAAGTCCGTCGGAATCATGTTAGCACAAGCTGCATTTATGAAATCTGGCAGATGGATGTCAAAACGAGTTTCCTTACCAGTTTCCGTAAGGAAAGGTTGTATGTGATACAATCAGAAAAGTTTTGTCAATCCTAAGGATGCTAAAAGGTATGCTAGCTCCAGCAATCCTTCTAAGGACTGGAGTAAGCATCTCGGGGTTGGAATATATGCTTTGATGAGATGATCAAAGATTTTGGGTCTATACCAAGTTTATGAGAAACTTGTATTTCCAAAGAAGTGAGTGGGAGCGCTATAGAATTTCTGATGAGTATATGTTGTTGATCAGAAATGATGTAGAATTTCTGGAAAGCATACAGGGTTATTTGAAAGGCGTTTTTCAATAGAAAACCTGGATTAAGCTACTCGAACATTGAGCATCGAGATCTATAAGGATAGATCAAAATGCTTAATAATACTTTCAAATGAGCACATACCTTGACATGATCTTGAAGGTGTTCAAGATGGATCAGTCAAAGAAGGAGTTCTTGCCTGAGTTGTAAGGTATGAATTAAGAGTTAAAGCTCGACCACGGCAGAAAAGAGAGAAAGGACGAAGGTCGTCCCCTATGCCTTGGACGTAGGCTCTGTAGTATGCCATGCTGTGTACTGCACCGAAAGTGTGCCTTGCCATGAGTCAGTCAAGGGGTAAAAGAATGATCCAGGAATGGATCATTGGACAGCGGTCAAAATTTTCCTTGGAGTAAATAAGGATATGTTTCTCGATTATGGAGGTAATAAAGAGTTTGGCGTAAGGGGTTACGTCGATGCAAGCTTTAACACCTATCCGAGTGACTCTGAGTAGCAAACCGGATACGTATAGTGGAGCAACAATTTGGAATAGATCCAAGTGGAGCGTGGAAGAAGCGTTTACAATGTGACCTAGAAATTTGCAAAGCACACACGGATCTAAAAGGTTCAGACCCGTTGACTAAAAACCTCTCTCACAAGCAAAACATGATCAAACCTGAAAACTCATTGAGTCTTAATCACATGATGATGTGAACTAGTTTACAGACACTAGTAAACTCTTTGGATGTTGGTCACATGGCGATGTGACCTATCAGCGTTAATCACATGACGATGTGAACTAGATTATTGACTCTAGTGCAAGTGGGGTAATGTTGGAAATATGCCCTAGAGGCAATAATAAATTAGTTATTATTATATTTCCCTGTTCATGATAATCGTTTATTATCCATGCTATAATTGTATTGATAGGAAACTCAGATACATGTGTGGGTACATAGACAACACCATGTCCCTAGTAAGCCTCTAGTTGACTAGCTCGTTGATCAATAGATGGTTACAGTTTCCTGACCATGGACATTGGATGTCGTTGATAACGGGATCACATCATTAGGAGAATGATGTGATGGACAAGACCCAATCCTAAGCCTAGCACAAAGATCGTAGTTCGTATGCTAAAGCTTTTCTAATGTCAAGTATCATTTCCTTAGACCATGAGATTGTGCAACTCCCGGATACCATAGGAATGCTTTGGGTGTACCAAACGTCACAACATAACTGGGTGGCTATAAAGGTGCACTACAGGTATCTCCGAAAGTGTCTGTTGGGTTGGCATGAATCGAGACAGGGATTTGTCACTCCGTGTATACGGAGAGGTATCTCTGGGCCCACTCGGTAGGACATCATCATAATGTGCACAATGTGACCAAGGGGTTGATCACGGGATGATGTGTTACGGAACGAGTAAAGAGACTTGCCGGTAACGAGATTGAACAAGGTATCGGGATACCGACGATGGAATCTCGGGCAAGTGCAATACCGCTAGACAAAGGGAATTGTATACGGGATCGATTGAGTCCTTGACATCGTGGTTCATCCGATGAGATCATCATGGAACATGTGGGAGCCAACATGGGTATCCAGATCCCGCTGTTGGTTATTGACCGGAGAACGTCTCGGTCATGTCTACATGTCTCCCGATCCCGTAGGGTCTACACACTTAAGGTTCGATGACGCTAGGGTTATAAAGGAAGTTTGTATGTGGTTACCGAATGTTGTTCGGAGTCCCGGATGAGATCCCGGACGTCATGAGGAGTTCCGGAATGGTCCAGAGGTAAAGATTTATATATGGGAAGTCCCGTTTTGGTCACCGGAAAAGTTTCGGGCGATATCGGTAACGTACCGGGACCACCGGGAGGGTCCCGGGGGTCCACCAAGTGGGGCCACCAACCCCGGAGTCTTGCATGGGCCAAGAGTGGTGAGGGACCAGCCCCTGAGTGGGCTGGTGCGCCTCCCACAAGGCCCAAGGGGCAGCTAGGAGAAAAAAGGGGGAAACCCTAGGCTTAGATGGGCCTAAGGCCCACCCTAGGGAGCGCCTCCCTCTCTCCCCTCTTGGCCGCCCCTTTGTTCCCCATCTAGGGCTGCCGCCCCCCCTAGGGGTGGGAACCCTAGAGGGGGCGCACCCTCCTCCCCTTCCCCTATATATATGAGGCCTGGGGGCTGCCCAATACACGCGATTCCATCTCTCGTTGGTGCAGCCCTGCATCTCTTCTTCCTCCTCTCCTGTGGTGCTTGGCGAAGCCCTGCGGGATTGCCACGCTCCTCAATCACCACCACGCCATTGTGCTGCTGCTGGATGGAGTCTTCCTCAACCTCTCCCTCTCTCCTTGCTGGATCAAGGCGTGGGAGACGTCACCGGGCTGTACGTGTGTTGAACGCGGAGGTGCCGTCCGTTCGGCACTCGGATCATCGGTGATTTGAATCACGACGAGTACGACTCCTTCAACCCCGTTCTCATGAACGCTTCCGCTTAGCGATCTACAAGGGTATGTAGATGCACTCTCCTTCCCTCGTTGCTAGTTTCTCCATAGATAGATCTTGGTGACACGTAGGAAAATTTTGAATTTCTGCTACGTTCCCCAACAGGTAACTCCTAAAACCCTCGATTCTTACTTTGTGGAACATATTATGTACTACTTTGATAATCCTGAGAAAACCTCATTCAACTTTATAATGGGAGACACGTTGGATCAACGTGAATACTTTAGGGATTATCGCTTGACACAAAAAGGGAAACTATTATGGGATCAATTTATTATGTTGCGTTGGTATGCTCGGGATCTATGCTTGAGATATGATATTACTTGTTGCTCTAGGATGAAGGCTCCACACCTTCCCTTTTCATGCAAATTTAATGATGATAAAACATTGGCTTCTTATGCTAATGGTATATATGATTACTATGATGTTGAACAAATTGAAGAATTTGTTGCTTTTAAGGCTTTTATAGGCCTGAAAATCTTTCTATACTTAGATATTGCTATGAAAATTATGAATACAATGACTATATTAATGCATTTATTGAGAAAGTCTCCGCTGTCCAAGAAGAGACTAATATTTTGCAGGAAGCTATGGAAGAAGAAATTGATGAAACTGTGAGCTCATTGGATGAAAAAGATGAGGAGGAGAGCGAAGAACAAAAGGAGGAAGAGCGGATTGATCACCAGTGCCCACCTTCTAATGAGAGTAACTCTTTATCCCATACATTATTTAATTCCCCTTCGTGCTTACCGAATGATGATTGCTATGATGATTGCTATGATCCCTTGAATTTGTTTGAAATATCCCTTTTTGATGATGCTTGCTATGCTTGTGGCCAAGATGCCAATATGAATTATGCTTATGGAGATGAACTAGCTATAGTTCGTTATGTTAAACATGAAATTGTTGCTATTGCACCCACGCATGATAGTCCTATTATCTTTTTGAATTCTCCAAACTACACTATATTGGAGAAGTTTGTGCTTATTAAGGATTATTTTGATGGGTTGCCTTTTACCGTTGCACATGATGATTTTGATAGATATAATATGCATGTGCTTGCTGCTCCTACTTGCCATTATTATGAGAGAAGAACTACATCTCCGCCTCTTTATGTTTCCAACACGATGGAATTGCAAGAAACTGCTTATACTATGCATTGGCCTTTACTTGGTGTGCATGAATTGTTATTTTATGACATGCCGATGCATAGGAAGAGAGTTAGACTTCGTTGTTGCATCATATATGTTACTTTGTGCTCACTACTAAATTGCAAATCATTGTCAATTAAAATTGGCTTTGATATACCTTGGGATCCGGGTGGATCCATTACTTGAGCACTTTATGCCTAGCTTAATGGCTTTAAAGAAAGCGCTGCCAGGGAGACAACCTGGAAGTTTTAGAGAGTCATTTATTTTTGTTGAGTGCTTTTATATAGTTTAAAAACAAAAAAAATAAAGCGGGGAACCGAAAACTTTTCAAAAAGGAAAGTGAAAGTGAGAAAGACAAGCATCGTTGAAGTGTGAGAGCTCTTTGAACTTTGTTCATGCTCACGGAAACTTTGTGAATCTTGATTACAGAAACTTTTCAACAAAAATAATTATCCCCTTGTACAATTCCATTGTATTATAAAAATAATGTGCCAAGGTTTGCCTTTAGGATGTTTACAATGCTTGTTGGTTTGTACGGTGCAGGACAGAAACTTTCTCTGTAGTGCTCGATTTTACATTTTTAACTGGAACGTCAATTGGTTCTGATTCCTTTTGCACTGTATTGCTGTATAACTTGTTTATTTTTACTAATTTTGGTAGAATCTTTGGGGTAACAGAAGTATGGTGAATGTTCAGATTGCTACAGACTGCTCTGTTTTTGCCAGATTCTGTTTTTGATGCATGGTTTACTTTTTTGATGAAACTATCAATTTATATCAGTGGATTAAGCCATGGAAAAGCTATATTACAGTAGACACAATGCAAAGACAAGATATGAATTGGTTTGCAACAGTACTTAGAGTGGTGATTTGCTTTATTATACTAACGGATCTTACCAAGTTTTCTGTTGAAGTTTAGTGTGGATGAAGTGTCTAATCGAGGAGGTCTCGATATGAGGAAAAGGAAGAGAGGCAAGAGCTCAAGCTTGGGGATGCCCGAGGCACCCCAAGTAAATATTCAAGGAGACTCAAGCGTCTAAGCTTGGGGATGCCCCGGAAGGCATCCCCTCTTTCTTCAACAAGTATCGATATGTTTTCGGATGCGTTTCGTTCATGCAATATGTGCAAGTCTTGGAGCGTCTTTTGCATTTAGTTTTCACTTTTCTTCTATGCACCATGCTGGTATGAGATAGTCCCTGGTTGATTTATAGAATACTCATTGCACTTCACTTAAATCTTTTGAGTATGGCTTTATAGAATGCTTCATGTGCTTCACTTATATTATTTGAAGTCTAGATTGCCTGTTTCTCTTCACATAGAAAACCGCCATTTGTAGAATGCTCTTTTGCTTCACCTATATTTGTTAGAGCGTGGGCATATCTTTTTTAGAAAGAATTAAACTCTCTTGCTTCATTTATATCTATTTAGAGAGATGAAAGGAATTGGTCATTCACATGGTTAGTCATAAAATCCTACATAAACTTGTAGATCGCTGAATATGATATGTTTTATTCCTTGCAATAGTTTTGCAATATAAAGATGGTGATATTAGAGTCATGCTAGTGGGTGGTTGTGGATTGTAGAGATACTTGTGTTGAGATTTGCAAGTCCCATAGCATGCACGTATGGTAACCGTTGTGTCACAAATTTGAAGCATGGGGTGTTTCTTTGATTGTCTTCCTTATGAGTGCCAGTCGGGGACGAGCGATGGTCTTTTCCTACCAATATATCCCCCTAGGGGCATGCATAGTTGTACTTTGCTTCGAGGGCTAATAAACTTTTGCAATAAGTATATGAGTTCTTTATGACTAATGTGAGTCCATGGATTATACGCACTTTTACCTTTCCATCATTGCTAGCCTCTTCGGTACCGTGCATTGCCCTTTCTCACCTCGAAAGTTGGTGCAAACTTTGTCGGTGCATCCAAACCCCGTGATATGATACGCTCTATCACACATAAGCCTCATTATATCTTCCTCAAAACAGCCACCATACCTACCTATTATGGCATTTCCATAGCCATTTCGAGATATATTGCCATGCAACTTCCATCATCATCATATACATGACTTGAGCATTCGTTGTCATATTGCCTCGCATGATCGTAAGATAGCTAGCATGATGTTTTCATGGCTTGTCCGTTTTTTGATGTCATTGCACATCCCGGTACACCGCTGGAGGCATTCATATAGAGTCATATCTTTGTTCTAGTATCGAGTTGTAATATCGAGTTGTAAGTAAATAAAAGTGTGATGATCATTATTATAGAGCATTGCCCCATAAAAAAGAAAAAGAAAAAAAGAAAAAAAGGAAAGGCCAAAGAAGCCTAAATAAAAAAGGGGACCAAATAAGCCCCCGAAAAAAAAGAAAAAAGAAAAAAAGGGGCAATGTTACTATCCCTTTACCACACTTGTGCTTCAGAGTAGCACCATGTTCTTCATATAGAGAGTCTCATATGTTGTCACTTTCATTTACTAGTGGGAATTTTCATTATAGAACTTGGCTTTCCTACGATGGGCTTCCTCAAATGCCCTAGGTCTTCATGAGCAAGCAAGTTGGATGCACACCCACTTAGTTTTCAGTTTGACCTTTCATACACTTATAGCTCTAGTGCATCCGTTGCATGACAATCCCTACTCCTCGTATTGACATCAATTGATGGGCATCTCCATAGCCCGTTGATTAGCCGCGTCGATGTGAGACTTTCTCCTTTTTTTGTCTTCTCCATATAAACCTCCACCATTATATTCTATTTCACCTATAGTGCTATATCCATGGCTTGCGCTCATGTATTGCGTGAGGGTTGAAAAAGCTGAAGCGCGCTAGAAAGTATGAACCAATTGCTCGGCTCGTCATCAGGGTTGTGCATGATGGGAGCATTTTGTGTGACGAAGATGAAGCATGGCCAAACTGTATGATTTTGTAGGGATAAGCTTGCTTTGGCCTTTTTCTTTTGAAAAGACATGATTGCTTTATTAGTACGCTCAAAGTATTATTGTTTTTTATGTCAAATGATAGACTATTGCTTTGAATCACTCGTGTCTTAATATTCATGTCATGATTAGACATATGATCAAAATTATGCTAGGTGGCATTCCACATCAAAAATTAACTTTTTTATCATTTACCTACTCGAGGACGAGCAGGAATTAAGCTTGGGGATGCTGATACGTCTCCGTCGTATCTATAATTTTTTATTGTTCCATGCCAATATTCTTCAACTTTAATATACTTTCGGCAACTTTTTATACTATTTTTGGGACTAACATATTCATCCAGTGCCCAGTGCCAGTTCCTGTTTGTTGCATATTTTATGTTTCGCAGAAAACCAATATCAAACGGAATCCAAACGGGATAAAAACGGACAGAGAATTATTTTGGAATATTTGGGATTTTCCGGAGGAAGAATCAACGCGAAATGGTGTCCGAGGTGGCCACGAGACAGGGGGCGCGCCCACACCCCCTGTGCGCGCCTGGCACTCTCATGGGCCACCCGTAAGGCGCTTGATGCCCTTCTTTTGCCGCAAGAAAGCTAAGTTTATGAGAGAAATCTGGGCGAAAGATTCACCCTAATCGGAGTTACGGATCTCCGGATATTAAAGAAACGGTGAAGGGGTAGAATCTGAGAACGCAGAAACAGAGAGATAGATCCAATCTCGGAGGGGCTCTTGCCCCTCCCACGCCATGGGAGCCAAGGACCAGAGGGGAAACCCTTCTCCCATCTAGGGAGAAGGTCAAGGAAGAAGAAGAAGAAGGGGGGCTCTCTCCCCCTTACTTCCGGTGGCGCCGGAACGCCGCCGGGGGCCATCATCATCACCGCGACCTACACCAACACCTCCGCCGTCTTCACCAACATCTCCATCACCTTCCCCCATCTATATTCAGCGGTCCACTTTCCCGCATCCCGCTGTACCCTCTACTTGAACATGGTGCTTTATGCTTCATATTATTTTTCCAATGATGTTTTGCCATCCTATGATGTCTGAGTAGATTTCCATTGTCCTATCGGTGATTGATGAATTGCTATGATTGGTTTGAGTTGCATGTTTTATTATTGGTGCTGTCCTATTGTGCCCTTCGTGTCGCGCAAGCGTGAGGGATACCCGTTGTAGGGTTTGCAATATGTTCATGATTTGCTTATGGTGGGTGGCGTGAGTGATTTTAGCACAGACCCGAGTAAGTAGGTTGTTTGCGTATGAGATAAAGGGGACTTGATACTTTAATGCTATGGTTAGGTTTTACCTTAATGAATCTTTAGTAGTTGCGGATGCTTGCTACAGTTCCAATCATAAGTGCATATGATCCAAGTAGATAAAGTATGTTAGCTTATGCCTCTCCCTCAAATAGAATTGCAATAGTGATTACCGGTCTAGTAACATAGTCAATTGCTTAGGGACAATTCCACAACTCCTACCACCACTTTTCCACACTCGTTATATTTACTTTATTGCATCTTTATCTAAACAGCCCCTAGTTTATATTTACGTGTTCTTTATTATCTTGCAAACCTATCCTATCACACCTACAAAGTATTTCTAGTTTCATACTTGTTCTAGGTAAAGCGAACGTCAAGCGTGCGTAGAGTTGTATCGGTGGTTGATAGAACTTGAGGGAATATTTATTCTACCTTTAGCTCCTCGTTGGCTTCGACACTCTTACTTATCGAAAACTGTTGCGATCCCCTACACTTGTGGGTTATCAATATGTCTCCCGACAAAACAATCATGCATTACAGCGTGACCTACAAAATATGGGATGGTGACTTCCACCACAAAATCCCGGGAGCATTTTGCTGCGCACGGTGAATTCAAGCTCACAATGAAGAAATGTGTGAGTGCTCCTTCCTTTTTTGCACATTTTTTCCTCCCATGATATGCTCTTTTTTGCCAGTAGCTACACCCTGTTTATGTGACATCTGTTTCATGTGGCAATAGCTGCCATGAATAAACTGACTTTTGATTTGCATCCACGTACAAACAATGTGGCAACCTCAAAGTAAAATGCATGGCAACTCTGTTCATATATGGATGGCAACTTTTTTTAACTACCCACTATAATTAAACATTCTTTTTTGTGATTCTATTTTTTGCCCCTTGCTGCTTTTATGTCACACGTGTGCCTCTTACTGCAGCCGGTGATATCCTTGCATGCCGTTTTCTCAATCACACCATTTTATGTTCTTCATGTGGACTCTGCTTCTTACTTCATTCATTTTACTTGCAGGTCTTGTTCCCCATGTTCCAGGAGCTTCCACCACACGACCCACATGACAAGTGTGGTCACCACTACGCGATCTGCCTTGACCTGAAGAACCAACGTTTTGAGGTGCTTGATTCAATGCGCTCGGCAGCTGATGCAGACCTTACTACGCATGCTGAATACTTCATCAACAACCTCAAAGAGACATGGAACCACCACTACGAACACTCAAAGGTCCAGATCAGACATTTTCCAGTTGAGTACGTGGCGACTACGAAGCAAGGGAACAAGTAATTTCCATCTCCCTTTTCATGTGTCCTCTACACCAATGCCAACCCTCTTTGTTACATCGGAAATGAAATTTATTATTGTTGTCTCTGTCATTTTTGTGAGTTCACCTGATTCTTTTCTTGTACAGGACTGACTGCAGCTTTCACATGATGGAATACCTTGCAAAGTGGGAAGGTAGAGTGGTTCCTGTTGTCACAGCTGCAATGGTCATTGAGCTCCGGAAAATTTACACATGGAACTGGCTGAAGAATGAAGATTTCAACAAGCGGTCCGGAGCACGTGACTTCGTAGAGGAAGTTGTCAAGAAAATAGCCAAGAAGTACAAGTGATCATGTGGTGCTCCATACCGAACGCCTACCTTACATTCTGTTGCCGAGGAATCTAAGGTATTACCTTTGTTATTTTTCAAAAACTATGTCCGTGTGCTATGTTATGACTGCAACCCCCCCTGTGTAGCCTAGTATGTAGTGGTGGTGTGTGAGCGACATTTGAATATTTTCTGTAATATATGTGTGGATGTGAACCTATTTTAGGCGTAACAGCAGATACGTTTATGTTTATCATTATTATTATGCTTTCATCGTTGATAGCACGAGTTTGGTGTTTCGAATTTGTCTATGATGTTTTAATACATGGCAAATTTAGTTCATCAGACATGGTTATTGAAAGTTATCGTCGTTTTTCATTTGTCTGTTTGCTTCTTTTTTTTCATCGCTAACTGTACCAGATAGCATGGTAGTTTGATCATGTAGCTGTAACCTTTTTCGCGGTTGCTGCACGTGACCCTTTTCAACTTGTTTCCCACAGTTTTGCACACAATACACTATGTGTGACTAAAATGCGTTGACTGAACACGGAAATCTACGCGATGGAGAGTCATTACAAATAACATGGCATATTTCAGTAGAACTAATATGGCAGATTCAGTATAAACAACACGGCAGATTCAGTATAAATAACATGGCGGATCCAGTTCACATAACATGGCAGATTCAATACAAAATAGCATGGCAGATTCAGTATACAATAGCTTGGTATATTTAGTGTAAACTAGCATGGCAGATTCAATGTATAATAGCATGGCAGATTCAGTATACATAACATGGCAACTACAGTTATCCATTTATGGCATTTTCCTTCAAATTCTGATGCCCCTCAAGAGTCATTCACCCATTTTTAAAACATTTAGAACACCTAGATTACAACAAAAAATTCTCACCAAGGACCACGTCACAGTGTCCCAATGTTGCTTACGTATTGCCCGGCCCTTTCTTTGTTTTCTTGTGTTTTGTTTGAATCTTCAATCCTGATTTGTATCTTATCTCTTTTGGACGCCCCTTTGTGATGGAACGGGGCGGGTTCCTGACCTGGGTTTGTGTGCTTGCTGTTCCAGATACTACCTCCGAGTTTTCGGATGATGGCCCCGTGGACGAAGGCACACTTGATGTGCGGGTGAACCTGTGTAAGGCTTCCTCAGCTTTCCTCTTCTTGATCTCATCAAGCTCTCTTTTCAGTGCCTTCCTGTGTTTTTCTGCGACCCTCGCAGTCTCATCACTCTTGCACGCTTCATCAATTAGTTCAATATAGTTCTTTGTCAACACAACATGCTGCACGGCTTCCATGATTAACTTCGGTCTCTCGTCATGCACAGCCAAAACTGTGTTTGATGTCTGCGGCGCCAGTGCGTCATCAGCGTCCCAAGTCCATCGCCGCCTTATGAAATGGCGGGGCATCTGTGTCATGGCGTTCATGTCCATTACTTTTAGTATGTGACAAAACACAATGTCGTCCCATTCGAACTTGCATCATTGGCAGTAGTATTCTCCTTGGCTTATCAAGGCTTTCACGAAGTAGTTCCTACCTTTGTCCGGGTCTTCAGGTTCTGAATCCGACATGCCCAAAATAGAGCACACCTTGAACGTATGTTCGTCCACCTAGAAAGTCGTGAACATGCTGGCACACTTTATCTCTTCCTGGAATCTGCAAGTTTTTGTGTGTTTTTGTTAAACTCGTGTGTGGTGTTTTTTGTAGCACCTTATGTTGTCGTGGCCAATAGAAGTACATTTTGTTTGATCATGGCACAGTACAGTACATTAAACATGGCAACTGCATCTCACTAAACATGGCAACTGCATCTCACTGAACATGGCAACTGCATCTCACTAAACATGGCAACTGCAGTTGAGCAAACATGTTAACTGCATATCATGGTCACTCTGTACCAAAGGACTACTTTTCAAGAAATCATCATTTTTCAAGTAGGCTATTCAACTGCATTGCATTCTAGATGTCACCTACTTCCTCCATGATTGTGCAAATAAGATTGTAACACAACTGACTTGCTTAAAGATCTTGTTGGTGTATATCTTGCTCATCTGCCTCTCCATTGGTAAATACGTTAGCAATTTTGGCTGCTTTAGCATGGTGTTCGCTACTTGCTGTAGCTCAAATCCCAATATTTTTTGTTGTAAAGCTGCGTACTGCTTGGCAAACTGTAGCAATGAGTTGCCAGAGCTCACGTACCGCTTCAAAATAGCGTTGAACCCGTCGTTGCGTTGTGTAGTCTGTAGAAACGGGAAGAAGCACTGCATGAAGTAGGCCGGCACCCAGTACATTCGCTTCTCCCACAGGCTAGCAAGCGTCTCGTTGTCTTGGACTTGATATGTTTCAATCATGGCCATCCAGCTCCTTTCAAACTCCTCCACCGTCAAGCTGTGGTCCACACATAGCTCGAATGCCTTGTGCAGCTCTCGTCAGTCTGCAAAGAACGGTCCTAGCGTTTCCTCAGCCTTCTTTATAATGTGCCACCTGCAGTGCCTATGCACTGCCAACGGAAAGACCTCATCTATGCCTGCACGCATGCTAAAATCCTGGTCTGTTATTATGTTCATCGGAGCAAGCCCATCCATGCACTCCAAGAAGGTCTTGAACAGCCAAGTGTACCCATCAATGTCTTCGTTCCGAACGAGCCCGCATCCAAACTGCAATGACTGATTGTGGTTATTTATTCCTATGGATGGAGCGCATGGCATCTTGTACATATTAGTGAGATATGTTGCGTCGAATGAAATACAATCTCGGAAATGTTTGTAGGCTCTTCTTGCAGCACCATCCACCAATACATGTTCCTCACACGGTCCTCATCATCCAACCTTATCCTGTAGAAGAAATCTGGATCTTCCTTTGCTTTCTCACCGAAGTAGGCCATCATGGCTTCTATGTCAGCCAACTTGCTCTCTCTACGGTATTTTGCCTTTAGGTTTGTGAGGTCAGCTGGTATGTAGGGCATGCTACTCAGAGTCCCATTTTTGTTGTGGATGAGGGATAGTATCTGCACCATTCTTGATGGACCGACGTTACAATCATGTAGCAGCTTAATGAATTTCTTCTCGAGTGGGGTGAATCCTCTGTGGGCGGTCAGAAACTTCACCAGGTCGAACTTCTTTATGAGTTGGTGGTTGTGCTCGTCAAAATATTCGGTGACCACCCACTGTGCTCCATCTACGTTTAGCTTACACCGGACAGGGCATTCCGTCTTAAGAATGATTCCTCTCTTTCGTTCCGGAACGACAGGTGCAACACCTTTCCTCTTCTTGTTCCTTCGTGCCTTGTGGCACCTCATCTCACCTCTGTTGTACTCGTTTGTTTTCTTAATCTTCCTATGGTATTCGGTGTTGACCGCAAACCCATGGAACTTTGCATATGTCTGGTAGAATTCCTTTGCTTCTGCGAACGATTCAAATCTCTACCCAACGTACGGTGGCTGAGGTACCATGATCTCTGATTGCCCACCATCTTCATCCCATTGCGCTTCGTCATCAGTTTCATGATTCACTTCAGTATCGGAGGCAGTTTGATCTACTTGAGTGTTGCCAGTGCTTGTGTTCAAAGGGGTGCTTGTCGGCATTGCAGGAATGATTGCCATTTCTGACTCCGACTCGGTATTGTTTGCGGCATGATTGGTGGTTGGCTGGAGGACCGCATCTTCCGTGCGCTCAGAGCTCCCGCAGTAGATGCCCCTGCGGTGCTCATCTTCATCCCATTGCGCTTCGTCATCAGTTTCATGATTCACTTTACTATCGGAGGCAGTTTGATCTACTTGAGTGTTGCCAGTGCTTGTGTTCAAAGGGGTGCTTGTCGGCATTGCAGGAATGATTGCCATTTCTGACTCCGACTCGGTATTGTTTGCGGCATGATTGGTGGCTGGCTGGAGGACCGCATCTTCCGTGCGCTCAGTGCTCCCCGTAGTAGATGCCCCTGCGCCACTGTTCACTGTAGTTGTAGGCCCTGTAATAGAAAAAACAGGGACAAGCGTAAGATCTTTTTCTTGAATGACATGTTTATCGTAATGGAGTACATCAACTTCAAGTGATTTGGCATGACATCATTCAAACAAGCAAGCTGGTAGTCTACATGTCGACATGCATGGCAACTGTAGTTGTCTAGTCATGGCAGCTACTGTCCAACAAACATGGCAACTACTGGATTTTCAGTAGTTGCAGCAGTCATGCATGGCAACCAACTCATTTTTCAGTACGAAAACTTGGATTCTATGTGCATGGCAGCTGTAGTCCTGCATACATGGCAAATACTGCCGCCAACACATGGCAAACTAGTATGTGCATGGCGGTGTTTATACATTTCAATCACGTTTGCTCTTACATGGCAATTGTAGCTGTCAATAGTTGGCAACTGCAGCTGTCAATGGTTGGCAACTGCAGCTGTCAATGGATGACAACCGCAGTTGTACATACATGGCAACTGCAATTGTCATGGGATGGCAACTGCAGTTGCACACACATGGCAACTGCAGTTGCACACACATAGCAACTGCAGTTGTCCAGGGATGGCAACTGCAGTTGCCATCTATGTTCCTTATGTTATTTCCCCTTCCGCAACTTCTCTTTTTATGGACTCACCTGTGTATGACGTCGATGGCAGGTACATGGTTGCCGCCTTATGCCACGTGCTGCATGAATGTCCTTCATTTTTGCCGATATAACTCGTGAGTCTTCTTGCCATCCTTTACAAGTTTAATTTTCATGTCCACTACCAGTATGTTTCTTTTACGTATGCGTTACCTTGATTTGCCACGTTAGCTAGTTGAAGTTGGTTGCCCGTACATTTTTCAGTGTTAGCGATTTGTGACTGATCTTGCCATGGCGGCCCCCTAAATGTGTTTTCGTCGTAAGAACCTGCGAAAAAATGATATTGTAGGACATAAATATAATGTCATTTTCATCGACGCGAGCATGGCAAAATGTTCTTTTCTTGTTATCATGGATCATACCAATGCCTGCGTACTGCTCTAGTAGTGGCAGCAACGGCCCTACAAAAATGAGTTGACTGTACTCTGCTGCATCCCAAGGGGGCGTTTCTGGCCTTTGAGAAACCCACGAATCAGTGCCATCTTTGTGATTCATTCTTTTCCCGTGTTTTGATTCTGCCAATGTGTTCTCAATCACTGCATGAACAAGAATGCATCAACAGTCCGCAAAAAAATGCATTTTCTGTTGTTTGCATGTAGAAGATAACACGGCAATCTTATCACATTTTTCTGCGTAGGCAACCAACACATCATGGCAAATAGGACATGCACATCCACTATCTTCTCTGAAATCTGTGTGCCATCTATTATTTTGAACCGATGGCAACAGCTACTTTAACAAGATGGCAAGCAACATTCTAACATGGTGGCAGCTAGCATCAACGATAGGCGGCAACTAATGTTAGACACAAGTGGCAACTATTTTTTCCTACCCCCATTATGCCAAATTTCTCCTTTTCTCTCCCTTTTTTAGGGATCCCTACGCATCCTTCATTACAAACTACCTACACCAAACGAATCTAGAGCCTAAGCTTAACTCTGGCGTACTACATGGCAGATCTGATGTTTGCTGCCTGGCAAACACGAAGACACATACAAACGTGTAGTGTTTTTTGCCCCGATAGATCTGGTGTATGCTGTTCGAGGAGATCCAGTCGCCATCCTCATTGATAGATTTGCAGCTTGGACTTCTAAATTCTGGCAGAAGAAGGGTGAGAAACAGTGGTAGATCGGAGACTGACCTGCTTTTTAGTTGGTCGTCTCTGGAAGGCTTGGTTGGAGTTGGGAGGGGAGGGGGTGGTGGGGGCGTGGTTAGCGATGGAAAGTCCCTATGGATCTGCTCTGGTTGCCATGGCAACCAGAGAAGGACGGCGATGGAGGTACGGGATCGAGAGGTGGGAGAAGGTGGCAGCAGTTTGGACTGGGGATCGAAATGAGGCCGGGACGTCTTGGTCGTGCGGGCAGTGCGGGCG
>LT934117.1:729598579-729626439 GCA_900231445.1 Triticum turgidum subsp. durum | reverse complement strand
CGGACGTGTGGCAGTTATCGGCGTCCAAAATAAAACCATAGTAAACCCTACACGATCCTACAGCGAAGAAAAACCAAAGAAAAATTGAGAAATAAATGAAAATAGGAGGAAACGAGTGAGAAAACAAATAAAAGCGAAGAAAAAACAAAAGAAATCGAAAAACTGAAGAAAACTGAAGAAAAAAACAACATAATCTCTACTACTTAAAAAGAATGTAAGGTTCCCATTTCACTTTTCTTCCCACCACATCTTCGTCCAACCTTCCATGTATATTTGTAATCACCTTAATTTACTTACCTTCTGAACCAATTCCACTTTAATTTACTTCCCAAATTTCTAATAAAATACTCCATATATAGTAATTCACGGTCAGAATTTGATGAACATTTATTTACAAAACCGCATTAATATTGACAGGTAAATCACAAGCTAACATACTACAATACATATATCCTGTTGCAATGCACAGGCATTGTTCTAGTAAAACAAAAAAAAAGAGAAAGGAAGAAAACTGGACCTAACCGATCGAATGCACCGACCTGGCGTGAACGAGGCTCGAGCGAAATCGCTAATGGGCCGGCCGTAGCCGTCCGCCAACAAAGGGGCTCCACGCCGCCGGCGACGAACCTCTGCCACCGCTCTATCCATTCTTCTCCCTTTGTGCCTCCCCTCTCTTCTCCATCCCCCTTCGCGCTGGGGGATTCAGCGACCGCGGTTTCCTCTCCCCGTGCCGTGAGCAGGGGAGGGGACGGCCGGAGAGGACGAATGTGGAGGTCCTGCGCGCATCCGCGATGAGGATTAAGCCGTTGCAGTCCTGCCCATCCAAGCATTAAATTCTCCAAACCCGATGCAAGCCCAAGGTTCGCTTCAGAATGCGAATCCACTTCAGACGAATCTCTTCAATACAGTAGTACATATTCTTCAGCATGTAGCTAATTTTCTTTCTCTAATGCAGATATGTTGATTGGGAAGAGAAGAACTATGTGGAGACTGACACTCTGGATTGTAACTTGGATAACTACAGTCTTCTGTTTGTGTATATATATGCACCAGGGAAGGTAAGCATCAAGATGGAACATGGTTACATAGTTAGTATTCGATCGCTAACCTCTTGGTAAGTACTGTATCATAACACTCTGTAACTCCAGTTGTTCTGCAGGCAAGTGTGACAATATTCAGTCTTAACTGTCATTCACATCACAGAAGGCACTTGAATTTCTGCATCATGGTGGTGTTACCTGGTCTTTTATCTCATGGTAAGTTTTCGAAAAAGGGCGCTTTATTACTTATAATCTCATGGTAAGTTATCAACAATATGCATCATTGTAGATGCATCTGCTTTTAATGTCATCAAAAATAAAAAAGGGAGAGTTTTGAATCGCTTTTTCGCACATTGTCCAGCTTTTGCACATTGTTTGCAGTGGTTACTACGACTCTACCGAAGGGCTGTCTATGCTTAGAATCCATTAACATTTTCTACATTGGCCAGTCCTCTGTTCCACACTTCCACTAGACCATCTCCCAATGGTTACATATTTCACACAACATGGCTAATACGGCACAAACATAATATAAATAGTTATAAACATGGGCATGGATGGCAGCCAAAATATAGCTGCACCCTCAGAAAAAAAAACACTGAATGGAAATGGAACTCTAAGAGGCAAAAGGGAAAATGCCAAAAACCCGCTGCGTACTCTGGTTCTGCAAATGCTACAGGTGATGGGTACAACCATCAACCATAAGAAGATAGAATGGCCACACAATTTCATAAAAAGCAGAGTTTGGCCCCTCCTCCTTTCTCCAGGCTTGAGACCGGCTATGCAACATGAAGCGTAACATCATCTTAGCATAGGCGGAGTTACACCCCCACCCCCACCACAATGTGCACAAAAGAAACCCCCAAAACAAAAACCAAAACCAACAGAACAAGATACACACATGATCTCCAAAACCAAAACCAAGACTACTCGACCCTCAAAACGAACTTTTTTTTGTGTAACTTTCATCCTCCATTTTTATAAAAGGCAGAGAAAAACACTCTTTTTTGTGATTTTCATTTTCTTTTACTACAAAAGGCACTAAAACAAACAAACATTTTTTTGTAATTTTTTCATCTGCTAACGAATGAAAACGTAGCAAAGAAACAAACATTTTTTTTGTAATTTTTTCATTTGCTAAAAAAAGAAAACATAGCAAAATAAAAACAAGTAGATTTTTTTTGTTTTTTCTTTTGCTTCAAAAGACAATAAAGAGAGCAAACAAGCAGCAGCCTCCCGATATCTTTTCTTTCTCCACGATGATTTGTTGACGCTGCCAGCCTACATATATGGAGTAACTCTCAGTAAATGCATACGTGGAGTATCAGTGGTTACTATTTAAAATGATGAGAAAGATATACATATCATGCGCGCAGATTGGTAATTGCTTCATCTTTTTTTTTTACAGTTAATTCGCAAGTCCTGTTATTTTATCTATTCTAGAAAGAAAAAAAAAGACAAGGTGTGCATAAATACATAGACAAGGAGCGTGCATACCTTGATTCCCGCAGGTGGAGATACACGTCAAGCTTAGCTCAATCAGGCTGAGAAACTGGAAAAAGGGAAAAAAGGAGATCCTGAGATACATGGCTAGCTGCCCGTAGAGATCAGCACTAATGAATAAATAAATACACACTTAGTTACCTCGTACTCCAATACTCTATATCCATTAATTCGATGTGACGTATGAGACGGTTGGGAAGCATATCAATTGCATGCCTCGCTGTTTCCGCAGCCTTACTGAAGTCCGCACGACGGGCTATTACAACGACTGACACTTTCTGAAGCAAAGGGAGGTTCACTAGGCTACTAAAGTCAAAATCAAAGTGAATATTGTCATCATTAGCCTGCGCTATGACATGGAACCTAATAGATTCAACGATCGGCACATCTCCCTTGACAAACGAGCCAAGCGTTGCCTCTGTCTTGAAGACCCTCAGCTTGGGGAATGCACCTGCACCACCCATGGTGTCATGGTGGAGAGTTGAGCATGTTTCCAACTCGAGGGTAACAAGCTGTCGGAAACCTCCAAAGACCTCCAATTTTGGATTGTATACATGTAG
This sequence comes from Triticum turgidum subsp. durum, assembly GCA_900231445.1. Lineage (NCBI taxonomy): Eukaryota > Viridiplantae > Streptophyta > Magnoliopsida > Poales > Poaceae > Triticum > Triticum turgidum. Next base: position 729,623,336 of record LT934117.1, on the reverse strand, counting down.
ATGTAAATGGGAGAGGTTAGGAAGAAGCAAAGGATTGATCCTTGCCACCAGCCTAGGTTCTTGGTAGGCCATGCGTAGAACACGGAGTTGTGGAGGGAGGACATTCCACTCCCACAGGGTATCATCACCAGTAAATCTTCGGTTAGCATAAAGATTAATGTCTATGACTTGGATCTTGCTCAATTTGGCAACAGACTCTGCCCAAGCATTCATTAAGCTAGCATCGGTTATATCTGAAGCTCTAGAAATGCGGAGCTTCCTCAACTCCGTCAACTTACCCAGATTTTCCACAAAGTTCGAGGTCTCACCAGCATTTGCTATGCTTAACTCTTCCAGAGAAGTCAAATTTCCAATCCAGTATGGCACTGCAGTGCGTGTTTCACAGATGTTCAAGCACTTGAGTTGACTTAGTAGACCAATACTATCTGGAAGTTTACTTATCCAATTTGTACCCAAGTCCAGTACTAGTAAGAACTTCAGATCTCCTAGTTCCTCTGGGAGCTCATCGGTTTTAATGCCCTCTAGTCTCAGATACCTCAAGTGAACTAACTTCCCAAGATTTTCAAGATGATTAGGATTGTGCCAATTAGTGGGGCCTTCCAAAGCTAGGACACGCAAAACTTGAAAGCATGAAATTGATGGCAACATCTCAATATAGCAGACGGAATAAAGTGACCTTGCTTGTAATGTAGACGTGCTAGCCAAAGGTTGGACTCTATGTCGAGCAGCTAGTCTACGAGCATTGCAATATGAAGTTGTATATTGTGTGTTACTTTCCAATACAGTAATGAAGTTTTCTTCCTTTGACAATAGACATATCATATCATGCATTATGTCATGGACACGACAACCAGTTATGATGCCATGATGTGGAGTCTCTACCGGCATTATCATGCTTCTGTTTACTAACTCGTTGAAGTACCTCTCACCAATCTCGAATAGTCCTACCCCTGATTCCTCGTGGATAAATCCTTCGGCAATCCATTTCCATATTAAACTATCTTTCTCAATCAGATGATCTTCAGGATATATGCTCAGATACAATAAGCAAGTCTTTAGATGACAAGGTAGATCATAATAGCTAAACAAAACTATTTTTCTCATGTTCTCCACGTCTTCGCTTCCTTCATGCCCAAAGGCAATTGACATGTATACCTTAGATCAAAACTCCACTGGTTTACTAATAAGCAAACTTGTTATTGTGATTATAGCCAATGGTACACCACCACATTTATGTAAAATTTTATCATATACCTCTCTCGGTAGATGATCAGGCCGTTCTATTTCACCACCAAATAATCTTCGATGAAATAAATCCTCAGATAAATCATGAGAAAGTGTTGTAGCATGTATACTTCACCTGTTGCTGTTGCAACTTCGAGTATACGAGTAGTTGTGATTATCCTGCTTCCACAATTATTACGCACCAAAGCAATCTTGACTAGTTCCCATATTTTTTTATCCCATATGTCATCAATGACGATTAATTACCTGTCATCGCCATCCATAACGCAAGAGTTATTATAAATTTGTGAAACTATTTAATGAGGCGCCGAAGTATGTAAAAATATCTTTAAAAAGAGGAAGCGTGACTGCCAGCCTCCTTGTTAAGGAATCCAAAGTTGGCATATTTTAATAAAGAAACGGAGGGGTTCAGGAGATAGACATGCATGCACGAGTAGAGTTTGATTCCAATCCATCTTCAGGAACTTTATTTCTGACAAGCAAAAATTCCAAGTCTAGATAGTTTCATCCATTAGATATATATGTGAATTGACATCTATGGTAACAAGCTCTGAAATATATGAACATGGGCGAAGATTCGGCAGTAAGTTGCAATCCAGTTTATAACAAAGATGCTTGGAAAACGTGATATTATACACTATTCCCCGCAAAACATTTTGTTTTTGTAAAATGCACAAGAATGATCATAGGCCATCCAAATCCTTCTCTAACATAAGATGTCTCAAACAAAATTTACCAGTCGTCTCTTTGCTCATTTCTTCATCGTGTTTGATGCTATTTCCCTCATTTACTATTTGATGTATATGAAACTACATAATAGGGCGTGTACCTCTTGTTCTGGAGTAATACTCGGAGTTCGTCGATCAGTTGCCTTTCATCTAACCCTAGATGCATTTGCCTGTGAATTACAAAGAAAATGTCATTGAGAAGTTTCTTCACGCAAGGATTACGCCCCACCGGAACAAAAGCACAACAATCGAATTGCCCTTGTAGCTTATGATACACTGCTTTGGCAAGAGTTGTCTTGCCAAGGCCTCCGAAACCGAAAATAGAGATTATCTTGAGTTGCTTGGACACACCATGACTATCCCCCGTAGTCAGCATATCAGTTAGCTTGCTCGATGTTGTATCGATGCCAATGAGCTCCCTCTGATCCTTGTATAGAGCCAACATGCGTGGGTCAACTGTGGTTATTACTGTGGTTGTGCCAGTTGGATTGGCATCCACCTCATTGACCCTATGCCTATCACGCCGGTCAGACGCTTCCTGGACACGAACCTTGATGTTTTTTATCTCGTTGGCGATCTCATGGCGAATGAACAAGTCTCTCATCTTGTTCATGAGCTGTCTGAATTTGTGTGGCTCGACAGTGGCAGGAGCGCCCTTGATGCGTACCAGGAACTTGTCGACGATGTCCTCCATTCTATATGACTGGTCCCTAATATCATCGGCCCAGAGCTTGATCTGCTTGTCAAGTTGGTCCCGTGGCACGTCCCCGACCTTGCGGAGGGCGGCGTGCATGCTCCTCAGCTCTCTCTCAAGATACTGGACGTCTTCCTTGACGCCTGTCTGCAGCTTGTACTCTTCACTGAGAAGGCTGCCAAGCTTGAGGAGAAGGCTGCCTATGGCACCCGTTGCGACTCCCACCATGGTTTCACTCCCGATCGGCGGCTGGTTGATTGGGTGAAAATAATGATTGCTTGGACGTGAGGCCATATATATATATATATATATATATATATATATATATATATATATATATATATACATACTCCCTCCGTCCTTGAGAAGGCTGCCAAGTTATTTTTTCTATGTTTGGCCCTATTTATACAATAATAAACAAACATTTATGCCATCAAATTAGTTGTATTAGATTTATGATAAAATATAGTTTCATCATATACCTATTTGTTTTCATAAACATTGATATATTTTTGCACAAACTCAGTCAAATTTAGAGATATTTGGACGGTCCAACAAAGTTGAAACTGCACTCTTTTAAAGACGGAGGGAGTAAATCCATGCTCACTCTGTCTTGATATGGATGGACATTGCTAGGTAGCTGTTGGAATTGACGTGGTACAATAATATAGGGTCATGAATTGATGGGGACTGATATAATTTAAAGCATGTTTTGCCAAGGGATTTGCGTGCATGTGGCCTTGGGTGGACCGGTAGATTTTTAAACATGTTTGTCTGCCTAGGAGATGATTTAATCTGCATTTGTGCCGGCCCAATTAAATACGAATATATGAGGGCGTTGATATCATCGACACAAGAAGCATCGGCATGTGTGGTTGTACATATCAATCAACTTGACGCCCGCCTGCAGCTTGTCTCATCTGTGAGGAGGAGCAGGTTGCCAGGTCCATGGTCGCTCTCAGCAGCTGTTCGTGAGGTTCGTTGCTTTGTGAGAACGTATCCTGTGCACCCGACCGGCTCGAGCCCTAGGATTAAAAAGAGAGGGACTGGATGCAGTGCAAGGGGAAACTATTGTTACATTTTGTAGAATAAAACTTGAAGTGCAGTTCAATTTTGTCCTGCCCGGTCTTCTCTCATGTTCCCTACCTTCTTTCCCCTGTTTTGTCTCCCGTGCCACCGGACCATGGTGATGCATGCTAAGGTTAGAAAAAAAATCGCCCATGTCATGTCTGTTCCTCTCTCTCATGTACCTATCCAGGGATCTGCCTCTGCTCTCTCTTCTGTACCTATAAAGGGATCTCCGCCATAGAAGCCTAACCGCCGCCTCCTGCTTCCTCTGCAGCTACATGGGGCCCACGAGCTTAGGGGGCGCGCCCTGTGAGCTCATGGCTCTCCCGTAGCACGTCTCGTCTTCTCCCGAAGCTTCTAGTGTCTCTTTCGGTGCAGAAAAAATCACCGCAAATTTTCATCATTTTCTGACTTCGTTCGATATTGATTTTCTGAAAGGGAAAAAACAAGCAGAATCAGTGCCAAAAATGATATAAAATAGAACAAAAATGCATATAAAGTATCCAAGATTGATAATATAATAGCATGAAACAATCAAAATTATAGATACGTTGGAAACGTATCAATGGGACTTGCGATCGGCCAGTGCAAAACTGTTGGCGACGGCGCCGCCAAAGGAAGCTTAAACCCTAGCCCGGGCGCTAGGGGAAAAACCTAACTTTGGTGTCTAGAAAAGCCTTCCACTTTGAACAGCATCCTGCATCACAACAGGTCAGAACCTTTGGGATCTCCTCGGATGCATTTTTTTTTGAGAATCTCACAAAGTTTTATTACCGAATCAGAATGTTTAATGGTACAAAAAGAAGATCGCCGGGCTGGCCTAGCCAGGTGTGACGGCCAAACCCTAAAGATAAAGCATGCTTTGCAAGATTATGGGCCTCCGTGTTGAAGGTCCTATACTCATGACTAAAAGAACATGAATTAAAACTAGCTGCTCTAGCCTTGATCTCTTGAACAATGCCACCAAAGTTTTCTGAGCTTCCTTGCCTGATCGCATCTACCACCACCTTACAATCCGAGGCTACCAATATTTGGTTGAGGTAGAGATCTTCTAAAAGTGCCAATGCCTCCCGTACAGCTAGTGCTTCTAGCACCTGGGGGTTGCGGAGTCCCCTGAGAACGAGGGCCGAAGCTCCCATAAACAGACCCCTTGCATCCCTGCAAACCACACCAATTGCGCCAAACATGCCCGAGCGAGACACGACAACATCCACATTAAACTTGAAGTGGTCTATGGGTGGCGGAATCCACCCTCTCGGTCGCGGTATTGCTATCACCTGTGTGTTCTCCTTCTTCTTCAAGAACTCTATGTCTGACAAATAAGATTTGATGAAGTTGTCAGTGGCAAAGGGAGTCTGGAAGATCTCTTCATGTATGGCTTTCCGCCGTGCACTCCAGATAGCCCATAAAGCAACGATCATCAACGTAAATTGCTCCGTTGGAAGTGTCATAGCAAAGAGCCAAAGCCTTGCATCTGGTTCCCATGTTGCCAACATGTGCTCGACCAGCTCGGACTCTGACAATGCCCACATGCACCGAGACACATTACAATCTAGCAAGGAATGTCGCCAACTGTCCTGCCATCCACAGAGTGGGCAAACACTCGAAGTAGCCATGTGACGATGGCTTAGAACATCGCCCGTGGGGAGCGAGTGTTGCGCCAATCGCCAAGTGAAAAAACGCAGCTTCGGTGACACTGTCGTCTTCCAGAGCGAGTTCCATCCCCTCATCTCATCTTCGGAGTTAGAAGGATGCTCCCTATCCTCCAGCCATGCCTCGCCCCCGATCTTGACATTGACAATCATCTTATAAGCTGACTGTACCGAGAAGCGTCCCCTTGGATCATCATTCCGTGCCCAAAAATCTTCCACCTGCCACGTACATAACGGGATCTGTAGAATAGCCTCCGCGTCAATGGGTATGAAAACCTGTCTGACCAGGTCCTCTCGCCACTCAGCCCTGGTGTGGTCGATCAGCACTGAAACCAGCTGCGGTGGTTCATCAATTAAATATGCAATCGGCTTCATCAGTCCGTTCCGTGGGATCCAACTGTGTTTCCATATATGCGTGGTTGTTCCGTCTCCAATTCGTCTGATCGTTCTTTGGGTGATAATATCCCTCCCATCAAGTACAGATCGCCAAACCTGAGAAGGATGTGGGCCTAACTGAGCTTCTAGAATAGAGCATTGTGGAAAATATGCTGCTTTAAGAATTTGTGCACTAAGAGAGGAGGGGTCATTCAGTAATCTCCACACTTGCCGAGACAAAAGTGCCAAGTTGAAGATCTCTATGTCCCGAAAACCAAGTCCTCCCAAACTTTTTGGTCGAGTCATCAAATCCCAAGCTACCCAACATGGTTACCTCTTGCCTCTCTTGCTTCCCCACCAAAACTGACGGATAAGTGAAGTAATACTTTCACAAAGGCCTCGAGGTAATCTGAAGCATGACATCGAAAAAACTGGTATAGCTTGAGCTACAGATTTTATTAGAACCTCCTTTCCAGCAACAGATAAAAGTTTCTCCATCCACCCTTTATCCTTTCCCACACTCTGTCTCGTAAATATTTGAAAGTGCCATTCTGCACATTGAGTATATTCTGCACATTCAGTCAGCATACTGATCTCTCATACTCAGTCAGTATACATATGCGTATACATGTACGAGTAAGCGACCAAGACCCCCTGTTAACGTTGGTCTTTAAAACAAATAAACCATTATTGCACTGCTTAACTACAAATATACAAGTTGTTAGTTTTCTCCCTCTCGAAGGTGCCAACAGGCTGTACATATATTGTGAGCTAATGCCAATTAACAACAGAAAGCTGTGCAAGTTGAGACGCACTATCTTCAATTTAATTGCATATATATATATATATGCTAGTCAACTTCATCATCAATGCGTTCACGGCACCGCTTTGAACGGGAAGGGGAAGCGAAGCTTCCTTGTGGTCAACCTGGCAATCAGGCACTGTCCTCCTGTAATTCACTCTGTTCCATATATGTAATTCATGCCATCTGGAGAGGTAAGCATGCCCTTTTAGCTGCATTGACACAAGGTTCATCTATATATCATATAGTATATATCACGAAATTCAAGTATAGCTTCAACTTTCAACTAATGCATGTGTCGTGAAACAGAATGAGGAGTGGTGATGAAATAGTACTCTGACTAACTCAAAATCTACTTGCACAACTACTTTACACCGCATGATTTTCTATCTTTATTTCTGAAACTCTGAATTTGGATTTGACATTTTAGGACATGATGTTGTAGATGCACATTTTTGTTGTAATGTTATAAAAAACAGTCCACCTTTTGCATGATCGGACCTAAAGGGCAGATTTTGTACTTATGTCCATTGAACATACACAGTATTATTTGTGCTTTACAAAAGTAATTTAGATGTGAAATGTAAGCAACGACAGCATCAGTGATTAAGATGCTGCACTTAGGCGCAATTAAGCTCCACCACCAGTTTGAACATGATCTCTGTGCATGTAATTAAGATGCACAGTGATTAAGATGCTGCGCTTAATTAAGTGCCACACCTCTGACACCCAGCTGGCTCATCTCCATTCTAGTTTAAGGCCGCCGATCTACGAGAGATTAACTGTACATGTAGATGATTCTCTAGTTCAAATGGTCGGTGTATTTTAGTCCTACTCAAACCGTAGCATTTGGAACCAAAATCTAGTCAATACAACTCACCGGCACCAGCCGAGTCTATGATTTTGCTTAGTGAGCAGCTCGCCCGGTTGTTGAAGGGCCACCATGTAAACTGTGTCGGCATCCCAAAACATGTTCAAACGTAGATTCTTTTTTTGTACACCTCTCTCAGATCTGAATCTATGCAGCGTTAAGCTTTCGTGGTTCTCCCTCGAAAAACAGAGGTTCCTCGTTAAGCTTTTGTCAATTGATCGATGCACAATGTCATATATTAACTGAGAATTTTTAAGAATACATGCAACCAAAACCATCGGCTCTTCACAAACGGGCTTCTCGTTTCGCAGTTGAGATGTCAGATCGTCAAAACTTATACAACTGTTGTACAATTTTCTCCTTAGCTCAAGGTTGGAAAATTCAGAAGAGCTGCAGTGGGAGATTTTTTACTTGCAGGATTACACTTAAATTTTGTGTGCAAATTCACCGCTAGAAACCAGGGATCATCTCTTCTTCTCATGCACATGTGGTGCAAGTTGCTGGCAGTAAATTTGCCCATGCCTTGAAAATCCATGCAGGGGGCATCAGTTCAAGACTTGCCTTCAGAGAGCAGCTGGGCCTGGGCTGGGCAAACCTTTGTTGTTTCTTCATTGAGGTGGTTGGCTATTCTGATCAGTTGGGCTGGGCCATTCAGGGCACAAGACACCCAGCCAAGACTCCCTCTACAGATGCAGGGCAAATCTTAAAAGCAGAGCTTGCCATGGTTAGTTATGCACGGTGCAAGAAAGAAATCATATCATGAATTCAAAGCATGGTTGAAGGCTATATCTGAATACACCTCTCTATTTTTATCTTTTGTTATTTTACTTCAGTTACCGACTTTTGAAAAATTGTATGTACATGCAGTAGGATAGTTAGTACTGTTTTCTCTTAAAAAGTGTTCAGAAGAGTGTCTTTTTTCCTGGAAATTCAAGAGAGTATGTTTCCTTCAGCTTTTCCTATGCACACTCTGGACATTCCGATCTGAATGAAACTAAGGGAGGAACAGGCAACCACTTCGCTTTGGCACAAGTTGAAATTTTCAAATATGTTTTTAATAGAGAAAATTGAAACTATGGAATTTCCAAATTCCTTAAAGTCTGAATTACGGAAGTTTTGAAATTTCCAAAGTTCTAGAAATTCGAAAAGCTGGAGCCAGACTTTCGAAAAGTTAATGGAAAGACTGACCAAGGGATGACTTTCCCATAAAAGAAATAACAACTGGTAGGAATTGGGCCCCTGAGGAACTAACTGGCGGGTGACCGCCAATTAGCATCACCAGACCAGGAGCTTAACCTGTCTTCTCAACAGAGACAAAAGGAACAAGATATATCACCTGTTAAAATCTGTGGGTAATTCTCGGTTGATCTCCCTTTGTGGCATGTATTGGACACCGAACATTCCCCGAATAAATATATATACCTTAAAATTATATACAAATCTTGGACTGAGCTTATGCACAAATTCAGATCCTAGATATTCCCACTTGTCTCCACATCACATGAGTTGGAGAGAGAGAAAAATATCATATTGTCTATCAACAACTGCTATACTTTGTTGGCCCAAAGTTCGAAATCCGGAATCATCTATTCTTTTTGGAAATTCGGTAGTGCATTTTTCCTTCAACTTCTCCAGTGTACACCTTCCAAAATCAGCAACGGTTCCCATCAGCTATCACACTTGACTACACTGTAATTTCGGCCTCCGCTGTACAAACGGAACTCGATAGCGAGGTTTCGTCACCCTGCAGAACATACAGCATGAATCACCGCTGTTCAAAGATCATTCTCCATCACACGTTCGTGTACTTGGTTACTACACCTCTGCCAAAGAGCTATGCTATGCTTAGAGTTCATCAATGTATACTAACCTTGTTATGTCGTATGCTCCAGCAGACTATCCCAGCGGCTTTTGAGCATCTCGTAACCGTCTGGACAGGGAAGGGCTATTACAGAGGAGGAGCTGCCGTTAGTTGACAGCTCGACCACCAGACCCAACCGCAACAGTGTCTCCATAGCTTTGTCAATAGGCATTTCAATCTACAAGGAAAATTAAAACTTCACTTGACGATTTCATGATAACCGGAAAAGAGAGAGACAGAGATACACATGACAGAGATTAACCACACTTAATGATTACATGACAACCGGAGAATACATGCATAGAAGGTGCCGACACCCCACCTTTGCATTAAATTTCTCATACATAAATTGCTCGCACATATCTCTACATATCTCTGATGCTTGCGCGAGATGACACCTGCGCGGATAGAATCAGGCCAAGGATTCTGTAAATTAAATGTGACAAATCTCAAGTACTAAAAGCAGCAACAAATACCTGATACTTATTTCTGCCGAGTAACATGGCATATGCCAAGAGTACTTCCTTATACTATACAGAAAGAGACAGCGAGGAAGTTTAGATCGGAAGTTTTCCCGCACAAAAGAAAAAAAAACTGAGTGAAATCCATAACATTTTCCCTACATTTTCCCGGATTTTCGTGCTGAATTTTTTGAGATATTATACTTTTTTTCCGACATCGTATGCAAAAGTAACAGCCGTTTTACATTTTCCCTACACTTTTTTGCAAAACATGTCCAAATTTAAGTTTTTTAATTTTCCTAACTAGTAGATGTAGTAATATAACTACATCTCGAAGGATTTTATTTTTTGAATTTTTTATCATTTTATTTTGTATTTTTCAAAACTAAAATGGCGATAGGGGGGTAGAGTTTGAAAATTGCCCTTTAGTACCGGTTCGTGCCACGAACCGGTACTAAAGGTCTTTAGTACCGGTTTGTGCCACGAACCGACACTATAGGTCAAATTCCTTTAGTACCGGTTCGTGGCACGAACCGGTACTAAAGACCAGCCCTTTAGTACTGGTTTGTGCCACGAACCCGTACTAAAGGTGATCGCGGGGCCCCGGCCTGACGCCAGCCTGCCACCACCCCTTTAGTACCGGTTCGTGGCACGAACCGGTACTAAAGGTTCAAAACGAACCGGCATTAATGCATAGCCATTCGAACCGGCACTAATGATACCATTAGTACCGGGCCAAAATCGAACCGGGACTAATGTGTCTCACATTAGGTTCTTTTTCTACTAGTGCATGGAATAACTCTCAGTAAATATATACTTGGATTATCAATGGTTACTATTTAAAATGATGAGAAAGATATATGTATCGTGCACGCAGATCGCTAAGGGCATCTCCAACGGCAACCATAAATTTCCTCCCACATCTGTCCGCGGAAATGGAGGACCAGTTAACGGACACAGATGCGGGAGGCCGCCGTCCAATCATAGCCGCATACATTCGAAACACTTTTTCAACAAACGGGATGAAATTCATGCAAACACGACGGATTTCACTAAAATTTGGACATAATTTACATAGAAAGTCGATATTTTGGCCGTTTAACTAAAAATTTATATTAAAAAACATAAACTCTAGCAAACGACAACCTCGTACGCGTGGCCGCCCTGTCCTGCTGCACTGTGTCACTGGCCGCACCGCCGCCGCTGCTGTCATCTTCCCTCCAACGGTGCAAGGCTTTTGGAGGGCCGCGGCAGCCTTGTCGGGCAGCTGCCTGCCTCGCCCGGCATAGCTGCTCCGCCTCTTGTTTCGCGGTTCGGAGGTACGCCTCGGCCAATTCCGACGGTGTGGGCGGAACTCTGGCAGCGGCCATGCCCTTGCCGGCGTCAGAAGTCTCGCTAAGAGACCACTCCTCGCCTTACTTGGTGATCTCGCTGCCGCGGCGGCGGCATCATCTGGCATCCGCCTCACTGGAGGTGTCGAAATGGTCCAAGGCCCACGCGACGGTGATGTCCGAGCGGACCCATTCTGGCGCCTCGTCGGTCGTTATGAACGAGGAGTGGCGGGCGGAGTTGCGCCGGTTGTACCGTGCCCGCTGACACGCCGCCCGCTCCTCCTTAGAGACGACGACCCCCGACATCGAGGGGCCGCCGACACCACCGCCTCCGAGGTAATGGAGGATGTCGCCGCGCCCCTTCCTTATGGCTGGCGGCAGCTCCTCGATGGCTTGGCGGCGGATGCGGTGGGGCGGCGAGTCGGGCTAGCTGATGCACACATATCGGCTATGCGCCTGCGACGTGGGCTCGTCCTTCACGCGACGTCCTATCTGTAGGCCGTGACCACGGTTTCCTAGGGGGTGTAGAGGAGGGAGGCTCCTCCTTGACCCGCTAGGGTGGAGACATCGGCTCCGGCTTGACGCGGTAGTGCGAAGGGGACGGTGGCTCCTCCTTGACCCTCGCTGGCGACGGTGGTGCCTGGCCCATCTGATGGAGGAAGCGCTCCGTCATTATCTCCATCTGACAGACGAAGAACCGTCAGAGTCGCCTCGACGAGGAGGCGCAGCCACTGCTGCGGCTGCTGGTCCTCCTCATCGCCGGAGGAGAGGACGATCACCTCGTTGGTGGAGGACCGGCCACCGTGGATGTTGAGGGCCCGGAGAGCGCAGGCGCCTCCTCTAAGATCCACCCGAGGATGAACTACCATGACTTTGGAATTGCTGCTGTAGGAGGAGGGGCTCAGAGAGGTAGAGGACGGCTCGGAGAGGAGGAGGCGATAGGAGAGAAGGAGATGCGGATGTGCATCGCCAGAGCACGACTTATATAGCCGCGGCCAGGCCAGACGAACGGGCGGTCAGCTCACTTCAATGTGGCACAGCGGTCGGAGTTGGTTACTCAGGAAGCTGCGTTAGCATTGAAGCAGCGACTGCCAAGAGGTCGAGTCGGTTAGCACCGCCCTCTCGCCGGTCACATCGCGCGGCATCAATGTTGGGCGTTGCGTGCTCTGGGGCGGCATGAATGCGGCAAATTAAGCGGTGCATGCATGGGAAGCAAAGCGCAGGAGGGCCGGGGTGGGTGGTTTACATGGTAATTTCCCATTGCACCCAAGATTGTGAGTGTATATATGTTATTTTGTGGTGTTGCCATCAAGAAGTGTACCGAAGAGTTTGTGACATCGCTGTCATTTCAATAGATATTTGCATCTAGAGTAGTGTGTATTCTCCTTGCTAACAAAAAGAAAGAGAGCATAGGTAGAAGCCTCTGTTAGCGTGAGGAGGCTACAGCCAAATATTCAGAGGTTAGAAAATAGAGCAAAAACAGAGGAAGTTAACTACAGCCTACAGGCAAAGCAGAGTTGAGAAAACAGAGCAGAGCAGAGGCTGGAGCATGTAAGATTCACGACTCATCGACTACATACATAGACCATCAGTGTGCTTTGTGCAACACTTAGCCACGCTTTAGCACTTAGTGCTCCTCAGTTAAGAGATAGAGTCCCCACTCAAAGGCTAATAAAAGCACTATATGTACCACCTTCTACATCACTAATTGTTACAATTATGTGCCCAATATGAGTACGAGTTGTCCTATTGTTTGGACTTGTAATTAGCGATGGGTTGGGTGTTTGAGTCGGACACCTGTAACCCGGGCCTATTATATAAGGGCACCGCGGGGTAGCCAAATGGACTAGACATAAGTTGTAAGCTAAGACAAAGATCACCAGAGGAACAGTCCGAGCCTCCATGGCAAGGGTGGCCGGACAGGCCGCGGCGGTCGCAGTGCTGTCTGGTGGCCTTGGAGGGCTTACCGTTGATCTGTATCATGGGATTGGGACATGAAGAGGTGCATCCGTAATCATGCCCTGGGATATAGCCATGTTGATGAAACTTATTAACAAATCTCATTGTTGTGCCCGTGTTGTGTGATTGCTTGTCCTTGATAGATCGACTCGGTGGCCACGAATTAACTCTAAGACTAATCACCTGAACATATTTATTTACCTCAACAAGTATTACCTCCGAACTCACCTCAGTCCTACGTACGTCACCAAGCGAGGATTAGAAGAATTTAAGACAGTGGATTGTGTGAAGTACCTGTGTGCCATCTTCCATCTGTTGGCCCTCTAATACTGCCACTCCTTCCATCTACCCTGTAGCTATTCCCATTTTGACTAGCAAAATCATCTGAATCATGAGCTATCTACATCTTATTTTCCTTGATCATCACGATCAACTTGTACTGCAAAATAAGAAGTGTCACATAGGTGTGTGAAGAGAAAGTACATATAGCTCAGCACAAATACTTTAACCAAAGTCTAGCAATTAAGGAAACAAGATCCGCCGTGCTCGGTGATCCACTGTGCTCTCCTTGTTGCAAATTAGGCCTGGCCCCCTTTATAAAGTCCGTTTGGATAGACGTCACATGGCGGCTCGTATGACTGGCGGTACGAGCGGCCTCGATCGTATTGAGCGCCACCTTTTGCTTTGTTTTCATTCATGTCCCCCCAATTAGCTTGGCTCAGTTCCCACATGTGGTATTTCCATGTATATGATGATCTTCTTTCTTCTGTTGATCCATTTCCAGTGGAACACACTTAACAAAAGGATTGGACAATTTCTTGTATTCATTAGTCATTAGTAACAATATTAGAGTGTTTATTTTGGAAAACCTAAAATTATCTTGTTTAAAAAATGATGTGATGAGTGTAGAAATATCACCCATCAGTTGCTAGTTTCCGCATACTTGGGATTGTAAACTTGTTACCTTCTATTCACAGCCAAGTTCAATTTTGAATGATCAAGTATTCATGATGCCTGTCAAAAACGACGCTTTTGTGGTATATGCGCACACCATGAGTTTATTAGGTTTAAATCTATCATGGCAATCCTATATTTGTTTTCATGCTTACAAATGTCCTTCGAGTTCTCTAAATTTGCATGTAGTATATATCAAAACATGCCATGTGTTTGAATTTTAAGTAGAATATTTTGGTGCCTCTCATGGCGTTGTCATGATCTTTAGCTTGTGCTTACATCTAAAATATGACAATACAACTCACATTTTTTTTCAAAATAATAACATCTCATTAGTTTCTAAGTATGTAATCTAAGATATAGTATTTCAACTTATACACTCATACTCTAGAACTTTCTATAAATCTTCTTACAAAATAATACATGTAAAGCAACTACTAAATTATTAGATAGACTTTACGCCTTAGAAATCTCTACCATAATATATAGATATTGAAATATACATGAACACACGCACATACACACAAATATATATGTATATACTATATAATATATACTAATGCCAAAAATTAATTAAAAACTTTATTAAAACAACAGATAGTTGAAATTGAGCAAAGCCAAAAGACTTTGTGATGTACATTTCAGATATAAAATATAAAATCAATAATTATATTAAGAAATATTATTATTTGTTAACTGTACCGGCTAAGTAATAGAATATTATAATTAATAATCATATTATGTGATACAAATCTTTTTAAAAGTACAAAAGTTTAGTATAAAAATATTTACCCAAATTTTCCATTGAAATAATAGTGGTTTGAAACTGTGTAGGACAGAATGAATTAGAGATATTGATTAGTTTTATAATAAAGTAAATTAGTGTGAAGAACACAATTAATTGAAAGAAAAGTGATATCACACATATCATGTCAAACCCAGGATTGGGCGTTTAATTCATGATTTTGTCGGTGGTGAACTCATTGCCGAGAAGGACACATCAGGTGCATTACACGTTAGTTTTGGCATTTATCGTAGAATATAATAAAGTTGCTCGTAGTTTTCTATCTTGATGGGGAACTTACACTTCTGTGCCCTTTAATATATATCATTGGCCTAGAGATATCTGCCAATATGGAAAAGTCCGCAAAGTGAATTAAATATCTTAATAATTTATATAAGTTAACCCTTTCTGTGACAGTTCTTCACATTCGTATATTTTTGCTCATACAGAACTTGCTAAAATTGGTTACTTTGAATTTTATGCTCAGTGTAGCCAAAGATGGTAGGGGCATAGTATAATAATTAATCTATTTGTTGTATTAGGTATAGTCACGTATTAGTCTAAAGTCCTAATACTAGTCAGTTTTGTTTTAATGTAGGTAAACTGGACTCGTTCGGGTACGAGTCGGGGTCTCAGTCATGTTGGCTGTAAGTGTGGCAGCGCGTTGGACGTGGCAAGTCCGTGTACCTTTATATAGTAAAAAAGAAAAAGTAATAAAAAACATAGGTACAACACGCACCTGTTGTCATGAATCCAATCAGTCATTCCGTTGGCCAAGTTTACGTGAGTTCCGCCGAGTCGTTCCGTCTTGCCGAGACCAATCGATCCATATAAGGCCAGCCTCGGGTTCGCGTCTATGTATGTCTACGGCGATACTTGTGGAGGACTCTAATCTCTTAACCGAGGAGCACTCGTTGCTAAAGCGTGGTTAAGTGCTGCAGACAGCACACTGGTGGTTTATGCATGTAGTTGATCAGTCATGAAGCTTACATGCTCCAGCGACTTGCAACATCTCTAACAGATCCCGCAAATCGCTGTCCTGGAAAAATACAGGACGCCGGGCACGCTACAAGAATAGATCCCACAAAGCTATCCTGCAAATTTAAACAAACTACTTGGCACTAGAAACATGTCGCCGGAGTTCACTCAAGCGTAGCATAGCATAGCATAGCATAGGGGAGTTCATCATCACGCACATAGCATAAGGGAGTTTTTAGTACAAACCATAATTAAACTTAATTGAAATTTGAAAACGCATAGCTTAGATCTACTCGTCGCCAGAGCCGTGGTCGCTGTCATGGCTAGGCGCACAGTGTTGTAGATCAGCATGGAACGGAGAGTGGCCTGCAGCTGGAACTCCTCTAGGAGCACCTGCACACCCGCGACCGCAACTACATCTCCGGCTACGACGGCCTCCTTCGCGTGGAACCAAGCAAGCTCTGCCTCCGCATGGTGCTGCAACGCCGGATCGAAGATGTCGCCGAGGCGACGGAAGTTAGCCCAAGCCGGAGCGTTGGCGCTGTGGGACTTGGCGTCGTGCTTGCGCGCCGCCTCCCTCTGCCTGTCTGACACGGGAGGGCGGAGACTGGAGCCGCATGCCTCGCCGTCGTTCCTACGCTTGCGGGCGACGAACCCACTTCGGCACCAGAAGCCCCCGTGGTCGCCGAAACCCCTGCCACCGCCATGTCCTGCACCCGCCGTCGCCATCGCCGCGAAGATCCGCTCGAGCAAACCGCGGCAAAACGCTGCCAGAGGGGGAGTATTTGCGGCGGAGATGGAAAGGGAAGAAAGGGGACACATACCCTAAATCGGTCGGGCGCCGGCATATATACCAGATGTGAGGGCGGTTTACGGGCCTCATGTAAATTTTTTACCGGCCGGGCCGTTTTTGCAGGATCTGCTCGGGCCATAGTTTTGGGTTGTCCCGTAAATCGGCCAGAAAAGCGTAGTTCACCGGGTGTTTAAAGGATCTGCTAGAGATGTTGTTAACATGTACTTCCTCTGCTCTGTTTTCTCAACTCTGCTTTGTCTGTAGGCTGTAGTTAACTTCCTCTGCTTTTTCTCTGTTGTTTGAGCTCTGTTGCCACCTCACGCTAGTGGAGGCTGCCATCTATGCTCTATTCCTTTTTGTTAGCAAGGAGAATAGACACTAGATGCATATATCGATCGAAATGACGGCAGCTAGATGTCTCAAACTCTTCGGTGCACTACTTGATGGCAACACCACAAAATTATATATATCCACTCAGACTCTTCGGCGCAATAACAAATTAATTACCATGTAATTAAACAAAGCACTGATGAAATTATAGCATTTCTTGTTCAGATTGAGCTCATTTATATATGGTTCATCAATCAATTACACACACATAATCTTTTTATTAACCAACACCATTAAGCCAGCCATCCAGCTTGACCGATCGTGAACACCACGTACACCACGCTGGAGCTGGACAGACCAAGCAAGCAGTCCAGTGCTCCTTGCTTGACAATCACACATCAATCCAATCCAATCCAATCCAATCCAATCCAATCAAGCATACCCGCATCAAGTATATGTAGCTTGGTGAAGAAAGCACACCACTGCTTTATTCCTCCATGCTCGCGCAGGTACGTGGCGACACCCTCACCACGCGACAGGCAATGGGAAACACACTTTGGAGATTGAGTTCTCATGGCTTGACTGTAACACTAATAATGGACTAATGCATAGTCCATGTAAGCCGGTCGACCTCCCTTTGCATCATCCAGATTACCTAGGAAATGAAAAATGAAATAAAAAATAGACATTAGTCACGTTGTGCATCAATGACACTTGATCAATGTACCCATGCATAGAACAAACTTATAAAAGGAAAACTAAAACCATTTTGAACCAACCGTACCTCAAAACGGAGACACTCGGGAGGATCTTCTTGTAGTGAGCCGAGTGGCGTGTTCCGAAGAGTGACGGCTCATGGTTGGCCTTGGAGCCGTCCTACTCGAGCCTATCCCACCAGTCCTTCTCGCAGTCCAGTACCGGCTTGGGACCTTCACGTGACATGGCTGGTAGCCGTCTCAGGCCCCAGCAGTCCCTGAGGCTGACCGTCTCCAACGCTGGCGCAAACAGTCTAACCTCGCATATTTGCTCTAGCTTGTGGAGATGATATAGCTTGATGTGCCGAAGCTTCTTGAATGTGACACCACATGCTATACGGCGATGGTTTTGATATAGTGGGAAAATATGTTGGATGTTACGACAGTATGCAATCTGAATTGTCTCCAAGTTTGGCAACGTGGAGGAAATGGGGAGCACGAACGCCAGCCTACGACAGTTGTACAAGTATATGTGTTGTAGCCCACAGTGATGTCCAATGTGTCTACTCCAGATGCAATGGGCCATAAGGAGATCGGATGCAGAAAATATCCTTATTGAGTTAAAGGTATTAATTCCAACCGAACGAGAGAAGACATTGTGCATCTTAGGGCATCTCTCAACATGACACCATTCTAGACTGTTCCAATGTAGTGATAACTCTGGAATGATAGTTGTGACCGAGACATTGTCATGCACATGCAACGATTGCACTTTATCCCCTATGGCGGAACCATGCAAGAACATTACATGGTCATTCATACTCTCTAAATGGTGGCTTCCTTCACCAATCTCAATGTGAACACCCAAAGGATAAAGTTGACAATCATCCCACACCAAGGACGAGCACATGCCAATATCTTTGTTAACGACAATATCATTGTAAGGCAAGAAGGGCCATGTTGGAACCGGACCTTCTTGACTTCGCCCAACGTGTTCAATACTTTTGGTGATGTTGACTTGGTTGTGGATTTTAGAAGCGATATGGACATGCACCTTGGAGCCATGCATAGCACAAAGACCCTTTATTATGGACCGAATGAACCTTCCATCTGTAAAAGCCATAATTGCCTGAATGCCAGAGGAATTTTGTTCTCTGCAGTAGGTCGCTGACCCAGTCTTCCCCCGAGTGTCTACATGCAGAACTTCCAATGGAGGGTTTTTTCCGTCGCAGAGTAGGCTACAGAGCTGTTCACAACCTAACAGGAATAGCTTCTTGAGTTGTGCAGCATCCATTGCATTGAGGTCAAGTGTTTTAATAGATGTGCCAGAGAGGTCCAACTCCTCAAGGTTGGGAAATGCACGCAAGAACATGTGTTGCAATTGAGCAAAACCCTTCAGAGATATCCTTCTCACCATTGCTTCTTGAACTAAAGCAGTGCGAGACTTGGGACGTTGTTCCGCCTTTGGAAGTTGTATGGGATGTGTCCACTTCTTTGCTGGACCATAACCATCGAAGCTAAAACTCTCGAGCAGTGGAGGGGCTCCTTCGAGCTCAACATGCCCCAAGCTGGAACACCCATCAAGAACAAGCATCTTCAAGCACCATGTTGATGACATTGTCGGCATTGATTTCATATGAATGTTACCTGACAAGTCAAGGAGCTCCAGATTAATCATATCAACAGAAGGGCAGGTGTCCACCGTAATCACATCTAAGGATTCAGTTAACCGAAGCTTCTGAAGGTTATGTAGACTTCTCCATGCATGACTTACTATCCTCCATGAGACACCCTTGGTATTTACCTCCCTGAGATTGGTCATCAGCTCTATCATCTCTTCCAACAAGAGAAAACAAGTGAAGCGTACATCAAGCACCGACAGATTTGGGAAACATGGCCCTCCAACCTGCTCCCCTCCAGTGTTTGTGCAATGGTCAAGCCAAATGAATCTCAGGTTGCGACAACATTGAAAAGGAGGGGATGCAAAATCGAAGCTGCAATTGCAAAGTTTTAGCGCACGGAGGTTGCTAGAATGTTGAAATAAATCATTTGGTATTGTCAGCTGACCATCTCCCCAAAATGTTAGAAAATATGATGATGCATTGACAGGAACAACTAAGATATCTTGCGCTAATTGGTTGCAGGAGATTGAAATCCAACCTTCATATCATTCTCTGTGTCCATCCAAATAGCGTGCCAATATTTTGTCTCCATAGTAACTATAGCACATCCGTATCACTCCATACAATGCACTGCCAACATCACAAGCTTTGTCCCCTGAAGGATGCCATCACATATCCAGTAGTTGCACGCATGAGTATCCCAACCATAGTCAACACTGATAGACTTTCCATGTAGTTGCTCGGTCAAAAACAGTGAGTACATGAAGCAATCCATAACTGTTGCTGGGTTGACGTCATACATGCCGATATGACCAATGACTTCAGCAGCTTCTTCATGCAATGAACGATGCAGAAGTTGACTCGGAAGTTCACTGTACATCTGATACATGGGATCCAAATAAATCACTCTAGAGTAAGCAGAGATGGTTTTTAACTTTATTTTTTCCTCTGTGAGCTTAAATCTTCCATAACTGCTCCATAACAGTTTACCTGAAGCATAGGTTCCAAATTCAGGATTGGGAATGCCACATGCTGCCAAATCAATGTCTTCTTCTCCCCCCATAATGAAAAATCATCAAAAATCTTTTATTTGCTAGAGATAGATAGATCTCACTGCCGATGCTTGGTATCTCTACTCTAGAGCTGACGTCTACCCCTCTAAAGTCATCATCATTGTCCTGCTTATCAAATATGGGCATTACATGGCCAAGATGTAACTCCTCCGCGATTGCCCTCTGCATAGTTCTTCTATTCTTCCAAAAAGAGCAGTCTACATGGATAACTTTTCCAAAATGATTTCTCATGTCAGGATCACTTCTTTCCGATTTCAATAGTTCAGCTGTGGCTCTAAGAACAGCAGAGGCTCCAACACCACAGGCCCAGCCGCCAAAGAAGATTGATTTTACTCTTTCATCGTAATATGGCCCTGGGTAAATCAGATGATCAAGCAGCTTTCTGGGGGCATCATCAAAACCGTGTACACTCTGTAGTAATTGAACAATTGTTAGTTATGACTTGTACCGTACATGTATCACTACCATAGTTTCAACAGCTACAATTTTTAATATGAATAAATTGGGGATGCAAAGTTATTTATAAGGTCAGGCAAGTGCACCTAGTCTGAAAGTTAATATTTACTGTAGAATGGAAGTAATGTGTAAGTGCGCAAAATAACTTTTCTTCAGAAAATACATACACTCGCTTGGTATCTTGTGGGTTGCTGGAGTGTGGACTGTATATGTATGTGTAGCTTAGAAATAAAGAAAACAGAAAGAAATAAACAGAGCAGGTGCACTTAATTTGTAATTCTGGATGTTGCCACTGTGCTAACAAGATCATGTTTTGAACAAACAACTATAAAAATAACATCTCCCATGACACAGATAGGTTAGTAAGGAGAGGAGATCGAGGTGCTAACCAATGGTTCTATTTGATGATCCATATAGAAGTAGTAATTAACTAGCAGTATTTCCAGAGGCAATTGTTAGTTATTACTTGACGGCCACACAAAAGTCGCTGACACTGCAAAAACATAAGTAATTAAGCTATATTTCAGAATTTCTGGCCACATATGTACGAGATACAGTTAGCAGCTGCAGTATATACCTCTAGCAAGAGAGTCAAGGCAAGTAGATCTAGCCGAGGAGAACAAAAGGGAGCAAATAATCCAAGAAAGAAATGTATCCAGCCCCAGATGAATATATGATGTCCCCTCGCTTGAAATCCAAGATGAAAACCATGGCATATATATCTAACCCATTGCGTGCAGATCAGATTAACACTCCGCTTCCGGCCACAAATTAATGGAGTTGATCTGACACTGTGCACAAAAAACAGAAGCAGCTTAATTATGCATGCATGTCTCCTATGCATATCAGCATATGCATTGAGAGAAGTCAGAAAAAGATGTGTCCGTCACCTGATAGATCCTCCTTGCTCCGTCGAAATCGAAAGATGATTTCACTCACCCCGGCCGGTGGCAGCAGAGCTCAGCTCTCAAGAAACGAGAGAAAATGTTATGGTAGATAGATGGGTGCAATGGGCAATGATGTTGCTGCATTGCTTTGCTTTCTCTACCCAAAGCAAAGCATTCTCTTTCTCTCCATGGTTCCTTGCTTCCACATATTAGCCATGCACCTTGTCAGCCTTTTCTTTTTTGCTTTTTCTTTGCTGCTTCTGTTGCTTTATCACGGAGATGCAGAAGGACCGGCGGTATTAACTTGCTTCCCACCTTATGGATGCAAAAGAGGAGTAGTTTAATCAGAGTTGAAAACAGAAGTTACTACAATGCAAGATGCTCACTAACACAAAAGAAGAATGGTTTTGCTCTATCATTGTAATATGGCCCTGGGTACATGAGACCATCAAGCTGCTTTCTGGAGTGAGACTCTGAGAAATGATCATGAAGTTAATTTTCGAAACGACGATACAAGTATTTTTTTTTCTCCCTAAGATACAAGGATCGGCATATTAAACTCTCCCTCTACCTCCAGAAATCTTCAGTAGGAATTGCCTCTATGCATCCCTGCTGGCCATAGACGGCAGGGGCATATGCTTAACCAAACATGCTTTCTTGTTCTGTTGTTTGTTGCCCCGGAATGGTATCGTTGTCGTGGACTATATCCTGCTATCTTATATTCCTTCAATACAAGTAAACCTTGATGTTGCCAAGGAAACTTTGAAACACAATTTTTCTATGTAGATTGCTTGTACAGTGCAGTATCTGAACTGAGGTTAACGTTACAAGTATGGGTTGGAAAGGAAGGACAGAGTGTATATTAGTGCATTGTGCAGCTTGTGCTCTCTATGCTCTGTATTCTAAAGTGAGGTGAAGTACTACACGCTGATGGTCTATATATGTAGCTGAGTTGTGAAGTTTACCTACAGGAGGAGAACCCTTGACGATGATGCCGTTAATTCGGTCTATCTCTTGGGTGCAGGGCATGCATTGCAAACTCAATGCTCCACTGACTTCATCTTTGTGGAACTTGGACTCGACTCTGGTCTATCTCTTTGTGGGCGTGTTGTAACGTTTTTTTCCCGGTTCTCCATAAATTAAGCGGGCAACTCTCTTCGGCTTTTTTAAGAAATTGAGATCCTCTGGGGCCGAGTTTCGAAAAAAAGTTTGCTTTGAGTCATTCAGTGTCAGGTTTACTCTCAGGTGCCTAATGTTAAACCACGTCAATATCTACATGACCGGCGTATAATGTTTATCTCATGTACTTCTTATCTCTACCTCCTTTCTTTATCTCCAAGTATGTAATCTCAACCGTATGTATGCGCTGTTATGGGAGGTGCGCCCCATCTATATAACACATAGCTGTCGGCCTGAGAGGGCAAGACGTTCCGCTAGTTCGCACATGGTAATCAGAGCCCCATCTCTTCCCATCTACTGAGATCCCATCTACCGAGCCTAGCCATGTATTCCTCCTCCTCCTCCGGTGCTTCCCAGACCACCCTTAATGGACAGGTCACCGAGAAGCTTACACGCACGAACTACGTGCTCTGGCGCACGCAGGTCACCCCTCATATGCGCGGCGCCGGCGTCTTCGGCTACGTCGACGGCACCACACCGGAGCCGCCCAGGCTTCATGTCACCAAGGACAAGGATGGCAAAGAAAGCACTGCGCCCAATCCTCTCCACCCCATCTGGGTTCGGGAGGATCAACGGGTGTTGGGCTACTTGCTCAGCACCCTCTCCAAGGAGGTTCTCATTGCGGTGACCACGGTCACCACGGCGCACGCGCTCTGGACAGCGGTGGCAGGTATGTTTTCCTCGCAGTCCATGAGCCGCGTGAATAATATCAGGACGGCGCTCATCAACGCGCAGAAGGGCAACCAGTCGGTTGCCGCATACTTCGCCTCCCTCCGTGGTCTCGGCGACGAGCTTGCCGCGGCCGGAAGGCCATCCAAGACGACGAACTCATCTCCTACATCATCCACGGCCTCGACATCGACTACCAGCCCCTCGTCTCCGCCCTCGACGCACGCGTCACATCGGTCTCCCTCGACGAGCTCTACACCATGCTTAGCAACTTCGACCAGCGCATGGCCTAGTTCAATCACTCGGGCAGCGGCGCCTTCCGTTCCTCTGCCAACGCTGCGGTGCGTGGCCGTGGTGGCGGATCACGTGGTCGCGGCTCCTCTCATGCCAAAGGACGCTCTGGAGGTCACGGTGGTGGTGGAAACAGCGGTGGCGGCAACAGCCGCTCTGGTGCATCCCGCGGTCGTCGTGGCGACGGTCCACCTCGGGCCCGACCAGAGCTGCCTCGCTGCCAAATTTGCGGTAAGCCAGGGCACACCGCGAAGGACTGCTGGTATCGTTATGATGAAGACAACGAGGACTCCCAAGATGAAGAAAAAGTGGCTGCCGCGGCTGATGGATCCTACGGCATCGACACAAATTGGTACGTTGATAGAGGAGCCACCAACCACATCACCAATGAGCTTGAGAAGGTCACGATGAAGGAAAAATATCGTGGAAAAGATCACATCCACACGGCAAGTGGAGAAGGTATGCAGATTTGTCACATTGGTCATTCTATTTTTCGTACCCCTCACCGTCCAATTCATCTCAAGAAAAATTTTGCATGTTCCTAGTGCCGCTAAAAGTCTCCTCTGGTTCATAGAATTGCCCTTGATAATCATGTTTTCCTCGAATTTCATCCTTATTTCTTTTTGATCAAGGACCAGGCCACAAAGAAGGTTCTCTATCGAGGTAGATGTGTTCGAGGGCTTTACCCGTTGCTTCCGGAGCTTAGGAGACTCAATAAACAAGCCAATGGTGTTGTCAAAGTTTCGTCAACACGGTGGCACGATCGATTAGGGCATGCTGCTTTTTCTTTAGTTGAAAGATTGCTTAGGAAAAATAAACTCCCATTTGTTGGTGAGCGAAATGTCGAAACTATTTGTGATTCCTGCCAATGTGCTAAAAGTCATCAATTACCTTATCCAGTATCTACTAGTATCTCTACCAAACCACTTCAATTGATTTTTTCTGATGTGTGGGGTCCTGCTCCTACTTCTGTTGGTAGACATGAGTATTATGTAAGCT
>LT934117.1:729578564-729591360 GCA_900231445.1 Triticum turgidum subsp. durum | reverse complement strand
CGGCCTTGGCAGCGGCGGCGGGACGACGGGGCAGGGGCTCGGGGCGGCGCGCGGGGGCGGGACAGGGTGCGGGCTCAGGGAGGCCGGCGACGAGGACGGTGCGGGTTGGGGGGCGACGGCCTTGGCGGCGGCGGCGGCGACAGCGAGATGGAGCAGCCTGGCGGCGTCGAGGAGGGTCGGCGTCGTCGGGGCAACTGGCGATGAGATTCTGAATTTTTGCAAAGTGTTTGCTTATATAGCAAAGCCATTGGTCCCGATTCGTGGCACCAACCGGGACTAATGCACCCTTTAGTCCCGGTTGGTGGCACCAACCGGGACCAAAGGCCAGTTTTCGACAGCCCAAAGGGCGGGAAGTGGCGGCCTTTGGTCCCGGTTGGTGGCACCAACAGGGACTAAAGGGTGGCATTGGTACCGGTTGGTGCCACGAACCGGGACCAATGCCCCCTTTAGTCCCGGTTCGTGCCACCAACCGGGACCAAAGGCCTTGCTTTGCTCGCGGGCGAGGGGTATATATAGGCAACTAACTAGTCCCGGTTGGTGACTTGAACTGGGACTAAAGGGCAGCCTTTGGTCCCGGTTCGTCCCACCAACCGGGACCAATGGTGGTGGGCCAGGAGCGAGGCCCATTGGTCCCGGTTCGTCCCACCAACCGGGACCAAAAGGTCCAGACGAACCGGGACCAATGGCCCACGTGGCCCGGCTGGCCCCCGGGGCGCACGAACCGGGTCCAATGCCCCCATTGGTCCCGGTTCTGGATTGAACCGGGACTAATGGGCTGGCCGGGCCTGGACCATTGCCCTGTTTTCTACTAGTGCACGCGCGTGCAGCAGCCTGGCGTTCGCCCCGAGGCTGATACGCCATCATTCGGCAATGATGAGGCTCTGGGATCTTCTGCGCCTATAGAAGATGCTACACCTGATCAGCCCGCCACAAAGGATCCAGCGGGGGCAGATTCTGCTACAGGAGCTTCTGCTTCAGGATTTTCTGTGGCAGAGGATCCCGATGCTGCACCATCATGACGTACACGACTATAGCATGGGGTAATACAGCCTGTTAATTATAAACACATAACCAAATATGGTATGGTTTGTTCTACAGGTGAACTAGGTGAACCCCAGACACTTCAGGAAGCACTTGGTGATGAACGGTGGAAAAATGCTATGAATGAAGAATACATGGCACTCAAGAAAAATAAAACTTGGCATTTGGTTCCCCCACAGCAAGGTAAAAATTTAATTATTGCAAGTGGGTATTCAGAATAAAGAGGAAATCTGATGGAACTATTGATCGGTGCAAAGCTAGGCTCGTTGCAAAGGGTTTCAAACAACGGTATGGCATAGATTACAAGGACACATTTAGTCCAGTTGTTAAAGCTGCCACTATCCGTCTTGTTTTCTCTATTGCCGTTTCCAGGGGATGGAGTCTCAGGCAACTTGATGTTCAGAATGCGTTTCTTCATGGTGTTCTGGAAGAGGAGGTATATATGAAACAACCTCCTGGGTTTGTAAGTAAAAGTTCATCCTCTCATGTCTGCAAGTTGGAAAAAGCACTTTATGGTTTGAAACAGGCACCAAGAGCATGGTACTCTCGTCTCTGTCACAAAATGCAAACACTTGGTTTTGTCCCTTCAAAATCTGACACCTTTCTGTTCATCTACAACAAGTCCAATACATGCATATTTGTCTTAATATATGTTGATGATATTATTGTGACAAGCTCATCTAATGAAGCCATCACAGGATTGTTAAAAGATTTGAGTGCAGATTTTGCCTTGAAGGATCTTGGAGATTTGCATTATTTTCTTGGGATTGAAGTAAAGAGGCACAAGGATGGACTTCATCTCTCTCAAGATAAGTATGCAGTTGACTTGGTAAGAAAAGCTGTTCTACAGGGTTGTAAACCTACACCTACTCCATTATCCAGCTCAGAAAAATTATCTCTCACACAAGGGACTCTCTTGACTCAAGAGGATAGCACCAAATACAGAAGCTTGGTAGGAGCTCTTCAATATCTTACTCTTACCAGGCCTGATATTTCTTTTGCTGTTAACAAAGTATGTCAGTTCCTTCATGCACCTACAACTATTCATTTCACTGCTGCCAAACGCATAGTCAGATATGTCAAAAACACATTAAGCATGGGTCTAAATTTTAGCAAGTCATCTTCTACACTTGCCAGTGCCTTTTCTGATTCTGATTGGGCAGGCTGTCTTGATGATAGATGCTCTACTGGTGGTTTTCTATTTTCTTTGGACCCAACTTAATTTCATGGTGTGCTCGTAAGCAATCTACAGTCTCCAGCTCTAGTACAGAGGCAGAATATAAGGCATTGGCTAATGCCACAGCTGAAATCATATGGGTTCAATCCATGCTCAAGGAACTTGGTATAAAGAGTAAGCAAGCTCCATGTTTGTGGTGTGATAACCTTGGTGCCCCTTTCTTTCAGCTAATCCAGTGTTTCATGCTAGGACCAAACACATTGAGATAGATTTTCATTTTGTCATAGAGAGGGTGGCTCATAAGCAACTTGACATTCATTTTGTGCACTCCAGTGATCAAATTGCAGATGGATTCACAAAGGCATTGCCGGTCAAGAGTTTTGAAAACTTCAAGTATAATCTCAACCTAATGGAGTTGTGATTAAGGGAGGGTGTTAAACTGTTGGAAATATGCCCTAGAGGCAATAATAAAAGGATTATTATTATATTTCCTTGTTCGTGATAATTGTCTTTTATTCATGCTATAATTGTATTATCCGGAAATCGTAATACACGTGTGAATACTTAGACCACAACATGCCCCTAGTGAGCCTCTAGTTGACTAGCTCGTTGATCAACAGATAGTCATGGTTTCCTGACTATGGACATTGGATGTCGTTGATAACGGGATCACATCATTAGGAGAATGATGTGATGGGCAAGACCCAATCCTAAGCATAGCACAAGATCGTGTAGTTCGTTTTGCTAGAGCTTTTCCAATGTCAAGTATCTTTTCCTTAGACCATGAGATCGTGTAACTCCCGGATACCGTAGGAGTGCTTTGGGTGTACCAAACGTTACAACGTAACTGGGTGACTATAAAGGTGCACTACAGGTATCTCCGAAAGTGTCTCTTGGGTTGACACGGATCGAGACTAGGATTCGTCACTCCGTATTACGGAGAGGTATCACTGGGCCCACTCGGTAGTGCATCATCATAATGAGCTCAAAGTGACCAAGTGTCTGGTCACGGGATCATGCATTACGGTACGAGTAAAGTGACTTGCCGGTGACGAGACTAAACGAGGTATTGGGATACCGACGATCGAGTCTGGGGCAAGTAACGTACCGATTGACAAAGGGAATTGAATACGGGATTAATTGAATCCTCGACATCGTGGTTCATCCAATGAGATCATCG
Source organism: Triticum turgidum subsp. durum (assembly GCA_900231445.1). Taxonomy (NCBI): domain Eukaryota; kingdom Viridiplantae; phylum Streptophyta; class Magnoliopsida; order Poales; family Poaceae; genus Triticum; species Triticum turgidum. The sequence goes on along the minus strand of LT934117.1, from coordinate 729,587,962 downwards.
AGGAGTATGTGGGAGCCAACATTGGTATCCAGATCCCGCTGTTGGTTATTGACCGGAGAGTCGTCTCGGTCATGTCTGCATGTCTCCCAAACCCGTAGGGTCTACACACTTAAGGTTCGGTGACGCTAGGGTTGTATGAATATGAGTATGCAGCAAGCCGAATGTTGTTCGGAGTCCCGGATGAGATCCCGGACGTCACGAGGAGTTCCGGAATGGTCCGGAGGTAAATAATTATATATAGGAAGTGCTATTTCGGCCATCGGGAGAATTTCGGTGGTTACCGTATTGTACCGGGACCACCGGAAGGGTCCCGGGGGTCCACCGGGTGGGGCCACCTATCCCGGAGGGCCCCGTGGGCTGAAGTGGGAGGGAACCAGCCCCTGGTGGGCTGGTGCGCCCCCCACTTGGGCCCCCCCTGCGCCTAGGGTTGGAAACCCTAGGGTGGGGGGGCGACCCACTTGCCTTGGGGGGCAAGCCTCCCCCCTTGACCGCCGCCCCCCTTGGGAGATCAGATCTCCAAGGGCCGGCCCCTCCCAGGGGGCCTATATAAAGGGGGGGAGGGAGGGGGCAGCCGCACCTTTGCATCTTGGCGCCTCCCTCTCCCCTGCTACACCTCTCCTCCTCCGTCACGTGCTTGGCGAAGCCCTGCCGGAGTGCTGCTTCTCCATCAACACCACGCCGTCGTGTTGCTGCTGGAGCCATCTTCCTCAACCTCTCCTTCCCCCTTGCTGGATCAAGAAGGAGGAGACGTCATCCGCTCCGTACGTGTGTTGAACGCGGAGGTGCCGTCCGTTCGGCACTCGGTCATCGGTGATTTGGATCACGGCGAGTACGACTCCATCATCCACGTTTTAGTGAACGCTTCCGCACGCGATCTACAAGTGGTATGTAGATGCAATCTCTCTCCCATGACTCGTTGCTTAGATGAACTCATAGATGGATCTTGGTGAAACCGTAAGAAAATTTTTAATTTTCTGCAACGTTCCCAACATAAACCACGTCAATATCTACATGACCGGCGCATATCTACATGGCTGGCGCATCATAGGAGTTGGTTAGGTAGTTAGAATATAATGTTTATTTCATGTACTCCCTCCGTCCCATAATGTAAGATGTTTTTTAACACTAGTGTTAAAAAACGTCTTACATTATGGGACGGAGGGAGTACTTCTTATCTCTACCTCGTTTCTTTATCTCCAAGTATGTAATCTCAACCGTATGTATGTGCTGTTATGGGAGGTGTGCCCCATCTATATAACACGTAGCCGTCGGCCTGAGAGGGCAAGACGTTCCGCTAGTTCGCACACCTAACAGCTACGGCTATGGGGAGTCATCTCCTGAAGATGATGGAATGCTTCTGTTAAGTTTGTCCTGAATGCACATGTTTGGCTGAACAAATAAATAAACAGTAGCAATTGCTTCTATGCATCTGAATGCTGTCTGAAGTCGGCAGGAGCATATGATTAACCAGACTGGCTTTTCTCTCTCTGTCGTTTGTCTCCACCGAATGCCACCGTTGCTGTGGACGATATCCAGCTCTGTTAACCCTTGAGACAAATAAGAGTCCTTGGATGTTGCCAAGGAAACATTAACAAGGTAAGCCATGCCTGTAAACATTGACAAGGCAACGCAGTGGACAAAGATTGACAATCAGAACTGATACATATGTAGATACAGACTGCAATTTCTGCTTGCCTGTAGCTCTGCTTTATAAACTCTGAATACTTGCACGTCGCAACCTCTGCTTTTGCTCTGTTTTCCCAACTCTGCTAACACTGAATAACAACCTCTGCATTTGCCTCCACTACTCCTCTGCTTTGATCTGTTTTCTCAACTCTGAATATTTGGCCGTAGCCTTACTTCTTCAGGTCCGTTTCAGACGTCAGGTTGACTACACTCACAGATCAATCAGCGACGACTCCACTCGAGCTCTGGGACAGGATGATGCCGGCGCCGCCGCGCCGGGCAACCTCCGCCGGCGGCTAAACCGTTCGCTTGCCGCTTCTCCGGCATCTATTTCTCTCTCGACTCCTCTGCACCACTAGTCCAGAGACCAAAGAGACGCCGGCGTGTCAGGGGCAGATGTGCTCGCATGGACCGTGGCCACCGGCGAGGATCCAACGGCCGCAGAAACTCGGTTGCCGCTCTGCTATGACTCTTCCATTTTCTCTTTTTCAGGGAACCCACAGAAACTTGGAGTGCCATATAATCACCAAAGCACTCATGACACCATATCATTTCATGTTTCATCATCCAAACACAAAATAAGCTTTAAATTTTGATTTAATTAATGTTCCACAAACCCCTCGTGACATTTTGCACAAGAAAAAAACCCCACTCATGACATGGTATACATCAGCTTAAATTTTTATTTAATTAATGCTCCACTAATTAAATTTAAGCTGGGTGGTTTGTAATGAAATTGTTGTTTGTGTCCGGCTGTACAGCAACCAAGATTTGTAAACCCTGCATGGTGTGGCATGCGTGTGATTGATGAACCATATATAAACTGAGCTTCATTTATGTGTGTTTGATGGAACAAGATATGTTATACTGTCATGAAAGAGTTTGAGTGGATAATCTTGTGGTGCTGCCACCATAGTAGTACTGATATATTCTTCTTCCTGATGCTGGCTTCCTGTCATTTCCACAGATTTATGACTTAAGTTTACCCTAGTAGGTTTCATTGAGACGATGAACTGTAAGTTAAGTCACTTCCCGCCACCAAGTTCAGTCTTTTTCTCTTTCCTGTTGAAGATTGTTTGGATTCTTAAGAACAAATCACTAGGAAACCAGCACATTCAGTTTAGCTTATCATGCATTCTGCCTGGGCCAACCTTGAATTCTGAATTTCTGGAAAAAAATCCATTCAGTTGATGATTGTCCATATTTGGTTCACGAATTGAGCCTTTCTTTCAGCATGCTGCATGTCAATTTTTAACCAGATGTTCAATTAGGATTCTGCGCCTTGCTCAATTTTTTTGATCTGCCCCTTCTTCGCTTGAAGATTGTTCAGACTGAAAAAAAATCGAATGATTTGAACAGAAGCACATTCATCTAAGCCAGCTTTCTCAAAACTATGGCAAGGAAAGTTGATAAGGCAAAACTATCTGAAACAATTAGCAAATACTTCCTCCGTCCCAAAATAAGTGAATCAACTTTACACTAACTTTGTACTAAAGTTAGTATAAAGTTGAGTCACTGATGGCTGTTTGTGCAGTTTTCATTTTGACTATGTCGGTTACAGCATTTTTTAATCAATTAAGTTTGAACCATGTATTAAAACTGTGCCGTCGTTCTGCTGCAGAAATGAGTCCCGATTTATATGATCCTGTAAAACATACGACAACATAAGGCTTAGATAGGGCTTTACACTTTCACTAGCTATGCATAAATTTCATCAACAGTTTCTACTTTGGTCTATATGCTCTAGCAGACTATCCCAAAGGCATTCAAAGATTATCGACTCCCCAATTTTACAGAAGAAAGTCATAAATAACCTGCTCGATCACACCTATCACCTGCAGGCATTAACTCCTTAAAAAGGAATCAGTAAATAAAATGTGAACAAAACTTTGTGCGGTGGAGAAGCCTACAAAGGAAACCAAGTTTTCTCTTCTTGGGTAATGATTTTCTACAAAACAAAGCCCCTGAGTGAGTGAGTATTGCGGAGTAGACAAACCTGAACCACTATATATGATGAACTTACAATGTTATATACTTGACCAACATAATGAAGAATACAAATAACGAAGACTACAAATAATGGATAAATTCATCTGTCAGAACATAAAATAACCACATTATTTTGTAACAAATAGATGTTTGGTCCCTCCTCCTCTATCCGGGCTTGGGACCGGCTATGCAACATCAAGTGCCATAGGCGGAGTTACACCCCCCTCCTACCCCACACCCGAACAAAGAAATATCTACACATCCGACCCCTGAAACCAAAACCCCAAAACAAACAACAAGCCAAAGTCCTTTTTCTTAGTTTTTTTTCCCTGACTAAACAATGAAGCAACACACTACTTGCTGCCATAAGGCATACAAACACTTTTTTTGTGATTTTCTTTTTTGTTTGCTACAAAATACGACATATAATCTATATATGTTTTTTATGGGGAAAAAGTAGGACTATATTTTGAGTAAATAATCAAGAGACATAACTAATGATCAAACAACCCAGTACCAAATGTGGAACCTATTTTTTTTTCAGGCGATCGAGCTCCTTTTTTTGTAACTAGAGTTGAATTAGGCAACAGAACACTAAAATCCTTCAAGTACACCGATAACCTACTTTTTTTTCTCCAAGAATTAAGCTAAATGGATGACTACGTAGTAAAGTGATCTTCCAGTTGGTAACACTGCTTTGGTAGTCTCTCGCAAACATTTTTTTTCTTTCTACCCTGGGATTTTCTAACACTGCCAACCTGCATATAGAAAAGATAACTGTCACAGAATGTATGTACATGGTTACATAAAATGAGTGGAAACAATTGTATTAGTATATAGATAATATATCATGTATATACATATTTTATGGGGACAACAGATGTAGCATGCATGTATACATAGTGCTAGCTGTTAATAATTTTTGGTAAAAGGGGAAGGAAGACAAATGTAGTTTGCAGGATGTATTGAAAAATAGATAGGGAGCATAGGTACCAATGCAGGTGGAGCTGGTTAGCTAGCTTATTTAGCTCAAATCAGATTGGGCATCTGGAATTGAATAGATATACTACATATTAATTAGCATGCGACTGATATGAACCTGTATTGTGTGTGGAGTTAAACTTACCCCCAAGATATCTTGCCTCAACTATGGACGTGAGCTCCACATATCGATTGGTATACTCTGAAGCAAAGGAAGGTTCCTCAAGCTACCAAAGTCAAAATAATCAACCTTGCTGTCACTGGAGACACGCACTTCAATGTGGTAATCCAGAGATTCAATGCTGGGCATACTTGAAAACCTTCCCTTTGGAATATGATCAGATGATGCACTCTTGTAAACCCTCAATTTGGGCAATGCACCTTCAGCTCCCATGATCTCACATTGGTGACCTCTCGACATGTTCAAACGGAGAGTAACAAGCTCTGGGAACCTTCCAAAGATCTCGGTCTCCACCAACATGGATAAATGGGAGGGGTCTAGAAGCGCCAAGTCAATAGGTCCACCCCAACCAGGTTTTTCGTAGTTGTACCATAGGTACAAAAGAAAAAACTGTTGAGGAGGGATGTAGCCTTCCCAACAACAAGTGGAATCATCATATCCCATGGACATAACCAAAATCATGTCTATGGTTTGGATTTTCTTCAGTTTTACCAGAGACTCCTTCCAAGCTTTCATCGAGCTCGCACCGAACAACCATAATGTTCCAGCAGTGCGGAGCTTCCTCAGCTCTGTAAGCTTGCCAAGCTCATTCATAAAGTTTGAAGACTCATGGACCTGGCTCACCCATAGCTCTTGTAGAGATGTTAGGCTCCCAATCTAGTCTGGCATTATTATGTGCTTACCATAAGCGCGTAGGCACTTGAGTTGTCTTAGTAGGCCAACACTCTGTGGTAGTTCTCGTAATCTATCACAACCCAAATCCAGTGTCTGTAAGAACTTAAGCTCCCCTATTTCCTTTGGGAGCTCAAGGATGCCCACCATCTTCCCTAGTCCAAGATACCTCAGATGTACTAACTTCCCAAGATTTTCAAGGCAAATATTGTTGTTCTGAGAGAAAGCACCGCCTTCTAGGGATAGGACACGCAAAACTTGAAAGCATGAAAGTGATGGCAACATAACATCATTGTTGAAGTCATTTAATGACCTTACTTGCGGCATAGGTATGTTAGCCAGGTGGATTTTGTCTCCAATGGCTAACCAACGGACATTTCTATTTACTAAATTGATGTGCTGCTCATTACTATCCAATACAGTGACAAAATTTTCTTCCTTTGCTAACAGACATATCATGTCATGAACCATGTCATGGACACGACAACCACTTATCATGCCCTTATTTGTAGGAAAATCACATGGTTGTATCATACTTTTATCTATCAGCTCATCAAAGTATCTCTCACCAATAGCATATAATCCTACCCCCGGTTCCTGGTCATGAACAAAACCCTTGGCAATCCACTTCTATATCAAACTATCTTTCTCAATAATATGATATTCTGGATATATGCTTAGATATAATAAACATGTTCGCAGATGACAAGGTAGATCATAGTAGCTCAACAAAAGTATTGTTCTCGTGTTATCTTCATATTTGAAACCAATTGAGCGATATACCTTGGACAAATATTGCACTGGTTTGCCAACAAGTAGGCTAGCTATTGTGGTTATAGTCAATGGTACACCACCACATTTATGTAAAAATTGATGGTATGTGTCTATCAAGGGATCATAAGGGCATTTCTTCTTACCACCAAATAATCTTTTATTAAATAACTCCTTGGATAAATCAGGAGAAAGAGGCTCGAGCTTATATACTTCACCGAGGATTCTGGCAACTTCAAGGATACGAGTAGTTGCAATTATCCTACCAGAACAGTTATTATGCATCAAAGTGCACCTGATTATATCCCACATTTCTGTATCCCATATATCGTCAATAACGATGAAGTACCTATTGACATTCATAACACAACACCCATAATAAATTAGTGAAATGATTCGTCAAGGCATTGAGTATTTAGAGAAAAAAATCATAAATGCATGCATGTCATGGCAAACATGCCTCCATGTGTCTAGTTAGAGTTAACTCCAATGTTTCAACTACGCAATGGATTAAATGTTTTAATTCAAATTCATTGTAACAAGTTCTAACATATATATATATATATATATATATATATATATATATATATATGACTGTGTTGAGAACATTGGACCGTAATTCATGACCCATATGATTGCAAAGAAGGATAGAATACATTATTGTAATATTATTTAAAAATTGGATAATAACTAGCATAAACATTTTCTCAAATTAATTTCTTTGTGAGCTTTGGCATTATTGTTTTCTCCAATACTTGATATTATAAGGAACTAGTATATATGTAATAGGGCGCATACCTTTTTTTTCTCAAGTAATCCTCGGAGTTCGTCAATCAACCGCCTTTCATCCAACTGTGGGTACATTTTCTTGTTAATGCCAAAGAGAATGTCATTGAGAAGTTTCTTCACACTAGGATTCCGTCCTACATGAACAAAAGCTTTGCAACTGAATTGCGCTTGGAGGTTATCATACACTGCTTTCGCAACAGTTGTCTTGCCAAGGCCTCCAAATCCAAAAATAGGGACTGTCTTGAGCTTATTGAAGATATAACCATCCCCATCAGTCAACATCTTGGTTAGCTCACTCACTGCCCTATCAATGCCTATAAGAGCTTTTTGATCATTGTAGAAATCCAAGGTGCAAGGATCAACCATGGTTGCAACAGTTGAACTAACAAATATGTCATTGACCTTGTACCTATCACGCCGGTGAGCTGCTGATTGGATGCGGACCTTGATGTCATTGATTTCATTGGCGATCTCAAGACGAGTCCTTCCCTTTGTGAAAAAGTCACCCATCGTCTTCACGAGCCTCTTGAACTCGTGTGTCTTGACAGTTGGCTCAGATCCCTCGACACAGACCAGGAATGTGTCAATGATGTCCTCCATTTTGAATGATAGGTCCTTCACATCATCGACCCAAATCTTGACTAGCTCATCGAGTTGGTCCCGTGGTACATACCTGACCTTGTGAAGGGAGGCATGTATGCTTCTCAGCTCTCTCTCGAGATATTGTACATCTTCCTTGACGACAACATGTACCTCATACTCCCCTTGAGGAGTTCTCCAAGCTTGAGGAGGAGGCTGCTCATGGCCCCTGTTGCGAGGTCCATGGCTCAAGTGATTTGCTCTATTGATTGTGTATTTGTGTGCAATGCTTTTCTTTGTTGTGGGGGAGCTGGTTATGTCCATGTGCAAGTGTATTTATATGTAGCTCATAATAGAATTATGGATATAGATGGATACACTAGCTAGCTGGATTAGCTAGGTCTTGGTATTGATGTGGCATAATAGTAGAATTATGATTATGTTTGTGCACGTAGTTTGGTTGAAAATAACACGAAGCATTCAAGCATAACGCGGTTACGCTAGCTATAGATAGGACTCCTCATTGGTATTTAAAACAAGTAATATTACATAGTGCTTGTTCAAATGCTTAATTATTGTGTGTATGAAACCTGTTGGTTTGCTCATTGGACCGACATCATATATATATTGTGAGCTAATGCTAATTAACAATAGGACTACGCACAGTGGGAGTAACATAGGTATGTAAAAAGATGATGTGGCAAGCAATACATGAAGAAAAAGAAGAAAGTGGTAACATAGCTAGTTACTAGTAGTATGAGTAACATCACACATATCAAGGCAAGATGTGTCTGTAGCCTAATAAATGAAATGTTCCATGTTATCACACATATGTTACTCCCCACTATAGAGGTAGTAACATAGACTAGTAACATACGCATGTTACTACTCGTTGTGGCTAGTCTAACAACTTGGGCAAGCTGAGCGTATTTTTTCTAGTTACATTAATTTAATGGTTATAAATAATATAAGTTTGCGAAAATTGAATGTATCATCATCAATCACGTTACATATATTTGTTAGTCAACATCGAACAAAGAGCGGAGCTCCCTTATGTCCATCAGACTCGACAAGACTCATTTAAAGATGTGTCTTCAGGTTGGATTCTTCTAATCTACGCTACTCTTCATCTGCTGCGGTTGCTGTTCTGTGTTGTGTTGATCCTATGGGGCCTTAGCACGACGACTTCCCGACTGTTCACTACGACAAGTTTTCCCCGCCTCCGGCTAGGGAGGGGCGATGACAGCGGCGCGCCTTCAACTCGCTTCAGTGATTGTAGTCGTCGCTAGGTGGTCTAAGGATCTGGATGTAAATTTTTTATTTCTATTATTCGTTGTACTACCATGATTGAAGATGAATAGATTGAAAGTTTTCCTGTAAAAAAAATGCACTTCCATATTGTGAACATGACAGTTTCCAAGGAAAAGGAGGGCTTTCGTAGCTCGGTTAAGAGTCATCAAATTCTCATGAATATTTCATTGGCGAGAGATGCCAGTGCACAGGTACGACCAACAAACATTGGCACATCTCAAAGAGCATTATGCTCTCTTTGACTTTGCAAGCCACACATTTTAAAATCATTGGAAGGTAGTGGGTGACATGTATGTGCTCTAAATAAGAAACGGTCAAATTTATTTAATGTTTGTCCCACAGCGACCTTAACACTAGTATATGCAACTTAATCTAGGTAATAGATCAACAGAAGACGGATTCAAGTACATAATGAAAGTGGTTTTCTTAATAGGTTGTG
>LT934117.1:729567935-729578413 GCA_900231445.1 Triticum turgidum subsp. durum | reverse complement strand
AAACCGTGCCAGCATCCCAAGACTTCCCCAAATAGAGTTATTTCCATTTCACATGTAAGTCATAGCACCTATGCTGGGTCAGAATTTATATGTAAATTCACGGATTCTACGGCAACTATGCCCTTTTTATCCCTTTCATTCAGAACGCAACGACGCCTTCTTATCCAGGCAACGAAGCTTCTTTCATCTCGTGTCGGGTTGCAATGGGCTGCCGGGTTGAGGTAGGTGTTGTCGTAGATTATCCATTTGGTTGATGAGGTTTGAAATATACCCATTTTGGATTTCGTTGTTTTTTTTTTTTGAGAACCTGAATTTTCGTTGTGTGTTCTTTTTAGAGCACACAAGTAATGTGCACGAAAAAAAACGTGCATAAACAAAATGGGCCCAGAACGCGGGAAGCCAGGAAGAAATGGCTAGCGGGGACGAATGATGGACCGTTGGCCTAGTTGAGTGCAGCTAGGCAGCAGGAAACTAAGCCTCGGCCTCTCTCTGTACCTCGAAGCATTCAAGCATCACACGCGCGGTTACGCTAGATATAGATAGGGACTCCTCGTTGGTATTTGAAACAAGTAATATTACATAGTGCTTGTTCAACCGCTTACTTATCGTGTGTATGAAACCTGCTGGTTTGCTCATTGGAGCGACATGCTATATATATTGTGAGCTAATGCTAATTAGCAATAACAACTTGTGCAAGCTGAGCATACTTTTTTAAGTTATATTAATTTAATGGTAAAAAAAAATATAAGTTTGCGAAAGTTGAATGTACCATCATCAATCACGTGACATATATTTGTTACTCAACTTTGAACAAAGAGCGGAGCTCCCTTATGTCCATCAGACTCGGCAAGACTCATTTAAAGATGTGATCAGATATGCACCTCCATATTCTTCAAGAGGTGAACATGACAATTTTCAAGAAAAAAAGGGGCTTTCATAGCTTGCTGAAAAGTTATCAAATTCTCTTGAATATTCCCTTGGTGAGAGATGCCAGTGCACAGGTTAGACCAACAAGCATTGGCAAATTCCCAAGAGCATTATGCTCACTTTGCTTTGCAAGCCACACATTTTAAAATCGTTGGAAGGTAGTGGGTGACATGTACGTGCTCTAAATGAGAAACGGCCAAGTCTATTTAATTTTAGCCCCACTGCTACCCTAACACTAGTATATGCAACCTAATCTTAGTCAATACAAGACCCAGTCAAGTACACAATGAAAGTGGTTTTCTCATTGTGCAACTAGCACTACTAGGAAAAGGCCTGCTAGTGGCGCATCTGTTTTGCCTACTAATGGCGCACTACAGGTGCGTCACTAGCACCACGCCATTAGAATTTTTTACTATAGCGCACCACAGGTGCGCCATTAGTATCTGGTATACTAATGGCGCACCAGGCAGTGCATCATTAGTATATCCCACGGTGCGTCATTAGTATGCCTCCTAGGAGGCCATATTTACCCATGTGCTCTGGCTTATTAATGGCCCACCAGTTGATGATGCGCCACTAGTGTACTTTTTGCAGTGCGCCACTAAAGTTCTGAGTGGTGCGCCACTAGTATGAATATTAGGTATTATTTTTTTCTTTTCTGATATTTGCACAGGTTACAAAATATATTACCGCACAGAATATAGAGAGCACAACATATAGACAGCAGATTTATCGAATACAATAGAAGATTAGTCTCCGAATACAATTCATCATATTAGTCTCCGAATTTAAAATACCGAATAAAGTTAGAACACTACAAGTCTCGAGACCACGAGTAGCGAGTTTGTCTTCACATTACAAGTCGATATCGATTATCTAAACTACCATCACATAGAAGAGAGCTGCGGGCATCACGATGAGCATAATCGCGATGAAACTGGTCTTCATCCGGTTCCTCCAACGCTCCCTCCTCTCTCCCGATAGATAGCGCGCGTATCTAACTTCCTCCTCCGCCCTAGTGGTGTACCCTTTGTAACTGTTACCGTTGAAACGGTGAACCTGTCTCCGACACTCCTCCCAGTCGTCGTAGACTCCGGAAACCTTACCCTTGTACACGACATACGACGGCATCTGTATGCACTAGCCAAACAAATGTTAGTAACAATTTATAGACAATACATAAGCAATATATAAGTATGCAACAAAAGGATCGGAAGAGAAAAGCAACACATTAATAGCACGATTCATGGTCCTACTAATAAATAGCATCGATTACATATAAGTTGAACGACTGTCCAAACCAAAGAGACATACAAGTTCATTAAAGTTTAATATTACAACATGAGCCAATCGACATTTCAGAACTACATAGCATCACTACTTTCGACTCGACTCAGGGACCGGAGCGTGGATGAAGCCGCCGTCTTTCGTGATGGTCATGAAACCGCGGGCGTTGTCAGCCTGCATTTGTAACGTTGTTTCTATCTCACTGTTGGACGATTGAGATCTGAGTTAGAACTGCCCCGAGGTACGAAGGACATCTTGATGGATGATTTCCGCAAACTCCGACTGGATGCGAAAGAATTCTTGTCTGATGTCCGCGTCCTGGATTGCCGACAAGCGTGTGGCCCAATCTTTGAGATTATTTGGTAGCAGAAGGTGATTATGGTCCCGTATGATCGTCCGCATGTGATGGAGGGCGCAGTAGGCATCCTTCTGACCGCCAGGCGGCTGCTTGACGCAGGGGAACGTCGTATTGTGGGTGAACACGTGCTTGCCGTACCTACGAACTGGCCTCTTGAAGGTGCCTCCAGATCTGGCGTAGCCGGGGAGAGCATCATCAAGAACTTTCTTGATATTTGTGTAGTCTATCTTTGACTCATGGTCCGGGTCGAAATACGTGGCCATGGAATATTTCGGGCTTAAGAGGATGAGTGTGCACTGTGTGTCACTGCACAAAACAAAGAATGTTAGAAAAAAAAATAACGATCGAAATCTAAGAAATCATATGTTACGGGGCGGTGAGGGGATGACTGACTCGGGAAAGTAAGGCACGAGGAAGTTACACTAGTAGATAAAGGGGCTTTTGTCCCGGTTGGTAAGGCCCTTTAGTCCCGGTTTTTGAACCGAGACTAAAGGGTCGTTACTAATGCCTCTCCCCTTTAGTCCCGGTTCTTAAATGAACCGGGACTAAAGGCCGCGGCCACGTGGAGCTCCACCTTTAGTCCCGGTTCTTAAATGAACCGGGACTAAAGGCCGCGGCCACGTGGAGCTCCACCTTTAGTCCCGGTTGGTAACACCAACCGGGACTAAAGGAAATTTTATGATTTTTTTTGAATTTTTTAATATTTTTTAATTTTTTTATTTTCAAATTTCTGAATTATTTTAACCTCTAATCTCTAATCACCACCCCTCATCATTGCTCAATTTATCCTCTAATCTCTAATCACCCCTCATCATTCCAAATCATCTAACTTCCCGAACGGTCACCCATCCTCCCACTCCCCCAGCCTGAGCACGCTTAACTTCCGGGTTCTATTCTCCCTCGTTTCCAAGTCTGCACTTGTTGTTTTCCTGACAATAGTAAGATGTCAATCCTATTAACCCTCAGGAATTTTGCTTGAGCATGAAGTGACACATTTCACTGTTTGGGTTTGACACTATTGTTTTAAAAAACAATAATTATTTAGTAACACTAATATTTCTTGAATAATTAGTTTGACCATTGTTTGACCATAGTTTGACCAGATTTGACCAAAATTCAAAATAACTGAAGTAATTATTTAGTAACACTAATATTCTAGAATAATTAGTTTGACCATTGTTTGACCACAGTTTGAAATTTTTTCGATTTTTTCCACGCTAGATCTTAAAAGCCCCGTAACTTTTTTTCTGTTAGGTTTTTGAAAATGTTTAACGAGGTTCCCCCGGTTAAATTTGGATGTAACTTTTCGAGTAGATGATTTTTCATATAAAAAACTTTTTCATCCGAGTTAGTATGCAAAAGTTATGCCCATTTTTACAAATTCTCGAGAGATTTTGCAAATAAAGTCGAAATTCATATAAAGCCGAAGGAGCAGGGCCGCCGCGGGTGGTACTAACGGCGAGGGCGGTGTGCTGGACCCGCTGCTTCACCTTCGTCATCCGGCGCTCCTCAAGTTTGAGGTATGCGATGACGCGCTGGAAAGTGGGTTGCGGCAGCAGAGTGAGGTTGGACGCCGCGTTGCCAAAGTCCTCATTAAGACCGGCAGTGAGGGTGCTCAGCATGAGGTCGTCAGAGACCTTAGCGCCGATGTCGTGAAGTTCGTCGGCGAGCATCATGAGCCTCGTGCCGTACTCGTCGATGGTGGAGTTGTCCTGGTGACAGCCGAAGAACTCTTGCTGCAAGAAAACAAGACGCTGAAGTTTGTTGTCGGTGAAGAGCGCGTTGATCTTGCCCCACACGGTGCAGGCGTCGTCGTCCTCGGCGACAACCGTGTGGAAGATGTCCTTCGAGACCGTCTGGTAGAACCAACGGATGATTGTGGCCTCGATGGCGGACCACTCCGGGTCGCCGCACATGTACGCGCTGTCCACGGAACCGTCGATGTGCTAGATGAGATAGTACTCGCGGAAGATGAGGTTGAAGTAGGTCTTCCACGCGTAGTACGCCGTGCTAGAGCTGTCGAGACGGATAAGGACCCGAGCCTCAATATTGACGTCACGGATGGTGGCGGCGGAAGGCTCGGGGCCGGCGAATGGGTCTGACGAGTGGGTCGTGGATGAGCCGGGTGAGGAGGGCCACGACATGGCGGTGGCGTGCGGGTGAGGGGTGGCCACTAGGGTTAGGGTTTTGGTGGGGAGGGAGGACGCAGCAGCAGCGGGCGGGTGCGGCTGCAGCGGCTAGGCGGCGGCACGGTCGCGAGGGGAGGCGCGGGTGCGGCGGCGGGAAGGGGCGGCGCGGGTGCAGGAGGGAGGTGCGGGCGCGGCAGGGATGAGGCAGCGCGGGCGCAAGAGGTGGTGCGGGCGCGGCAAGGAGCGGAAGCAGCGGCACTGGGCGGCGGCGGCGCGGAGAGGGAGGGGCGCGGCGGCGGCGGCGGGGGCTCGCGCGGGTAGGGCGCGGCGGCGGCGGCGAACCCTAGCTAGGGGAGGAACGACCAAGATGATACCATGTAGACAGGGAAGTTTGCAATACAATAGACGTTGTATTGATGGGGTGCTGGTGCATGTATATACAATTACAAGGGAAGATCTCTACCTCAACTATACAAAACTAGGAGGTGGGCCACAACTTCAATATACATGCAACACAAAATACAACTCTACACTAGGCATGGTTTCTGCTGACGTCGATTCGGTGATGTATCTAAATATCACAAAGTCTAGTGTGTGTTGTCCCTGCTAACAAAAACAAGGAGAGGATATGTAGCAGCCTCCATTAACGTGTGGAGGCAGGCAGCATCTCGGTCGGTCCCGTGGTCGGAAGGAGGAAGATTGTCAGGCCCCAAGTCGAGTCGACCTGACGCATGACACCTCAAGCTACAGCCAAATATTCAGAGTTCATAAAATAGAGCAAAGGCAGAGGAACCCACATGCAAATATTCAGAGTTGAGAAAACAGAGCAAAACAAAAGAGTAGAGGAGGCTAGCTACATGCAAAAGCAAAGGTTGCGAAACGCAAGTGTTCAGAGTTTAGAGAGCAGAGCTATAGGCAGCACAACTGCAGTCTGTATCTATATATGTATGTATCAGTTGTGATTGTTCATCTTTGTTCACTGCCTTCTGCCTTCACCCCTCGTTGATAATTCGTAGGCTGGACCATGGGGTTTGCAATCCAGCCTCTCGGTTCACGAGACAAAATGAATAGATGTCATCCATTATCAACAATCAACTACATATGTAGACTATCAGTGTGCACTTAACCACGTTTAGGAAATAGAGCACAGAAGGCACAAGCTCTCCTCTACCAAGTTACCCAGCACTGCACAACATACACTCTGCTCTACCTTTCCAGCACCCCTTATGCTAAAACTAACCTCAGTTAAGAATAAGATACTATACTCCACAAGCAAGCACATAGAAATAAACCTTGAGTTTCAAAGTTTCCTTTGGCAACATCCAAGGACTCTTATTTGTTTGAAGGATTAACAGAGCTGGATATCGTCCACAGCAACGATAGCATTCGGTGGCGACAAACGACAGGGTTAAGCATATGCCCCTGCCGACTACAGACAGCAGGGATGCATAGAGGCAATTGCTACTGTTTATTTATTTATTTAGCCGAACATGTGCATTCAGGATATGTACAGAGAAGGCAGAGGAAGCAGAGCTACAGGAAAGCACAATTGCAGCCTGTATCCGTTCTGATTATCCACTCGCTTGTGCCTTCACAAAGATGAAGTCACTGGAGCATTTGGTTTGCAATGCATGTCTTGCACCCAAGAGATAGACCGAATTAACGGCATCATCATCAAGGCATCTCCTCCTCTAGGTAAGCCTCACAACAAGCACGAGAACAACAACTCAAACTGTATGGTAAATTTGCAAATTACCGTCTACTATTTACAAAGGCACAAAGCACTCATGACAGTATAGCATTTATTGCCTCATCAGGCACACACAAATCAAGCTCAGTTTACATTTGGTTCATCAATCTCTCTCACACACACCACGGAAGGTTTACACATCTTCACTGATGCACAGCACGCCACAAGCAACCAATTTATTACAAACCATCCAGCTTGATCGATTGTGAACACCACCTACACCAAGCTGGAGCTTGACAAACCAAGCAAGCAATCCAGTGCTGCTTGCTTGATACACCAATTCCAATCCAATCCAATCAAGAATACCCACACCACCTATATGTAGCTTGTTGAATAAACCACACAACTTATTTATTCATCCATGCGCAAGTTTGTGCCAACACCATCACCACGCTGCAGGTGGAGCTCGTATCAAACACACATAATTAAGTGCCAAGCGCGCGCGCACGCAATGGGAAACAAGGACTTCAGAGATCGAGCTGTCAGTTAGGTCACAACTTGTTTGCAACACCAATTGATTGACGTGTTGTCCATGTAAGCCGACCGACCTCGCTTTTTTTATTATCCAGATTACCTAGGAAATGAAGAAGGTGCAGATTAAGTGCGCCTCCATGCCTTTCGATGACCAGTGCACCGTCCTCGAAAAGGTTCGCACATGGATGCGGTGCAAAATGTTAACTATATCTAAAACTTATGTGACTTCTTTTTTGGAAAACAAATATAATCTGGGCTGTTTGACCATATTTTGGTATGCAGATGTAATTAAGCCAAGAGGCTAAAAACTTTATCCAGAATAGGTGAGTTATTTGCTTTCTTCGTAAACACGGCATATTTCGATATGTAAGCGACACTGAACCTGTTGTTTCTACTGCTCAAAAGTAACTGACAGTAAGATGCAATGGTACAGACAGAACTCAAGTGACAAAGATCACCAGAGTATCATGAGCATCAAAACTTAAAATCCACTCCAAATTTACAACAAAACAGCAGCTATGGCAACTCAAAAGCCGGATGTTCTTCATGGACTTTCTCTTGAATTCATTCTTTCATGTCTTCGCTTTTGGTAGCATTAGTGTCCACAGGAACTTCAGACTTGATCGATGATGTCAAAGTGCACTGAGGGAATGACGACAGACCCGGAGGAGCTGATGCAACTTGTTCGAGGACGTCAAAGTGCACTAGAAGCCTCGTGATCAGCACACCTTCTGGTATTGCGGTCTCACCGCAACGGTTTGTGTGACAACATGTTTTCAATCTCTTATGTGTGAGGTTGTTTACTCATATTTTGAGATGTGGTCTGGAGCTGGTGTATTTCTTTCTGTTTCGGTGGAATGACAGGCGGCAAAGACTGAACTTGTTGTTCCTTAAGAGGTGAAAGGGTAAGTAACTGGTACAAAATTTTGGTACAAGGTGCAAATGGAAGACAAGTTGAGCGACGAGTATCAACATGAGTATACTCTTTTCAGCAAGAAAATAACAAGTTCTACAAACAACATAAAAGGTAATTTGTTTGATTACACCATATTAGAAAATATGTTGTGGGGAGAAACTACAACAGGTGCGGCTCAAAGAAACAACAAGTTCACTCTTGCTCCTTTCCCTTTTGAACATTGTTCGGATTATGAGGGAAGCAAGTAATTCACCTGCTCTGAACGAAATACTTGCTTACCAAAGCATTTGTTTATGAAAATTCGAGTAAATGTGCCACACTATGCTCTCTAAAACTATCTCAGGTGCCAATGTTATGTTTCACAGTATAGGACAGTCACCTGAAATAGAACTCTTAATTCCAGCCGAATCAGCCACCACATGGCCTTGGACTGCAGGCGTCTCTCTGGAGCAGAGGAGTCGAGAGACAGAGAGAGAAGCCGGAGCACTGCCGAGTGAATGATTTTGTAGGCGGCGACGACGGCGGAGGTTGCCTGGCGCCATCCTATTTCAGAGCTTGAGTTGAGACCCTCGTCGCGGCTTCATCTGTAAGTGTTGGATCTGCAGCTACTGTAGAAGCTAGGGTTCCTGATCCTGTGCTTGTTCAGGAGGAAGATGGAGTCCGCATTTTTTGTGTGGCATCCAATTGCTAGTGAAGATGGTCCGAACACTAACATGGCAAGTTTTAAAAAGGAGATGGAAGGAGTGGTAGTTTAATGGAAGATGGCTCACAGGTAATTTGCACAAACCAGTTATTTTAAATTCTTCTAGCGCCCTCCTAGGAGTGTGGCTATTAAAAATGAGGTGAAGTTAGGAAGTAATATTTGTGAGTTAAATAAATCTATTCAAGTGATAAGTTATACGGAGATCTTTGAACCTTTTTGTTTGCGCACTTGTAAGGGCCTTAGTCTAAGGCCGGGCAAGAGCCTCTTTTCTTAAAAAAAACGGAAGCTGAATATGTGTGGAGTGTGGTTAAGTTTCACACTGAATATTCAGATTGGTCCTATTTCTTTCAATGATGTATATGTAGTTGGGCTGTAAAGTTAAGCTTGTTTCCCCTGGTAGAAGTGGAGCCAAATATATGTTTTGCAGTGCTTCAGAAACAGTGGACCACTTATTCCTTTTGCACCTGTTTCTGAATATTTTGTGGAGTGTGAACACTGAACATTCAGGCTGTTTTCTGTTTCTTTGAATGATTTGTCTAGTTGGATTTCTGAAGTTTGCTGGAGAATGTGGGAAATTTGATGGTTGTTGGAGTAGTTGCTTTACTTTGCACGATAAGAAGAAACCTGTAATGTCAGTTTCTAACTTTGTAATGGTTGATTTGATCCTCAGGTGCAGGGTGCTGCGGACTGCTACAGCTATGGACTCTGTCTCCTGAATATGATTAAGTGCTTCCAATAAGTTCCTCATCTCTGTACTTTTGCTTCTAATACATGAGTTTGTTTTCATGCATGTCAATTATGATGGACTTTTATGAATTTCGCAGAGCATTTAACATGGTTATTCAGTTGCGGGATGCGTCTACTTTGTATGCTGTTGACAATATTGTATGCCAAATAAAATTAAATGGAGACTCGCGAGTTCATCTTACTCCTCATGAGCAGAGGACAAAAGGGGATGCTGCTCCCTCACGCTAAGCTAATGGCTGATGCTATCATTTTCTTTGAGCAAAGAGTTCTCTTCTCCACACTAGAGTGTGTTGCGATCGAGAAACTAAGACCACGCCCCCACCTGAATCTCGATAGCATCAGGGTTCATGAACCCTAGCTTGCAACGACAGATCCAACACTTACAGATCAAGATGCCAAGCGTCTCTCCACTCGAGCCCAGGAATGGGATGGCGCCGACGGCGGCTCCGGCTCCTGGCGACCTCCACCATCGCCGCCGGCAGAAACACTCCCACACGTGTGCTCGCTCGAATCACCGCGTGGATCGGACGGCCACCGAAAATTCGGAGGCGATTCGGTAAGTTCTTTTTTCTTTCTAGTGGCTCTGTTTTGCCAACTCTCCTCTGTCCTGTACTCCTACTTACCTTCCTCTGTTTTTGCTCTGTTTTCTCAACTTTGAATACTTCTATCTATTGTGTGATGTTTAGATACAGCGACGAATCGACGGCATCAGGACCAAACCACTATCAAACCACCATAAGTGCCTCAGCTCAAGCTGTGGGCCAGGCTCTCTCTCTCTCAGCTCCAAAAATACGCCCGCGTGTCTGGGGAGACAACCAAGGTGGGCCTCAAAATCAGTGAAGTGGAGGCTATTCATGCCTCGAAAGATTATAAGTACTTGCCCTTGATCCTGTGTTCCATCAATATTAAGTCCTGCTTTTTTCGACAAAGACTGGAATTTATTGGCTTAAAATGGAGCATAAGAAAAATGCAGTGGGGCGGGGCCGAGGCCGGGGCCATCGCCAGGGCGGCGCTGCAGGACGGAAGCGCACCGGTCGAAAGGAGGAGGCGGTGGGGTGGCACCAGGTGGCTGGAGTGGGGCGGGGCTGGGGCCATCGCAACGGCGGCGCTGCGGGACAGTGGCGCGCCGGCCGGGAGGAGGAGGAGGTGGGGCGGCACCAGGTGGAAGGAGGGCCGCGCCGGGCGGG
>LT934117.1:729514396-729557609 GCA_900231445.1 Triticum turgidum subsp. durum | reverse complement strand
GCTGTTGCGCGCGGCGGTCGGTGCGCTCGTACACCTAACACGCGCTGATGATGAAGCCCAACATCTAGAGTACCAGGCGGGCCCGCAGTGCATCCACCACGCACCGCTCCCGCCTATCGCCCACTTCCCAAGGGAAGAACAACAAGCTAGGACGCACCCGGCGGCGTGGAGCGCGGGCACGAGGAGCTCGACGAGGCCAAGCTAGGGATCAAACCGGACGAGCCCCGCGTGGCACTCCACACCGGCAAGGTGCATTGCGATGTTGTGCTTGTTCTTTGCCTAGACCACCGCCAGCGTTGCGTCAGCCACGACGTGCCCACCCTGGTGCCGTTGCCCACCGATAGAGCCGCCGTTGGACGACGACCGAGTGACCGACGCACACAGTGTGGTGAGCCCTTGCCACCGCAGAAGCCACAAGAGAGAGGTGGAGGTGGTGGGCTGGTGGCTCCTCGCCGCCGACGTGGTGCCCTAGCGGCAGCTCCTCGGCGCGGACAGTATCCTTTTAGATTTTTCATCCTAGTTCTTAGTTTATCTATTATTTGTGAAGTAGTCCTTGCAGTTTATCAGCAAACCGCTGCCACGTGGGTGGTTTATCCATTGTCTCTGGTTTTGGACCAAACTTGTCCAGTTTTGAAACACGAGGGATGAAATGTTGCCGGAAATAAGATGAGGGACCAAATATCTACTTCTTATAAACTTGAGGGACGAAGAACATACTTTTCTCTTTTTTATTCCCCATCTAAATCATGACACCCTCTCTGAAATATGAATTATGCATCGGTGCTAAGCTTTCTAAAAAAAGTTACACAAACAAGTCACATACGTGTGAATCAATACAAAGGATGTTATTCAAAACCATTATTCAAACCGTAAATAAAAATAATGATGTACACCCTTGTGTTTGTAAATGAGAGCACGTGGACGCCAATCTCATTGTATTCCGCCAGTAAAGTTGTTGAATGAGAGATACAATTTTGTAAGATGCATAAGTTTAGCAAACTGAGTTATGCCACCATGGAAATTGTTATGGCTGACGTCCAAGATTCGGAGCTGTCGGAGGTTTCCAATCCATCCTTCAGTTGTACCACTTAAAAAATTTCCACCTAGTGTCAAGTTAGTTAAGGCACTAAGATTTCCGATACTTTGGGGTACTTGTCCCGATAAGCTGTTTCCAGCTAACAAAAGTGTATCAAGGTCGGATGATAGGTTACCAACAAACTGCGGAATATATCCCTGCAACTGATTGTAAGACAGTGATAGCCAATTCAGAGATCAACAGTTTCTCAGTTGATTTAAGAATTCCCAGTCTCTGGTTTCCCTCGCTTCAAGCTGGTTATGCTCAAAGTTTAGAAAGATCAGACTTGAGAGCTTTCCAAAAGAGGTAGGAAATTGTCCGGTGAAACTGTTATTTGATAAATCTATCACTTCTAACATTGTAGCGTTGCCTAGGGAAGCTGGGATGCGACCCTCAAACATATTAAACCCCAAGCTTAGATGTTGGGGAGAACCTGAAAGATTCAAGATGGCATGCCGAAATTCTCCTGAAAGCTTATTATCGCCCAGGTATAACTCTTTTAATTGCTGCAATTGCCCAAGTTCATCAGGAATGCTCCCCTCGAGTTGATTTGATCGAAGATAGATATATTCTAGATCTGGAAGAAAGCCTAAAATCAGAGGAATTCGACCCACTAGTAAGTTTTTGGAGAGATCCAAGTAGATCAGATTCGAAAGGAGGCCTAGTTTCAGAGGGATTTGACCCACTAGCAAGTTTGTAGAGAGATCTAAGACGGACAGATTTGAAAGGAAACCTAGTTCCGGAGGGATTGGACCCGCTATGGAGTTTTCAGAGAGGTTTAGGTAGAAAAGATGTGAAAGGAAGTCTAGTTTTGGAGGAATTTGACCCACTAGCGAGTTTGCAGAGAGATCTAAGTTGGCCAAGCTGGAACAGTTAGCAAGTGAATCAGGAATTATTCCATATAGATGATTGTTGTTCAGATAAAGTGTGTGCAGTTGTTGGAGACGGCCAAGGATAGGTATGGGGCCGACGAAGTTATTCCACTCAAGGTCGAGCGATCGAAGGAAACTCATGTTTCCAAGAGAGGAGGTGATTTTTCCTGCTAAATCCAGGCCGGTGAGGACAAGCCGCGAGACGCGAAACGGACGTGTTGTGGTGCAGTTCACACCACGCCATCGACAGAAGTGGATGGTGTTGCTCCAGCTGCTCAAGGCTCCTCGTGGATCGTCGGTGATGCCGTGCTTGAAATCGAGCAGCGCATGCAGATCAACAAGGCTGCTATTCTCGTGGATCGTTGAGCCATGGACGATGCGGACTCTGTTGTTGCAGAGAAGCAGCAATGTCAACAGTAAGAGCATGGCCGGTTGCTCGGGCCGGGAGAACGCAGAGGCAGCACTCGTCACCTGCAAATTTTGAACCGTAAGCATGGTTGCATGCTATGAACTGCATGTACAATACCGTTAGGCTCATGCTGTAAAAGAAAAACAAAATAGCTACTCCTATACGGAGCAGCTTTTGCAAATGTTACAAGTCTGACAACAAGATGTACACAAGCCAGAAGACACGATCAAGGAGACAGACTTATGTACACCCCTCCCGTTTCTGCCTGGTTTTGCCGGGCGCGAGCTGTGGAGGCTGAGTGAATTAATTGGATGATGCTCAGCTGGCTGAATTGGTTCCCAGTGGTTTAAAAACACATTTACAGAAGCCTCACGTCCACACGCTTGCATCCATCTCATCTCAAACACATTGCCCTTGGAGTCCGTCAAACTTTCTGGTGACCACTACTTTTCACCGCTCGTCGCTGTTTGAGCTGGACAAGGTTGTTGCGACATGTATGGTCCGGAATCCCACAGGTCTACCGATTGTGCCTCTATAAACTTTTCTTCCGGGACCGGACAAAGATCTTCTAATTTTTTCTATTGTTCATTGTTTTTGAGATAGCTTACCACTCATGTCAAGTGGTAAAGATCCTCTAATTAGTTGATGTGCCGCTTACATCCTGTGTTTTGATTTTCGGTTTGTGTTTTTTTTCGTCCTTGGCCGAAATGGCCGAATTTCGGGAATTGTAAATTTTTCGGCAAAATCTCGGACGAAATTTCAAAATTAAAATTTGAAAATTTGGCCAAAATTTGGCCAAAATTTGACCGAAATTCGGCCGAAATTCAAACAAGATTTGAAATAAAACAGGCCATCAATATAGCAGCGCAACAACCATCAGGTTTGATCATGTAAATTTCAGCAAATAAGCTCTAGGGATTAATAAAACTGCATCTATCCAACATAACAGGCACACATTAGTTATAAAGTGGCCTCCAACATAACCCTTAACAGTCCAACATCAGTTCAACCATCATAGCATAGTTCAGAGTTTAAATAGTCTGGTACAGCCAACAAACTTAAAGTATTACACATAGAAACAACAGCTCCAAAAGACAACTATCAAAGCATGACATTGAAACAGCAGCTCCAAGCTTGCCTACATCCAAGAGCTTCTTGATATCCTTGGTTATTCTTCAAGTGCCATTTCTGGTTTAGAGAAAACAGAGGAAGGGTCAGGATGGAGGTAGTTCTGCATTAGAATTATTTTCTGCCACTTTGTGCATTAAAAATAAAATGGACTCACAGGACAAGTGGCTAGTAGAACAATAGTCAAATTTATGCATGCTCATGAATCAAATAACAAATCTACTACAGCAATATAGTTTTTTATTCACCAAAAAGCTTCAGGAGCAAAGGTTAAATGCCTCCATATACTAGAATGATGAATTCTAGTTTACGGTTTTTACTCCAGCACAACAAAACTCTAAGGATACAAAGAAAGCAACATAGACACAAACAGCCCACGGTTGGCTTGGACTAGCCATTGTCAATTGTCATACAAAAAGAAAATCCATGGTGAAAAATGTGAATCAAAATTCATGCATAAGCTCAAACATATTGCAGGACAAATACAGTGGTTAATATACCTATAAAACAGCAGCTACAAGCTTGCATACATCCAAAAGCTTCTTGATATCCTTAGTTCTTCATGTGGCATTTCTAGTTCATATAGAGAAAACAAAGAAAGGATCAGGATGGATGTAGTTCAACATCAGAATTTTCTTCTTCCACTTTGTGCATAATGAAATAAAATGGACTAACAGGGAGGTGTCTAGTGCAACAATAGTCAAGTGGTAACATTTCAGGATAACATAAATACATTGCTTAACATGACAACGGAGGCTAGGCATGGATAGAAAGTTTATACATCTAAGAAACTAGCAGCTCCAAGTAACTAAAAATTTCTAAGCAATTATCATGAATCATAAAACACTAGAAAGAAGATACTTGCCAGCAGATTTCTAAGCAGCGGGGTATAGGCTGTTGACGCCCTTGGTCTTCTTCTTGAAAAGCCGTACAGATCTACGGGTCTCCAAATTGCCATCTGTTGGTGGTGCGTCCTTTTCCACTTGAATTTGTGTCTCTTTTTCCACTTGCATTTGCGCCTCTTGCTGATCATGCATGGATGGAGCATCTTCCCCATCCTCACTCACCCCATCATTATCCTCACTCTCACTATCAACAAATACTTTCTCTTCAAAATCAATGACAAAAGAACAACGGTCAGTTATGAAGAGTAGGTCACTAGGGAAGCAACCCTTGCTTACTTGGGTGTCCTCATATGAATGATAAACAAAACCAGTACAGCTTAATGCTCTAGTTTAGATACTAAGGAATAAGTAATTTAAATACAACCCGATGCTCTAGTTTGCCAAAAAGACAAGTAAAAAACTATAATCTATTCTTGAGAAAGATACTGCGAAGCTTAGTTCTAGAACCATCACTTAATGGTGCCGCTGAACATTGAAATTAACCATCGGTCAACATCTACTTAGTTAAATACACAACACAACTGAATTTTTATTGGACGTATTGTAGATCTAAATAAATTATCAATGCAAACATGAGATGCTTCTGCAAACATCCAAGCCAGTGGTTGGAGGTGATGAAAAAAACTTTAATATTGCACACAAGCATCATCTCAACAGCTCAAAAACAAGCACACAACCCAGATCTATGGAACGATTATATATTTTAGGATGTTCAGAATAACGTTTGTAACCCACTTTTTTGTTGGACCAAAATAAATATTACCAGATCGTGAGCATCCTTAGTGAATACCAGATGCATGTGTGTTTCAGATTCAGATTATATACCAAACCAAAACATTGTGAGACTCCTTGGTGACTACCAAATGCATGTATATTTCAGATTAATAATCTCACTGCTGTACGTTCAACTCATCAAGACTCACTTTTTCTTAACCCCGTATGATATATGCATTTGCTGAGCCATTTACCAGGGACCTCTTCTAAATCTAAAGCAGCACAAGCAGACACAGATTATAACCAAGAAACAAAGCAACATCGATCTGAAATTGCTCAAGAACTGAAACTGCATACACGTACTTGGACGAGACAAATTGCTGAAGACTGAAACTGCATACACGTACTGAAACTGCATCAAGAACATTTGCACCTTTCCAGTCAAGCGGACGCCCTCCATGCTGCTGCCGCTGCCCCGTGCTACTGCCTCCGTTGAACTGGTCGGCTCGCGCTCCATCAGCTCCGTTGCCGCAGCCGCCGAGCACCACGATGCAGTCTTGGAGACGGGCCACAGCCGCCGAGCTCCGTTGCCACAGTCTTGGACAGGAAGTGGATGGGTGGAGGCGAGGAGATGTGGAGGAGGGCCGGAGAAGTGAGCGCCTTGGCCGGAGATGTGGAGGAGGGCGAGGAGATGTGGCCTGTGTGCAGCGGCGGCGCCGCACACAGGAGGAGGGACAGGGAACGAGCGATTCTAGGGTTGGCTGTTTCGGTTTCGTGGTTTTGTCTCAGCTGGAAGGCTCTGGAAGCTGGGCCGGTCAAAAAAAAAATTCAAACTGGGCCAAATTATTCGGCCGATAGGCCCATATATCGGGCCCTAGCGAGATGGCCGAAATTCATTTTTTTCGGCCGAAATCAAAACGCAGCTCACATCTCAAGAGGTTTCGTTATTGGCAAACATTACCATGTGGAGCCACACGTTTACTGGTCTATGGTTCGAGATTTAACGGTTATTAGTTCCATTGTCCTGTTTTCTATGGATTCCACCGATTCACTTGCCCCAATCCAAGTGCTAATTAACAGACAAACACAAGACGAAAACTAATAATTTTTTAGGTAAACCATTCTGAAAACAAAACTAATAATGCTTCGTTTTCTTTGTGATGAGGGGATGAGTGTCTACGGGCTATCTAGAGTCTTTATAGCTCAGATAGTACAGACTATGATGGACAAGACAGCTATTGGAATTTGTGTGGACGCCCTAGGCTGCCGCCGCGCCTCCTAAGCCGTCACCGCTGCCTCTCATCTTCTACCCACAAACCGCCACCGCTTCTTCCCACAAGCCGTCGCTGCCACACCTCCCTAAAACCCTAAGCCGCCACCGTCATCATCGCTTCTGCCCTGCCTCAAGTCGCCATCGCCGCCGCACCATACCCACCCCTCCTTCTCATCGTTGTTTGACCCCACTCCTCGCTCTCTGATGCAAACTCCTTCGTCGCGCCCGCCTTCATCTCTGCCCGCCTCAACAATCTCCCATCAAAGATCATGTTCTTGTAGGTTTTGAACTCGGCTCTCTCCTTCCTACAACGTATGGCACACCTACTTCGTGCTTCCCCACCTTGTTGATCATGTTGGTGGGAGCATTGACATCCATGACATGAAGGACGACGACGAGTGGCTTCCGTCGACGCGACCATCGATCGTCAAAGTGCTTGTTCCTCACGATCTCGAGGGGCCTCTTTGATATGGTGAATGTCCGTGATTCCTCCGTGCACGTCATATGGACGCGGCTATGCGACCTCTTCATCGACAATCAGCTCCAGTGCAGTGTTTTTCTTCAAGGCGGGTTCTTCGTGCTACATCAAAATGATCTCACGATTGATGAGTGCTGCACGGAGTTGAAGATGCTCGCCGACGAGCTCCGTGGCGCCGGCATGGTGATCGATGAGTCTGGTCTCCTCACCAACCTCCTTCGTGGTATCCACCCCAACCTCGGCCAGTCCGCCGCAAACCTCTCCCTCACCACGCCGACATTTGACAAGGCCGCCACCTACCTTCGGATGGAGGAGAAGCACCTCTGTCACACGGCTCAGCTGGCGACCCCACCAAGCATGGACCCCACACAGTTCTTCATGTTGGCTTTGCCGACAGCTATGCGGCCCTGCCCTGATCCCCCCACCCTCTCCCGATCATGGCCGCCAAAAGAAACTGGAACCTGTGTGGACACCGTATTAGTGTCGGCATTTCGAGACTTGTTGGTAGAAAGTTTCTGTTTGCACATCTAAGTCTCAATGTCTCCAGGTCTTTACCATTTGATGTGCAGAAAAGTTGGAATTTTCGGGATCTAAATTTGTGCGTAAGTTCACCAGAAGACTTGTATGTATTTCCGAACTATATTCGTTCATGGAAAGTTGAAGCTAGTTGCTTGTGGCAAAGGACTACTCCCTCCGTCCGAAAATACTTGTCATCAAAATGGACAAAAAGGGATGCATCTAGATACATCCCTTTTTATTCATTTTGATGACAAGTATTTCCAGACGGAGGGAGTACTTTGCATGCAATTCCAAATAAAAAATACATTGAGATCAGCCTCAGGAAATATTAAATTTGTTTAGAAAATTGCCTGCGTCTCCAAAGGATCACCAGCGGGCACTGATGGCTGTTGTACTATAATTTACTCGTTTCAGTCCTTTGCCTCAAGGTTGGAGATTCAGAAAAGTATCCTTGTCTGATTTTGGATGGACATTCAGAAGAGTTTTTCTTCTTTCCCTTCAACTTTTGAGTATACATCTTTGCGATATCAAGCGAAATCAGAAGCGCCTATTGTCAGCGGTTCCCTGTAGGAATGAACCCCAATCTGCAGATTTCACACACACGTACACATGTCCGCGGAAAAAAAAGCGCACAAACGAAATGGGCCACATAACTCGGGAAGGCAGGGAGGAAAATGGTTTAGCGGGAACGAGGGCACCTAGGCTCGCCTTCTCTCTCCCTCTCTCGAGGAAAGAAAGGGGAAAAAGGACAGAGACCAATGCCGTCGCCCTCCACCACACCTCCACGCCGCCGGCAACGAACCTCCGCCACCGCTCAACCCACACTTCTCCCTTGGCGCCTCCCCGCACTTCTCCGTACCCGTTTGCGCTCGAGGCTTCAGCGACCGCGGTTTCCTTCCCGTGAGCAGGGCAGGGGAGCGGAGAGGAGCACCGGCGGGCGGCCGCGGCCGAAGAGAGGTCCCGCGCGCATCAGCCATGGGGATTAAGACGACGTTACACTTCTGTCCACCCAGGCATTAAGTCCCTCCAAAAGCGATGCAAGTCCAAGGTTCTTCAACTGCGGTTCAGAATGTGAATCCTCTTCAGGTGAATCTCTGCAATACAAGTACATATTCTTCAGTGTGTAGGCTGTTTTGTTCTGTTACTAGGCGAATCTTATTAGTTTTAAATAGCGCGCTAAGCATCTTAGCGGCGGACCTCTTCCAAATGCTATAGCGGAGACCTTTTGAAAATGTTTGTTCATTTGTTTGGACCAACGTCTCTCTTAGCGCAAGACCTTTTGTAAACGCTACAGCGGAGCTATAGCGGGCTATTTAAAACAGTATGTCTAATTACCTTTGACATCTCCATTACTTTCATATAAATCGTTGTTCCTTTTTTTCAGTAAAAGTGAGAGATAATTTCTTTCTCTGTTGCAAATGTGTTGATTGAGAAGGGATGAACTAGGGATGCTTACAGTTTTGTTATGCCGTGAAAATAGAATGGCACTGGATTGCAACATTATTAGAATAGTGTCCCCCTAAGGGGATTTAACTTCAATAACTACAGTCAAAGTTTGCGTATATGCAGCAGGGAAGGTAAGCATCAAGTCTTACTATTCGATCCCTAACCTCTTGGTAAGTACAGTAGTAACTTAAGTGTGAGAATATTCAGTCTTCTGTTTTGACATCTGCATGCAACTGTTCATACCTTTGACATCTGCATTACTTCCGTACAAATTAATGTTCCCTTTTCAGTAAAAGTGGAAGCTAATATTCTTTCTCTAATGCAGATCAATGTTTTAAATAACGGACTATGAAAAATAGCGGCGGGCCTACAAATCAGCTATAGCGGGCTATTTGTGAAAGCGACCATTTAGCGGCACCCTGCTGAAAAGGCTATAGCTCTATAACGGAGCTATAGCCGGCTATTTAAAACTGTGATGCAGATATGTTGACTGTGAAGGGATGAACAATGTGTAGACTGACACTGGATTGTAACTTGGATACCTACGGTCTTCTTTTTGTGTATGCACCAGGGAAGGTAAGCATCAACGTGGTACATGCTTACATAGTTAGTATTCGATCCCTAACTTCTTGGTAAGTACTGTATCATAACACTCTGTAACTCCAACTGTTCTGCAGGCAAGTGTGTCAATATTCAGTCTTAACTGTCCTTCACATCGCAAAAGGCACATGAATTTCTGCATCATGGTGGTGTTACCCAATCTGTGGTCTAATGGTAAGTTAGTTACACAACAATGCGCATCATTGTAGATGCATCTGCTTTTAATGTTATCAAAAGTAAAAGGGGAGAGTTCTGAATCGCTTTTTCACACATTGTTTGCATTGGTTACTACAACTCTGATAAAGGGCTATCTATGCTTAGAATCCATCAACATTTTCTACCTTAGCCACCCCTCTGTTCCATACTCTCAATGGCTAGCTTTTGAGAATTTCGTATGCGTCTGGGCATGGAAGAGCTAGCCCAAAGTGCAACAGTGTCTCCATATAGCTTTGTGGACACTCTGTTGTTTACGAGGAACTTATTATTACCAGGAACTTAGAAGCGCAACCTCAGAAAATATACGATTAAATGGAAATGATACTCGAAGAGGAAGAGGCAACCAGTGGGCTGGAGAAGGAAGCACTGTATATATACTCCACTCCACTTCCATAGAAGTAGTGTCCTATCCAAAAAGTGGGTTGAAGACAGACCTGTGGAAGATGTGCGGCGACGACACATGTGAGTGCGTCAGACCAGTTTATGCCCCAGATCCGGTATGTGGCTCGGCTGGGGCTTCTGGCTTTTGATGATAGGATTAGGTGAGTAGTCTGGGTATGTGGCCCAGGTAGCACTCCTGCATCATTTGGATAGGAGTAGTGGCATATGTTGCCAAGATGGCGGATTCAGACATATTGTTATAATACTTTGTAAGGTCCTCGAAAATAATCAATAAAGTGGCTGTATGCATCTCCCAGATGCAGAGGCCGGGGGTCATCCTCCTTTAAAAATAAATAAATCCAAAAACCCGCTGCATGCTTTGGTCTTCTGAGAAGAAAGGTAGCAATTACCAGACCAAATCACAAACCCGCTTGCAAAAACCATCATAAAAAGCCTTTTGTGGCTCTTCCTCTACCTCCATAAATTGGTCAGGTGCTGTACTCTTGTAAAGGTTTGACTTAGGAAATACACCTTCGGCTCCCATGACATCATGGTGGAGCCGGAAACCTTCCAAAGAAATCACTCTTCATAGTGGTCCCCTGGTGTCTTCAGCTTTATTAGCTTCCCAAGTTCCAACTTAGCCAAACTCGAACCACCATATTTTGAAGTATAAAGTTACATACATGAACAAGAAAATAGAGGAAACTATATACGGTCAACAACGATGGTATATACTTGAACAAGAAAATGAAGGAAAACAAAAAGCAAAACCTACAAATAAATGAGATAGTAAATTCTAAGAACATCAATGGTTTGACGTTTCACGAGTTTATGCTTGGCCCCTCCTCCTTCTTTCGGGCTTGGGACCGGCTATGCAAAGATATTAGCATAGGCGGAGTTACCCCACCCCTCGACGAAGAAACACACAAAAAGGAGGAACACATGAAGCACACACCTGCGCCTTAATCAATACACAAAAAAGGACAGACACCCCCGGCAAACCCACACACACACAAAATGGCACGAGAACCCAACTTTCTTTTGGAGTTTTTTCTACCTAAGTAGACAACCAAGCAACAGACTACTAGACTCCACAAAGTAAACACTTTTGTGTTTTGTTATTTTCAATTTACTGCACTACAGAAGACAGTAGAACAACCAATTTTTTTGTGCTTTTATCATTTGCTACAAAAGTAAAAATAGCAAATAGACAATTTTTTTGCTTTTGTGTGATTTTTTAATTTGCTACAAAAGCAAACAAAGAAAAGTATTTTTTTTGTGATTTTTTCCTTTCCTTCGAAGGACAATAAATAGACCAAACAAACGGAAAGCTCTTGCTATATTTTTCTTTCTCCGTGACCAAACAACCTACATATATGACATAACTCTGAGATAACATATAAGCGTGGAGTATGCATGGTTATTATTTGAAATGAGAAGAAAGATATATGTAGCACGCATGCAGATTGGTAATTGCTTCTTTTTCTGTTGATTGAAAACTGCTGTGATTTACTCTAGAGAGAAAGGAAAGACAAGTTGCCAATTAAGTATACTAGTACTTAGACAGGGAGCGTATGTACCTCGATTCCGGCAGGTGGAGATACACGGCTAGCTTAGCTCAATCAGTTTGGGAATCTGGAAAAGGGGGAAAAGGAGATCGTGAGATACACGGCTAGCTGTCCTTTGAGATCAGCACTAATGAGTAAATAAATATACACTTAGTTACCTTCGACTCCAATCCCTCATATCCTGTTGTATGATACGATGCCTAAGGCAGTTGGGAAGCACATCAATTGCACGCTTCGCTGCTTCAGCAGCATTCTCGAAATCCGCAAGAGGGGCCCATAAATAGACTCTGACTTCCTGAAGGAATGGGAGCTTCCCTAAGCTACTAAAGTCAAATTCAAAGCTAATGTCATCATCATTGGCATGTGCTACGACTTGGAAATCAAGAGATTCAAGGACCGGCATATCTCCCTCTTGAAATGAGCAAGCCATTGCTTGTGTCTTGAGGAACCTCAGCTTGGGGAATGCACCTGCACCGCCCATGGTGTCATGGTGGAGAGCTGACCATGTGTCCAGCTCAAGGGCAACAAGCTCTCGGAAACTTCCAAAGACCTCCAGGTCTGGACTGTATACATTTAGTTGTAAATGGGAGAGGTTGGGAAGAAGCGAGGGATTGATCGTTGCCACCAGCCCTGGTTCTTGGTAGGCCATGCGCAGCACACGGAGTTGTGGAGGGAGGATGTTCCATTCCCAGGGGTTGTCGTCATGATTGGAGAATCTGTACCCGAGAAAAAAAATCAATGTCTATGACTTGGATCTTGCTCAGTTTGGCTACAGACTCCGCCCAACTATTCATAGCCATATTACCACCTACAGTCACACTTTTAGAAATGTGGAGCTTCCTCAACTCTGTCAGCTTACCCAGTTCTGTCACAAAGTTTGAGTGCACACCAACTTTTCCTAGGCATAGCTCTTCTAGACATGTCAAATCTCTGATCCAGTATGGCACTTCAATCTTTGTTTCGCTGATGTTCAAGCACTTGAGTTGACTTAGTAGACGAATACTCTCTGGAAGTTCACTTCTGCTATTTCCAGCCAAGTCCAATACCATCAAGAACTTTAGATATCCTATTTCCTTTGGGAGCTCATGGATACCCATGCTTGTTAGTTTGAGGTGCCTCAAGTGAACTAACTTCCCAACATGCTCAAGACAATTAGGATAGAGCGAATTAGTGGGGCCATCCAAAGCTAGGACACGCGAAACATCAAAGCATGAAAGTGATGGCAACATCTCAAGACTGCACATGGCATTAAGTGACCTTGCTTGTAATGTGGATGTGCTAGCCAGAGGTCGGACCCTATGATGAACAACTAGCCTACGAGAGTTGCAATGTGAAGTTGTATATTGCTCGTCACTATCCAATAAAGTAACAAAGTTTTCTTCCTTTGACAATAGGCATATCATATCAAGCATTATGTCATGGATACGACAACCAGTTATGATTCCATGATAAGGTATTTCTACCGGCATTATCATGCTTTTGTTCACCAACTCGTTGAAGTACCTCTCACCAATCTCAAATAGTCTTAACCCTGGTTCCTCATGGATAAAACCTTCGGCGACCCATTTCCATATCAAACTATCTTTCCCAATCAGATGATCTTCAGGATATATGCTCAAATACAATAAGCAAGTCTTTAGGTGACAAGGAAGATCATAATAGCTAAATCGAAGTATTTTTCTTGTGTTTTCCACATCTTCATTCTCTTCATGCCCAAAACCGATTGAGGTGTATACCTTAGACCAAAGCTCCACCGGTTTACTGACGAGCAAACTAGCGATTGTGATTATAGCCAATGGTACACCACCACATATATGTAAAATTTTATTGTATACCTCTGACGGTAGATGATTAGGCTGATTTATTTTATCCCCAAATAATCTTCTATGAAATAAATCCTCCGATAAATCACGAGAAAGTGGTTGTAGCCTGTATACTTTACCAGTTCTTGCGGCAACTTCAAGTATACGAGTAGTTGTGACGATCCTGCTTCCACAATTAGTACACACCAAAGCGGTCTTGACCAGTTCCCATGTTTTTTTATCCCATATGTCATCAATGACGATTAAGTATCTGTCATCACCATCCATAATGCAAAAGATACCATAAATTAGGGAAATTATTTTACAAGGCATCTAAGTATGTAAATTTTTTTTATAAGAGGATGCATGGATGTCAGCCACCACCTCGTTACGGAATCTAAAGTTTATCTACGAGAAGTCTATTTCTGATTAAGAAAATTTCGCAATCCAGATACTTCCATCTATTAGATATATTTTTGAATTGACATCCACTAGTAGAAAAAGAGGCTTCCGTCCAGCCTCATTAGTCGCGAAACTGTAGGAACCGCGACTAATGAAGTCTTCAGTCGCGGTTCGGCAGATGAACCGCGACCAAATGCCTGGGCCCAGGGGCGCTCGCGGGCTTTAGTCGCGGTTGGCCAGGCCAACCGCGACTAAAGGTGCCCAAAGGCCTTTAGTCGCGGTTGTCCTGGCAAACCGCGACTAAAGCTCGCGGGCTCTAGTCGCGGTTTGCCAGGCCAACCGCGACTAATGGTGCGCAAAGGCCTTTAGTCGCGGTTGGCCAGACCAACCGCAACTAAAGCCCCTCCCCTATATATACCCATCCGGCAGCCAACACTTAGCCATTTGGAGCCATTCTCTTCACAAGTGGGTGTAGGTTTGTTTTTGGTTCCTCTTATGCACATAAGGTGTTTGATGAAATGCCCCAAGAGCATGAAACAAACATGACATGAAGTGTTGGAGCCACACTCCTCGATCGCGGTTAGCAACTTGATGAACCTTTGATGTGTCATTGATAAAATATGCATGTGTGCAGTTCATTGTTTAATTTATATTATTTGTAGCTAGTTAGTTTAACAAATGCATGATGGTTAATTATATATTTTATATTATAATAATGCAGATGAATCGGCAATGGATGTACGGTAACCGACTCTCCGGCGAGTTCACTACGGGTTTGAAAGATTTCCTCGTAGTGGCTAATGCGAACAAGCAGGGGGGTTTTGTTATCTGTCCATGTGTTATCTGTAAGAATCAGAAGGGTTACTCTTCCTCAAGAGATGTTCACATGCATCTGCTTCGGCACGGTTTCATGCCAAGCTATAATTGTTGGACCAAGCATGGAGAAAGAGGGGTTATAATGGAAGAAGATGAAGAAGGGGATGATTTCATCGATGAAATCTATCTTGCTCATTTCGGTGATACTTTCATGGAGGATGCTGAAGGTGAAGGGGAAGGTGAAGAAGAGGCACGTGATGATCCCGTTGATGATCTTGGTCGGACCATTGCTGATGCACGGAGACGCTGCGAAACTGAAAAGGAGAGGGAGAATTTGGATCGCATGTTAGAGGATCACAGAAAGGCGCTGTACCCCGGATGCGATGATGGTCTGAAAAAGCTGGGCTGCATACTGGATTTGCTGAAATGGAAGGCAGAGGCAGGTGTAGCTGACTCGGCATTTGAAAACTTGCTGAAAATGTTGAAGAATATGTTTCCAAAGGATAACGAGTTGCCCGCCAGTACGTACGAAGCAAAGAAGGTTGTCTGCCCTCTAGGTTTAGAGGTTCTGAAGATACATGCATGCATCAACGACTGCATCCTCTACCGCGGTGAATACGAGAATTTGAATGAATGCCCGGTATGCACTGCATTGCGTTATAAGATCAGAGGCGATGACCCTGGTGACGATGTTGAGGGCCAGAAACCCAGGAAGAGGGTTCCCGCCAAGGTGATGTGGTATGCTCCTATAATACCACGGTTGAAACGTCTGTTCAGGAACAAAGAGCATGCCAAGTTGTTGCGATGGCACAAAGAGGACCGTAAGTCGGACGGGGAGTTGAGACACATCGCAGATGGAACGCAATGGAGAAAGATCGACAGATGGTTCAAAGATTTTGCAGCTGACGCAAGGAACATAAGATTTGCTCTAAGTACGGATGGCATGAATCCTTTTGGCGAGCAGAGCTCCAGCCATAGCACCTGGCCCGTGACTCTATGCATCTACAACCTTCCTCCTTGGTTGTGCATGAAGCGGAAGTTCATTATGATGCCAGTGCTCATCCAAGGTCCGAAGCAACCCGGCAACGACATCGATGTGTACCTAAGGCCATTAGTTGATGAACTTTTACAGCTGTGGGGTGGTGTCTGTGTGTGGGATGAGCACAAACAAGAGGAATTTGACCTACGAGCGTTGCTTTTCGTAACCATCAACGATTGGCCTGCTCTTAGTAACCTTTCGGGACTGTCAAATAAGGGATACAATGCATGCACGCACTGCTTACATGAGACTGAAAGTGTACATTTGCCAAATTGTAAGAAGAACGTGTACCTTGGGCATTGTCGATTTCTTCCGAAAATTCATCCAGTAAGAAAGAAAGGCAAGCATTACAACGGCAAGGCAGATCACCGGCCGAAGCCTGCGGAACGCACTGGTGCTGAGGTATTTGATATGGTCAAGGATTTGAAAGTCATCTTTGGAAAGGGTCCTGGCGGACAATCAGTTCCGAAGGGAGCTGACGGGCACGCAGCCATGTGGAAGAAGAAATCTATATTCTGGGAGCTAGAATATTGGAAAGTCCTAGATGTCCGCTCTGCAATCAACGTGATGCACGTTACGAAGAATATTTGCGTGAACCTCCTAAGCTTCTTGGGCGTGTATGGGAAGACAAATGATACAAAGGAAGCACGGCAGGACCAGCAACGTTTGAAAGACCCTGATGACCGGCATCCGGAATGGTTTCAAGGTCGTGCCAGCTACGCTCTGACCAAAGAAGAGAAGGTCATCTTTTCTACACAATATGTTCCCCTTCGAGAGGTTCATGGGAGTATTAAAGAAATATGTTCGTAACCGTGCTAGGCCAGAAGGAAGCATCGCCAAGGGCTATGGAAATGAGGAGGTAATTGCGTTTTGTGTTGACTTTGTTCCTGACCTTAAGCCGATTGGTCTTCCTCGATCGCGGCACGAGGGGAGACTAAGTGGAAAAGGCACGATCGGAAGGAAATCAACGATATGTATGGACGGCCATTCTCTGACTGAAGCACACCACACTGTACTGACCAATTCCAGCTTGGTGGCTCCGTACTTTGAGAAACACAAGAATATTTTACGCTCGGAGAACCCGGGGAAGCCTGAATCCTGGATTAGGAAGGCCCACATGGAGACTTTCGGCAGTTGGTTGAGAAAACATTTAATGAATGACAATGATGTTGTAGATCAGCTGTACATGTTGGCCAAGACACCATCTTCGACTATAACGACTTTCCAAGGGTACGAGATAAATGGGAATACATTTTACACGATTGCCCAAGATAAAAAGAGCACCAACCAAAACAGTGGTGTCCGCTTTGATGCAGCAACCGAGAATGGGCAAAAGGTCACATATTATGGTTACATAGAGGAGATATGGGAACTTGACTATGGACCCTCCTTTAAGGTCCCTTTGTTCCGGTGCAAATGGTTCAAGCTAACAGGAGGTGGGGTAAAGGTGGACCAGCAATACGGAATGACAATGGTGGATTTCAACAATCTTGGTTACCTTGACGAACCATTCGTCCTAGCGAAAGATGTCGCTCAGGTTTTCTATGTGAAGGACATGAGTAGCAAACCGAGGAAACGGAAAGATAAGAAAACGATCAGTGCATCATGCGATGATCCAAAGCGCCACATTGTTCTTTCAGGGAAAAGAAACATCGTGGGAGTGGAGGACAAGACAGACATGTCAGAAGATTATAATATGTTTGCTGAAATTCCGCCCTTCAAAGTGAACACCGACCCAAGCATTAAGTTAAATGATGAGGATGCTCCATGGATACGGCACAATCGTAAGCAAGCAGGGACACAAGGGAAGAAATGATGTGTAATAATTTATTGTATCAAACCTTTTGTCAAACCTTCAAGGGGTTTTAAAATGAATTAGTTTTATTTTTCTGATTTTTTTTGATATATAATTGTATTTTTAAGATTTTAAAATGAATTAGTTTTATTTTTCTGATTTTAAAAGGAAAAAGGAAATGGATGTGATGAAGAAAACCATGAGTGTACTAGTAGCCGAAAGAGATGCAGCTCGGGTGCAGCATGAAGATCATCCAGCGGATCTCGGAAGCCAGCAGCGGAGAAGCAGCGTGGCTTCCACGGAGGCCCCACCGGCTGGTGCAGATGCACCGACGATCGAAATTACTGCACCGGAGCCTCTGGTGGTCCAAATTACTGCACCGGAGCCTCTGGTGGTCGAAATTACTTCACCGGAGCATCCTCGCTACCCCGTGGACGATATAAAGGAGATGAAAGAATGTCATCTGTATTATCCTATCGGGAACATGTCCATGAAGGTAGCCATCGGCAGTGCTTTACCATGTTTACCTGGAGCACTCCACCACAACAACCCCATTCAAGATGGCTATGCTCGTGTCACGGTGGAGGACATAGTCCAAGGGTTTGAGGACCTGGAGATTGACATTGCTACACCTGAAGGGGAGAAAAGACTTGGAGATGTCAAGCGCCATTTCATTCTATGGCAAAAGAAGTTTATCAAGTTTCCAGGCGAGGCGCCAAGGACAACAAGTCCACCCCCCTACGGTGGTGGTGGTGGCGGTGGCGGCGGCGGTGGTGGTGGTGGTGGTGGCGGTTCACCTACACCTCCGTCACGTCAGCCGACACCGCCCCCCAGTCCACAACGTCCGGCGGGTGATCAGCCGCCGCCCCCCAGTCCTCGTCCGGCGGGTGATCAGCCGCCGCCCCCCAGTCCTCGTCCGGCGGGTGATCAGACGCCGCCCCCCAATCCACCTCCGGCAAAGAAGCAGAAGCAGTCCTGGATTATTAACCCGGACCCTTATGTACCTAAGACCACAAAGGTACCGGAGCCATCACTGAAGCCTCTCCCCACAAGGCCTTGGGAACGTAGTGCCGAGGAAGTCGACGCGGCCGCGGCTGCTGATTTGGAGAAATGAAAGGCGGACTGCAAGAAGAAAAGAGAGCCCGAGCCCAAGCCAGTATTTTCTGATGAGCAAAAGAAGTGGGCTAAGTCATTTTTGAGCACACCGTCCCAAGCCGCGAAGAATCTGCCTAACGACTATGCACGTGAACTTCGCAGGCAGGCACTCATGTTCAAGGAGAACAAAGAGCGGGAGAAGGCCGAAAGTAAAAAAAGCGGGAAACAAGTTGCCCAGCTCGGGGAACAAAGTAAACAATCGATTGCCCCGCTTATAGTGGAAGCCTTCTGTCCGGATGCCCCCGAGATCATACAAGCTGCGGCAGCACAGGGATTGACTGTAACGAGTGCCAGAGAACAAGCGGCCAACTTAGGTATTACTCTTCGTGAACTATTAGGCCTTGATGAGGCGCCAGTGAAGGAGGTAGTAATTACATATGTCAAGAATGGGCCTCTCGTCGAGCCTGCGCAGGAAAAGGATCTACCTCCACAAATGAAAGGTCTGCTGAAATGGTACAAGGGTTACATAAAAAATAAAAACGCCAAAGAATATATTTATGCGGAAGTTAGACAAGAGCATCACTTCAAACATTACTATGTACAAATTGAACTGAGTGAATTGTTCCAGCTTTTCAATCTGCGCGAGCTCGATAAATCTATCATCAGTTGCTACGTTCTGTAAGTGATTTATTAATTTCTACCCCATCTCGTTCATATTGCCTGCACTATATATATGTCCTAACTATATTGTTGTGTCCGCTATTATACATGCAGAATGAAGATTAAGGAATGCAGAGTAAGGAACATCCATGATGTTGGGTTCATTGACCCACACATCGTTAATGGACATGTGTTGGAGCGTTACCCCGCCGACGTGGAGGCAGACCTGTGGCAGTTTCTTACAAAGCAGGAACTCAAAAGTGATATTCTATTTCCTTACCATTTTGAGTGAGTGTTTCTGTCTTGAGCACATTCTCTTTTGTTTACTCCATGCATGGTATGTGGCCGGCTAATCGATGAGTTATGCATGACGTACTGTGCATGTATCGTGTCCGCAGGTTCCACTGGATTCTGCTAGTAATTAAAGTTAACACCTCAGAATGTCTCGTCCACGACTCTGTGAATATGGATCCAAAGCTTTGGGGCGGCATGAGAAGAATGCTGCAGAAGTAATTATTTTCATTCATTTGCGCTCTATATCGATCGGCCTATTTCGTTCATTTCCTAATATCAAGTAACTAATTAATAACTCTCTTGTTCATTCAATTTTCTTTGCCTCGTAGGGTTTGGAGACGGTTCGTAGATACAAAGGTCGGTGAATTCAAAAAAGAGCTAGAATTCAAAATGTTAAAGGCTAAGAATGCTGGGGATATTCAGCCACCGGAGACCAATCTATGTGGATACTATGTCTGTGAGATGATCCGGAGATACACCTCTGAGCGGGTTCCGAGTGATACCAATGCTAAGAGGAATAACCTCCGGTGGATGCTTAGTCCAGAAGCTCGCTTCCGACCACTTCAAGAGGAACTAGCTGGATGGTTCAGCAGGGAAGTCCTCCATCCTAAAGGAGAACACTATTACGAGGACGTAGAACTTTATATGCATTAAATCATGTATGGAAACTTGTTCAAAATTGTATATGGTCATCCGATGATATTGAATATATATTGTATATTCCTCTTGAATTCTTTTCGGTTCTAATTTCAAATTTATTTGAAATTGTACATTCATATGCATGTATGTAGTACCGTAGAATATATGAAACTCCTTCAAAATTAAAATAAAGCACAAAAGAAATAAAACAATACAAATTAAACAGAAAACAGGTTTAAGGGGGGAGGTTTAGGGGGGGGCTAAAACCCTAAACCTGCGGCGGCCTTTAGTCGCGGTTGGCCAGAAGAACCGCGACTAAAGGTCCTCCGCCCCGACGGCCACCTGGCGCCCACGTGGACGGGCCTTTAGTCGCGGTTCTTAAGCAACCGCGACTAAAGGGGGGGGCCTTTAGTCGCGCCCGGTCGGTCGCGGTTGCGCAACCGCGACTAATGGCAGTTGCGAACCGCGACCAAAGGCCTTTTTTCCACCAGTGATCTATCGTCAGAAGTTCAAGAACATATGAATGTGGGGGAACATTCGACACTAAGTTCCAACCCAAATTATAGCAAAGAAGGTAGGCAAAAATGATATTATACATTATTCCACGCAAAAAAATACAGTTTTTGAAAATATACAAGAATGACCATAGTCCATCCGAACCCTTCTATAAGAGATGTCTCAAAACATAATTTATCACTCATTTCGTCGCAGGTGTGACGCTATTTTTGCCCCCATTTACTAGTTGATGTGTAGTACTCCCTCCGTCCTAAAATAAGTCTCTCAAGCTTAGTACAAATTTGTACTAGAGTTAGTACAAAGTTGAGACAGTTATTTTGGGACGGAGGGAGTATGAAACTACATAGTACTCCCTAAGTATTTCGGTACAGAGGTAGTAGATGCATACCTCTTTATCTCATAGTTCATCAATCTGCTGCCTTTCATCCAACTCCTCATTTACTACTTGAACTATATGAAATTAAATAATAGGGTGTGTACCTCTTTTTCTCAAGTAATACTCGGATTTCATCAATCAGTTGCCTTTCATCCAAACCAGGGTACATTTTCTTGCCAATTCCATAGAGAATGTCGTTGAGAAGTTTCTTCACGCTAGGTTGGCGTCCTACCGGAACAAAAGCACTGCAATCGAACTGTGTTTTGAGCTTATCATATACTGCTTTGGCAAGAGTTGTCTTGCCAAGGCCTCCGAATCCAAAAATAGAGATTATCTTTAGTTGCTTGGACACATCACCATCCCCGTCACTCAGCATCTTGGTTAGCTCGTTCAATGAATCATCAATGCCAACGAGCTCTTTTTGGTCCTTGTACAGAGCCAACAGGCGAGGGTCGGCCGTGGTTGCAACATCTGGATTAGCAATCACCTCGTGGACCCTGTACCGATCACGCCGGTCAGCCGCCTCCTGAACACTGACCTTGATAATTTTGATCTCGTTGCCGATGGCATGGCGTTTCATAAACTTGGTGAACAAGCCGCCCATCTTCTTCATGAGTTGTTTGAGCATGTGTGGCTTGTTTTCAGGCTCAGGGCCGTCGACATGCAGCAGGAACTTGTCGATGATATCCTCTATTATGTATGAAAGGTCCCTTACCTCGTTGGCCCAGAGCTTGACTTGTTCGTCGAGCTGGTCCCACGGCACGTCCCCGACCTTGCTGAGGGCGGCGTGCATGCTCTCCAGCTCTCTCTCGAGATGTTTGATATCATCCTTGACGCTTCTCTGCAGTTTGTACTCCTCCTTAAGGAGTTCGCCGAGCTTGGGGAGAAGGCTGCCCATGGCACCTGTTGCGTGGTCCATTGCTTGCTCTTAGCAGCTGGGTTT
This sequence comes from Triticum turgidum subsp. durum, assembly GCA_900231445.1. Taxonomy (NCBI): domain Eukaryota; kingdom Viridiplantae; phylum Streptophyta; class Magnoliopsida; order Poales; family Poaceae; genus Triticum; species Triticum turgidum. Next base: position 729,535,648 of record LT934117.1, on the reverse strand, counting down.
TTGGGTGCAATAATGTTTCCTTTCCTTTCGCGATGATGGAACGAGTGGCTAGCTAGAGTGTTTATAGATAAGATAGTACAGGCTACAGATAGATAAGCCAGCTACTCGAATTTGTGTGGACACTGGAAGGTTCATGCTAGTTGCTGGAATTTGTGTGCACGCTATTCAAGGGCCTCTTTTGCTCAAAGGTATATTCCTACATTTTTGTTAGAAAAATTGCCTGCATTTTTCCTGCGATGTAACCATTGAACATCTAAATCACTACCATACGACCTATCAAAATCAGCAGCAGCTGCTGTCAGCTATTCCGCTATAGGAATGAATCCGATTTGCAGATTTTATCAGCCTGCAGAACATATAACGCAAATCTTTCAGGAGCATTCTCTATCAGAGAACCTTTTACTCTTCAATTATACAGCTCTGCTTACAAACTAATAACACTTTCTACTTTGGTCTTTTCTATGCTCCAGCAGACTTTTTTCCTCCCGACTCGCTTCTTCCCCTTTCTGGTCTCGTTGCTGTGATGGTAGCATCATTTTGGTTGTAATAAGGTTGTTTCGAGTGATGTGTTTCAGTTAAGCAATTCATGGAAAGGGGTAAGGTCCGGTTGAAATGAAAAAAGCAGAATTTTTTTAAAGGCTTCCAGCAGACTATCGCAACGGCTTTTGAGGATCTCATATGCGTCTGGACATGGAAGAGCTATGATGGATCACCAGCCCAACCTAGCAATGTCTCCATAGCTTTGTCGATAGGCATCTCAATCTATTCAACGGACTACGCGTCTACGCTGTTCATCTGGAGGGACGCGGACAATCTCAGTGACGGTGCTGAAGACAAAGTTTGTGCGGGTACTCGGTGAGATCACAACGATGGAATCGTCGTGCCCCAAAAGCAACGGAGGAGAACATCAATGCTCCTCCATTACCAGGCACCAATGGCAGCAATACAGTTTGCCCCTTGACTCAAGGTAGGAAATTCAGAAGACAAGCGGCGGCTGGTATCATCTATCACGATTGTCTATACCGTTGACCCGCTGTAGGAATGAAAACTGATTCAAAGCCACCTGTTGTATTCGGTTTTTGGAGAGCTGGCGTGTACATACGTAAGTTCTAGCTACTCAATAAAGCAGCATACTCACGGGTCACCCGAACGATAACCCACTTAGATAATCGTCTACTGATGACTGAACTTGTATGCTTAGATAACCCACTTAGATATGACCAGATATCACCATGCCTGTGTACTTAGATAATCGTTTACTGATGACTGAACTTGTATACTCGCGGGTCACCCGAACGATAACCCACCTTAACTTTGTTTGTCTAACCAATGGCTATTTTTGGCTTTACTGTGATGCATGTGTGCGATCTGCAAACCAATTGGTCCATCTCAGAATGGTCACACCCGTCTTATATGTGTATTTATGGAATGTTTTGTTGTATAGTTGTTTGCTACTTATAGATAATGACCTTTCACTAAATTAAAAATATAATGCTAGCTTATGTGGACCATGTTCGAATTACGACTTCTTTGTCCAGCTCCAAGAAAAAACAATGATCTATATTTGTGCAATTCTGAAAGTACTCTATAATCTTGGAATTCTGAAAGTACTCTATAATCTTGGTCAAACATACACAAGTTTGACTTGCACGAAAATTGATACACCTTATATTCTACTGCCTTTGTTCCATAATGTAAGACTTTTTTTTGACACTAGCGGCCGACTCGGGCGCCGCCACCAACCCAAGGCCCCATCGGGCCTTCCTTCTCGAGTACCGAGTCTCAATTTTTAGGATGAAAACCCAAGGTCCGGTCTTCATTGGTTGTATCTTGTTGGGAATTAGCACACAAATGCACTTGTGGTTAACTGAAAACTGTAGCGGAAACAAGTAATCTCAGCACCAGATCCTGTACTAATTCAAGGATCGTTGCTTAGCACGGAAGGAAACATATGCAGCAGCATATATGGAGGCAGAAAATGTTACTCAGCAGGCAAGATACTCCTCAGCCTAGTGTCTTGTGGTAGGAGTAAGTTTTCCTGACAGCATCAAGCATCAACAAAGAGACACCAGATTTTTTACGTGGAAAACCCCCCAACTTGAGGGGAAAAACCACCGGCCGAAGCCACCCAAATCCTCTTCCACTATTATCAAATATGGGATACAACAAGTTCTTCTCTAGACAGCACTAGAGGATCTCATACATCAAGATTTCAGAATCTTGGATGAACACAACAGGATTTGGGGCTTAAGAACTAGGGATTGGAACAATCTCACCAAAGATGATGGAACCAAAGCTTGAAGGAGACAAGGTAGTGGATCTGGACCATCACAACCTTGGGGAGGAGCTCCCTTTGCTTCTTCCTTCAATCTTCCTCTTCTTCCCTTGCTCTCTTGGTTTTCTCTCTTCTTCTCTCTTGGAGGATGAACAGATTTTCGTCACTCTTGGTGGTGGCTGCTGGATGGAGGGTAAAGCATCCCCATCAACACATGTGCAAAGTCCAAAATGACCCTAGGTCATAACCCTAATGGGTAGTGGGCTTATGCACCTCTTTGGGCTGCCTAAAAGGCCTCAAATGGCCATCTCCTCACAGCCCACATGAGGAGGATATCCCAACAAATCTCCCCCTCCGACTCATGAGGGGGGCACCGCCATGCCCGCTACCTTGCAACATGCTTGTAGCTTCTCATTTGGTAATGTCTTGGTCATCATATCTGAACCATTGTCGTCGGTATGGATTTTCTCAAGTTTCAGCAACTTGGAACTCACAACATCTCGAATCCAATGGTACCTCACATCAATGTGCTTGGTTCGAGAGTGATAGCTTAAATTCTTGTCAAGATGAAGAGCACTCTGACTGTCACAAGACAGAACATACTTCTCTTGCTTCATGCCGAGCTCTTGCAAGAAGTTCTTCATCCACAAAACTTCCTTGCCAACATCAACTGCTGCAATGTACTCAGCTTATGTAGTTGATGTAGAAACACATTTCTGCAATCTTGATTGCCATGACACTGCTCCCCCTGCATAAGTCAGCAGGTATCTGGATGTGGACTTCCGACGATCCTTGTCACCTGCATAATCTGCATCTGTATAGCCTTGCAATACAGGATCACCATTTCCAAAGCATAGACAAGATGTAGAAGTACCCTTGATATACCTGAGAATCCACTTCACTGCTTCCCAGTGAGTTTTATCTGGATTTGTCATGAACCGGCTAACAACTCCAACTGCATAGGCAATGTCAGGCTTAGTGCATACCATGGCATACATCAAACTGCCCATAGCAGATTGGTAAGGTACTTTCCTCATTTCTTCTTTCTCCTTCTTGCTTGTAGACATTGTTTAGAATTTAGTTTGTGATGGCCTGCAAGTGGAGAGATAACAGATTTTGCATCTTTCATATTAAACCTTTCAAGTACCTTCTCAATGTATCTTTCCTGTGAGAGCCAAAGCAGCTTCTTTGATCTATCACGGGAGATCTTTATGCCAAGTATTTGCTTAGCTGTTCTTAAATCCTTCATGGCAAATGATTTACTCAATGCCTTTTTGAGGAGAGCAATCCTCTTTGTGCCATTTCCAACAATCAGCATATCATCAACATACAACAAGAGAATAATGAAGTCACCCTCGGCATACCTCTTCATAAAGACACAATGATCAGGTTGTGCTTTATGGTAACTGTTGGGGATATTACCACTGGGCGTGAACCGGCCTACCTGGGCCGGGTTAACTTCATTAGTAGTGTAAAGGTGATTAAGCAGATGAAGGCCCAAGGCCTGTAGTCGGTTTAAAACCTGTAGCCGTAAACCGGCTTGGTATGTAAACTTGTATTGTAAGTTAGGAATAGAGAGAGACCAACCGAGATACGAGTATGAACCGGTGTGGGACTCTGTGGACCGACGGGTGTCACCCGTGTATATAAGGGGACGACCCGGCGGCGGTTCAAAGACAGATAACAACAACTCGAGCCTAGGCGAAGCTTGTTTGCTCCCTAGCCCTCGAAACCACATCAATTCCATCACAACTAGACGTAGGCTTTTACCTTCATTGAAGGGGCCGAACTAGTATAAACCCTTGTGTCTTTGTGTCCACTTTAACCCCTTCAAGTTAACCCGTAGCGATGGCTCCACGACTAAGTCCTTTCATGAGGACATCTGCCGTGACAAATCCACGACAGTTGGCGCCCACCGTGGGGCTATCGCACGATGGTTTGATGATCTTGGAGGGAAAGCTCAAAGGACTCGAAGGCTATGCTGTGGGCCGGATGACCAAAACTCATCGCGGCAAGCTCTACATCGACGATGCAGGATGGGGTCCTGAAGCCGGCTCGATCGAGTACGGGTACCGGGTCCCCTTTGGTGGCATACTCGTTTTTATCGGCAAGATTGGTGAGCCTGGGCCCGAGCCGGACATCCGCACCGACCTCGTTGAGACGGCTCAGCGTGCGAGATCTACCTAGGTTAAACCGGCCATGAGGCGTGCCTTCGTGGGAGTCATCCACGGAGGAGAGCATGGGAACGAGTCAGAATATGGTAGCGAGACCGTCGTCTATTCCGGCGACGAGTCCTCAACCGGCGAGACAGAATCATTGTATCAGTTGCAAGACAACCAGATTAGGGGCTGTTCCGATGGCGACAGTATTCCGGACCCCCCTGAGCAGATCAACCGGGTTGGGATATTCATGGCTGGTACACAAGCGGCGAATCACTCCTCGACCGCAGCAGCAATGCTCTCAGGATCAGCAGCGGCAGCAGCAGCAGGGGCAGGAGGCCTTGTGCGCCCGCCGGTTCAAGTTCTGTCTGACCTGTTTGATGCACTAGCTGTACTGATGGCAGAGGCCAATCCGGCGGATCAGGAGGCCCATGATGCAGAGATTGCAAAAGTGAGAGAGCAGATCGCACAAGCCAAAGCCGACTTGGCAGCAGAGAATGACAGGATGGCCGCAGAGCGGGCCGCTTTGGACGCCCATGCCTATAAACTTATGCTCGACCAGAACGCATCACAAGATGTCTTGAAGCGGAAGCACAGATCACGCCTGCCGTTAGGGTTCGACCCTCGAAATCTCTTTCACACTCCGGGAGTGGGAACCAGTAATCCACCGGGGCACCTGGAGGTAAACCGGGTCGAGGCACCAGGGCCAGGAGCGACGGTCCAACCCCACCTGATGGAACCTCCTCGGCAGAACATTGTGATTCCTCCGCCGGTCCAGACACCTCCGGGTCATTATTCTAATCCTATGGACAATCTTGTCGCAGCTGCTGCGCGTTTAGAAGCTATCCCGGTCGAAGGAGACTCTCCACAAGCAATAGAGACGCGCCGGGTTAAGGAGCTTCTCCGGACCGCTTTGATTCAACAGGAGGCATATTCATACAGCCGCGATCGAATTCATTCAACACCCCGTCCAAGCCGGAGCTATAGTAGGCGCCTGGATGAACCGGCCATATCAAGCAATGCGCGGGGCCGTGAAGCGGCCCGTGGCAATAACCCGGCCGGTGGTGTTCACGATGCTCAGGATGTAGTGGACCGGGCCCGGGCACAAAGGGAGGCCGAGTTAGCAGCACAAAACGAGGCGGATCAGCTTACACCGGTTCGTCCAACCACCTCTGTTGGACCAGGGGTTGCATCTAGCTTGGGAGTACCCTGTTTAGTCCCCGCTTTACGCAATGTACGCCTGCCCAAGGACTTCAAGGGCCCGCGCAAGGTACCGAATTACACCGCTGATTTATCTCCCGAAGCGTGGGTAGAGAGTTACAAGATGGCAATGGAGATGCTGGATGTGGATGAGACCGCGTGTGCAAAGTACTTCACCATGATGCTTGAAGGCACAGCCCGTACTTGGTTGAAGGGCCTGCCGCCTAATTCTATCAGTTCATGGGCCCAGTTGCGGACTCGGTTTATCCAGAATTTCAAAGATACGTGTAAGCAGCCTAAATCCATAGTAGACTTGGCGGCTTGTGTTCAGGAGGATGGAGAGTCAACAACCCATTGGGTACGCCGCGTTTCTGAAGTCGTGCACTCGTCTGACAGGATCAATGCTGACTCTGCGATCTTAACCCTGGAGGGAAATTGCCGGTTTAAGCCTCTAAAGCAAAAGTTAGGGCGTATGAAGCGGTTTTGTAATGACATGGGAACTCTCATGGCCGCTTTAGTGAAGTATGCTGATTCTGATAGTACCAAGGATCCTGATACCGACGATGACGAAGCAGGGAAGGGAAAGAAGAATGGCAACTCTAAGGGGCATCAATACAAACCGGCGGGCCATGGAAACGGAGGCAAATGTAAGGCAGATGGCAGCCTGGACTTTGTGGCTAACACTAATGCGCAGGACAAGGGTCAGCGGCGCAGAGGTAAAGCGGCGAATCGTAATGGGGCTCCAAATCCTAACCCAGATCTTTTAAACTATTTGCTGAATCAGCCTTGCCCAAAACACGGGACGAAGGAGGCGCCGGCTAAACACCTTTGGAAGAATTGTTTCATTATGCAGGAATTTAAAAACTCTAATGCCTTCCGGTATGACCGTGGATCAGGTGGTGGCTCAGGATCCGGTTTCCATGGGCCGGGTCACGATGGAGCTTCCGGTTCAGGTTTCAATCAGGGCGGTAATAATGACCAGGATAATCAGAACGGTCAAGGGGGTTACAACCAACAGCAGCAGCAGCAGCGGTCGGGTTATCAGAGCCAGCCAAAACAGTTGAACAATGGGCAGTATCATGTTTTCAAAACTAGCTCGGATAAGCGCGACCAGAAACTTCATAAGCGAGCAGTAAACTCTGTTGAACCGGCCGTACCGCGTTATTTACGCTGGTCAGAGCAACCAATCGTGTGGAGCAGGGAGGATCACCCCCCCCCCCGAGTTGACAATCCGGGCCAGTTGGCATTAGTGGTAGACCCTGAGGTGGGAGGTTATAAATTCACCAAGGTACTCATGGATGGAGGGAGCAGTATTAACATCCTGTACTATGAGACATTCAACTGCATGGGGCTAACCGACAAGGATCTCAGACCGTCTAATACGGTGTTCCATGGTGTGGTGCCTGGCAACTCACTATATCCTGTTGGTAAGATAGCCCTGGAGGTGGCTTTTGGGGACGAGCATGATTCCCGATCCGAGTCACTAACCTTTGAGGTGGTGAAGATCCGGAGCCCGTATCACGCCTTGTTTGGGCGGCCGGCTTATGCCAAATTCATGTCACGGCCTTGTTATATCTATTTGCAGCTCAAGATGCCGGGTCACAAAGGGACAATAACGGTTCATGGGAGCCGCAAGGTTGCTTTGGAATGTGAGGAAGGTGATGCGGCCTATGCGGAGTTGGTTTGTGCCACGGAGGAGTTACAATATTATAAGGACAATGTTGATCCGGCGGACATGACCCCTTTGAAGAAGCCAACGACAAAGCATGACTCAGATCTGAAGTTCAAATCAGCGGCTGAGACTAAGCTTGTTGATTTCGTGCCTGGCGATTCGTCCAAGCAGTTCACTGTCAGTGCCAACTTGGACCCTAAATAGGAAAGTGCACTCATCGAGTTCATCCGTGAGAATCGGGACATTTTTGCATGGAAGCCTTCTGACATGCCAGGTGTACCGAGGGAACTCGCTGAGCACACTCTTAATGTGGATCCTAAGTATAAACCGGTAAAGCAATTTCTCCGCCGGTTTAACGAAGAGAGGCGCAAAGCTATTGGGGAGGAGGTAGCCAGACTCTTAGCAGCTGGTTTTATCATTGAAGTGTTCCATCCAGAGTGGCTTGCTAATCCGGTGCTGGTTCTTAAGAAAAATGGCACTTGGCGTATGTGTGTGGATTATACGGATCTCAACAAGGCTTGTCCAGCGGATCCTTTTGCCCTCCCCCGCATTGACCAGATTATTGATGCCACGGCGGGTTGTGAGCGTTTGAGTTTTTTGGATGCGTATTCTGGGTATCATCAGATCAAAATGGCGGTTAAGGACCAGGAGAAGACGGCGTTTATTACTCCCTTTGGAGCCTTCTGCTATGTATCTATGCCTTTTGGGCTCAAAAGCGCCCAAGCCACTTATCAACGGTGTGTACAGAATTGCCTGCATAAACAGATCGGCCGCAATGTGCACGCCTATGTGGATGATATTGTAGTCAAGTCAAGGCAGAAGGAGACGCTGGTTGATGATTTAAAGGAAACCTTGGACAACTTGCGGGTTTACAAGATGATGCTTAACCCTGCCAAATGTGTCTTTGGTGTTCCGACAGGCAAGTTGCTGGGCTTTCTTGTGTCCAACAGAGGAATTGAGGCTAATCTGGAGAAGATTACGGCTATCACCTCCCTGGCTAAGCCAAAGTGTATCAACGATGTTCAGCATTTGGCGGGTCGGATCGCCGCACTGAGCCGGTTTATCAGCCGCCTCGGAGAGAAGGCCATCCCTTTGTACCAGATGTTGGGAAAGACAGATCAATTCGTCTGGAGTCTAGCTGCTGATGAAGCATTGGAGGACTTGAAGCGGCAATTAGCCAATCCGCCTGTTCTTGCAGCTCCGGTCGACAAGGAGCCGTTATTGTTATATGTAGCGGCCAATGCTCGTGCAGTTAGCGTGGCTATTGTGGTAGAACGCAAGGAGGCAGGCAAGGAATATCCGGTTCAGCGGCCGGTTTACTATATCAGCGAGGTGCTTATTGAATCCAACCAAAGGTATCCGCATTGGCAGAAGCTGGTATATGGAGTTTTCATGGCAAGCCGGAAGCTGAAGCAATATTTCCAAGGGCACCCTATCACAGTGGTCAGTTCAGCTCCCTTGGGTGATATCATACAGAACCGGGAGGCGACCGGCCGGATTGCCAAGTGGGCTATAGAACTTGGGCCGCACGGATTGAAGTACGTACCCCAGACAGCGGTGAAGTCTCAAGCACTTGTTGATTTCATCAATGATTGGACCGAGTTGCAAGCACCAGAGGAGAAACCGGATCACACATATTGGACTATCCATTTTGATGGATCCAGGCAATTGGAGGGCTCGGGGGCTGGAGTCGTGTTAACTTCCCCACGAGGTGATAAGTTTTGTTATGTTCTCCGCTTAATGTTCCCTTGTACTAATAATGCAGCTGAGTATGAAGCCTTGCTCCATGGTCTCCAGATGGCTAAGGAGATGAATCTAAGTCGGGTTAAGTGCTTCGGTGACTCGGACCTCGTAGCTCAACAGGTGTCTGGCACTTGGGATTCTAAAGACCCATTCATGGCTGCATATCATCGTGAGGTGGATATTGTTGCAGGTCACTTCAAGGGTTATCAGGTGGATCACGTGGATCGTCGAAAAAATGAAGCGGCGGACGCTTTAAGCCGGTTGGGCTCTCAGCGTAAACCGGTCCCGCCTAATGTCTTTCTTGATGTGTTGCACAATCCGTCAGTCAAGCTCCTAGGTGAAGCGGATTTGGCTATTCCTGATCCGGAGGCTCAATTGGTGGCAGCCCTGCATGGTATACCGGATTGGACAGTTCCCTATCTTGCGTACATGAACCGGGGAGAGTTGCCAGAGGATGAGACTCTAGCCAGGCAGATAATCCGGCGATCCAAATCTATGACAATTATCAATGGCGAATTGCATCATTGCAGTGTATCAGGGGCGTTTCAACGCTGCGTCTCTCCTGAGGAAGGTTGTGAAATTTTACGCGAAATCCATGAAGGGGATTGTGGTCACCACGCCGGTTCAAAGTCTCTGGTGGCTAAGGCGTTTCGTCACGGGTTTTACTGGTTGACGGCTCATGCTGATGCGGAGGACTTGGTTAAACGGTGTGATGGCTGTCAGAAATTTTCAAGGCGTGCTCATGTACCGGCTCAAGAATTGAGATGATTCCAATTACTTGGCCGTTTGCGACTTGGGGGCTGGATATGGTCGGACCTTTTAAAAGGTCCAAGGATAAGAAAACCCACCTTTTGGTGGCAGTTGACAAGTTTACCAAGTGGGTTGAAGCGGAGCCTGTCAGCAAGTGTGATGCAGCTACAGCGGTTCAGTTCATTAAAAAAGTGATTTTCCGGTTTGGCTTTCCACATAGTATCATTACTGACAATGGTACCAATTTATCCAAGGGTGCTATGAAGGAATTCTGTGAACCTGAGCACATCAGACTGGACATATCATTAGTGGCTCACCCCCAGTCCAATGGGCAGGCAGAACGAGCTAATCAAGAGATCCCGCGAGGCATCAAACCCCGGCTTATGGTTCCACTGCAAAGAACACCGGGATGTTGGGTTGAAGAACTACCATCTGTACTGTGGAGTATCAACACTGCACCCAACCGATCCACAGGATACACACCATTTTTTATGGTCTATGGAGCAGAGGCGGTTCTCCCTAGTGATATCCGGCACGATTCGCCTCGTGTGGCGTCTTATGTTGAAGCGGACAATGAGACAGCACGGCAAGTTGCTTTGGACCTATTAGATGAGGAGCGTGACATAGCGGCTGCCCGCTCGGCGATTTATCAACAAGATCTTCGTCGCTATCATAGTCGCCGGGTCAGAACCAGAACTTTTCAAGAAGGAGATTTGGTGCTTCGGTTCATCCAAGATCAGACGGATATGCACAAGTTATCCCCACCTTGGAAGGGACCTTTCGTGGTCAGCAAGAATCTGCACAACGGGTCGTACTATCTGATTGATATTCGAGAGCATAAAGACTCACGCACATCAGAGGAGGAGACCAACAGGCCGTGGAATATAGCTCATCTTCGGCCTTACTACACTTGAGCCATCGGCTCTATCTATGTACATATTATGGCAGTGTATATATTATCATTGAAATAATAAAACCGGAGCCTCAGCTAAAGCGGGGTCTCTGTCCTTTTATATCATGCGTGGTTACATGGAGTGGTTCTGTTTTAAAACGGCCTCCGGCTTACCCCTTGAAGTTTGCTATTCAAAACAGTTTTGTGATATCACTTGGGGCCTTGGTCGTGTCCGAACCAACGCGACACCTTTTGATAGGCGCAAGCCACTAGATCACTTGGGGACATGGTCAAGTCTGAACCAGTCACGCCTCTTGATCGACCTAAGGCCACAAAATCACTTGGGGGCTTGGTCGAACCCGAACCATTGCCACGCCTCTTGATCAGCATAATTGCCACGGTTTCATTTGGGGACCTGGCTGACTTGAACCATTGTCACTCCTATTGGGGGCTTGGTCCTGTCCGACCATGGTAAGACCATCTGATCAGCTCAGTAAAGCATGTTTTTGCAAACGGTTTTTATCATTGCCTTTGCTGCCATATTTCTTTTATGACTATTCTTCAATGTTTTGTTGTGTTTCCTTTGAACCAACACCACTTTTTTACCGTTTCAGCTGACGGAAATCGGTTCATTTGTATTCCGGAGAAGTATGCCCGGTTTAACTTTCCTGTTAACGTCATGAAGTAGCAGGGGGGCTCATAATGACCCAGCACGATTTACAAAGGAGTTGTTTTCTCCCCTTTGATGGTAACGGTTTATAAATACTCCGTTTCAAGCCTGGCTAAGCCAACTTCATGCCTAGCGATGGCAGGTATTTTGTATCATATCTTTGATTATATGTTTTAAATACATTGATATATATATATATATATATATATATATATATATATATATATCATGGTTATAAACCGGTTGGCGGTATAACCGCCACCGCAGTTCAAGATTTTTCTGATTGCAGGAAATATAATTAAGGATTTCAAGCAAAAGCATCAGTACTTATGCACGAAGGCATATTTCGAGACAGAAGTATTGACTATCCTATTACAAGGCAACGCGGTGCCCAAATAAGATCATTGTTGTTCCGGCAGATCATAATAAAGCAGTTATGTAAACCGGCTTCCGGTTCAAGCTTGCTCATCAAACCGGTCTGATGGTTGTGGGTCGTCCCGCGCTGCTTCAGCTTCCTCATCTCTATCCATTGGCTGGAAATCAACAGTGGACCAGTCGATTCCCATTAAAGCTTGAAAGACAGCCTCTTCATGGATCAGAGAAGACGGTTCAATATCAGGAGCGTAAGTATGCTTACGGATTGGAGGAATCAGATTTTCCGCTTCAGGAGTTGGTGCAGGCACTCGTTTGTTTTGATCATTGCACTGAGCTTGATAATGCGACAAGTCTGCCTCTTCAGCCAATTGACAAGCCAGAGGGTGTACTGCATGGTTTATCGCCCTCAAATCATCTTCATTGAACTCTGAGCCATCTTCCTTCAAGCCGGGATAGCCTTGAGCTGCTTCAACAGGATCGAAATCCGGCACCCAAGCTTTTGCCCGGATCAAGGCATTAATGGCTCCGGTTCGAGCAGCAGATTTCTTTAGTTCTTCAATCCGAGCAGGAAGCATTGGCAACCTATTAAGAGTGTCTTGGATTAAGGAAGGTGCCGGATTGTTATGCGATGCAGTGGTGATGATCCGTTGCGCTCCGGTATATAGCTGTTCAATTAAAGTGTAGGCAGCCTTCAATTTCTTTCGAACATCTGACCCTAAGTGACCAATGCGTGTACCTGTAACAATACAAGAAAGATCACAAACTGGATTTATTATAAGCAGGCCAGAGTTGTTCACGAAATCAAAAGGGACTTACCAAAGATAGCAGCGATCATGGAATGTACTTGCCGCTTTACGGCGGTCAGCTCATCTACCACCGGTTTAAGAGCAGCTTCAGCGTTTTCAGCGCTTTTTATTAAATCGGCCTTCTCAGTGGCCCAATCAGTCCGCTCCTTCTCGAAGCCCTCCTTCAGCTGTTCTGTGATACTCAAAGCGCTGGTTAATTCTTCCCTTGCCTTGTCGGTTTCAGCTTGCTGGGTTTTCAAAATTTCCTGCAGATCAGTAATCCGGTCTTCTTTGATCTGCACTTCAGCCTGCATAAAGATAGTGCTTGGCTTTCAACAAACGGTACAAGAATTTGAAGTACCAACCACATAACAAGTTATATGCTTGATACTTGGGGGCTAATGCACCTTCAATTTTCATCTGTTACTAAATCGCAAAGTCCCAAGCTCAATACAGGTATTCAACTTAGCACATGGGGGCTAATGGCTATTTGCTCAATTATATTCTGATGTTAGAATCTTTATTGGAGTCCCGGTTTAACTATACTAAGTTGAACCGGCCCTTGGGGGCTGCATTGATGGAGTTCAAAGTATTGAGGACTATATTCAAGTCCCGGTTTGAAGAAGATTACAAACCGGCCCTTGGGGGCTAGGAGGATTAATACAGTGGCAGTAATTAAAGAAAGAAGAAGCATAAGGAAGTTACCTCAAATTTATCTCTCATCATCTTTACCATGCCAGCTTCACAGTCACGACTAGTGTATAACCGGTTCAAGTAACCAGAATGAAGATCTCGGGCTCTCAGAGCAGCATATGTTTCCAGATCAACATCCCATTTGCCTTTGTTCATGGCAGAGAAATCTTCTTTGACAGTATGCTTAGCTAAAGCGACAGGATTCCCTGGTTCAGAGTGACCTACGCCGGTAATTACAACATCATCATCCTTGGACTCGCTGGTTTGCGTTGGCGCGGTCGGTGTATCGGCAGGCTTTGAAGGGCTGCAGGATCTATCAATCCGGACGGAGCTGGCAGGCTGATCAGCAGGGACTGAGGTATCGATAGGCCTTTTATCAATAATGGCATCATCTTGCAAAGGAGGATCATTGGGAATATCCTCAGGAACGAACGCTTCAAGATCCGGTGTTTTATCCTGTTCAGGGGCAGTGTCTTCCTCGGCCGCTTTATTCAGGCGGGCTTTCTTGCTTGGTTTAGGTTTATCCCTGGAAGAGAAACAAATAGTCAAGGAACAGCATAAGTTATAACATGGTATACCGAAAGCATATATTCAGTCTAGCTTACCCAAGAACCGTTTTCAATGGTGGCAGCTGAGTGGCTGACGATTCACCAGAGGAAGAATGGGAAGTAACCTTATAATCGGAGTCGGACGGATGAAACCCGCTTTAGGAGGTAAATTAATAAAAAGGTCGGAGACCTCGGAGCGGCGTTTTCGAACCGGATTGTTTGGTAAACCGGCGGAGGTAACTACCTAGCCGCTGTGCCGGGTTGTGCGGAGAGCTTCATGTTGCTGAGTCTTCATAAGAAATTTGGGATCCAAGTAAGCAAGAGGATGAGAAAATTTAATTTTATGGTTTGCCTGGCGAAATTTTGGCAAAGGCAAAGGATCTGAATCGGAAGAGAGAATAGTTACCTCAGCGTACTGGCTTCAGCGTCATCCTGACAAGTATCATTATCAATAAGGCGTGTAAAAAGTAAGCCTAGTGAATCGAGTTCTACCTCAGGGTCCGAGTTACCCACATCATCATCAACAGCCGGGCCAGATGAAGCAGTGGTTTACCTCTTCTTAGCAGGCTTCTTGACAACCTTGGTCTTTAGCCGGGTTGGCCGTTCTGTTTTCTCCGGTTTATCTTGTGGAAGCTTCTTGCTCCAAAAAGGATTATCACCCTGGTTAAGCAGCAATTGATGTCAGACAGAGATAGCAATAACAGGTTCAGTAAAAAGTACAATTAAAATCTTACAGCTGGCGGTTTGTTGGTAGCACAGAAAGGGGCCAGGCCAGTTTGAGCGCAGAGGTGCTCCGGTTCATTTAGAATTTTCTTCAGAGCCTCTGTAACTTCATCATCGGAAAGCTGAATGTTGGTGTGTCGGAGTGGGTCATCAATGCTACCAGTATACTTGCACATTAAACTAGAGCGCCGGCTGAGAGGCAGTATGCTCCATGATATCCAACAGCGTGCGAGATCTACTCCTGTTAAACCGTTGGCCATGAAGGCTCGGAGTTTGGATAATTGCAGAGCGTATTTACTCCTCTCCTTGGCACTTAACCTTTGTGGGAAGGGGTGTGTATTGCTGAGCCGCTCCGGACGAAAGCCAGGCAAGGGATTTTCATCATCAGGGGAAGTATCTTTGCAGTAAAACCATGTTGCATTCCACTCCTTGGGGTGACTGTGTAGTTTGGCATGAGGATAAGTGATTTCTTTCCTTTTCTGAATTGCCATACCGCCCAATTCGGTCTTGGGACCATCAGTGAATTCTGTGCGGCGGTTTAAGTGGAAGCAGTCTCTGAACAATTCAACTGTGGGTTTCTCTTGAAGGTATACCTCACAAAGCACTTGGAAGTGACATAAGTTGGTAACAGAATTGGGGCCAATATCTTGCGGGCGGAGTTGAAAATTGGCTAACACATCCCGGTAAAATTTAGAGCCGGGCGGTTTGAAGCCCCGGGCTAAGTGATCCGCAAAGATCACAACCTCTCCCTCTTGAGGTGTGGGAGGACATTCATTGCCAGGAACCCTCCAGTGGATAGTCTCTTTGCTGTCTAAAGCGCCGATCGAAACTAAATCGTCCAGCTGAGTTTCTGTGATGCGAGAAGGAACCCAGTTGCACTCATATACTTGTTTGGCCATGATGAGATCTACAAGAAATAAGTGATTCCGGTTCAAGAATGCGCTGGTATGAACAATGTTAAACCGGAGGCAGTACCTTTAAACCAGATTTTTATGCAGTGGTATCATATGGCTACAGAAGTCTGGCGGTTCAACAAGGGGACTAATGGTATCTACTGGTTTATTAACTATTTCTATATTAAGTTAAACCGCCTGATCTAAACATTGAAAGCAATTGAGGTTGCGGATGGCTAAGTATGCAGAAACAGGTTTCACAAGGTCATATTGCAGCAATGGATCTGAAGCAAGTTCAGAAAAACAGAAAATATTCAGAAGATTAAAGCAGAACGGAAGTGAATAAATGGGAAGGTATGTAGATGAGATCTATGGACTTGAGCGTGAAACTACAGGCGAATACTAAGAAGCTACTGCTGGTCAGAGCAAGGTTTCACAGATATGTTCAGGAATCTAGGTGCGAGTATGAACAAGTGATGAACACGGCAAGAACATGAAACCCTAGAGTAGATCTATGTTAAGAAGAACAGAAGACTTACCTGAGTTGAAGAAGACGCGGAAGGCTACCGCAGTGCTCTGGTGCGTTCAGGTTGATGCAGCGGCCCAAGACGGTGCAGAGGTCAACGGCGGCGGCAGAGCTCTGAGGCTGGCGACGCGACGAAGACGAAGAGAAAGAGACGAAGGGGAGAAAAGGAAATGACCCTTCGGTCCTATTTATAAGGCAAGGGACGTGTGTCAGGCGCGCGAATCCAGGAGCCACAAGATCCGGACGTGGAGTTGCTGCCTTGGGTATCGCAGAAGGCGTTATAAATATTAACTTCATGATGACGTCATGTCAGTTTATAGCAACCAGAGATGATGACGACATGGCGGTTTACCAATTACCAGAAGATGTTGAAGACAAAGATTTCTGTGAAGGACTGACATGAACCAGTTCAAATCAATCTGGGGCCTAATGTTGGGGATATTACCACTGGGCGTGAACCGGCCTACCTGGGCCGGGTTAACTTCATTAGTAGTGTAAAGGTGATTAAGCAGATGAAGGCCCAAGGCTTGTAGTCGGTTTAGAACCTATAGCCGTAAACCGGCTTGGTATGTAAACTTGTATTGTAAGTTAGGAATAGAGAGAGACCAACCGAGATACGAGTATGAACTGGTGTGGGACTCTGTGGACCGACGGGTGCCACCCGTGTATATAAGGGGACGACCCGGCGGCGGTTCAAAGACAGATAACAACAACTCGAGCCTAGTCAAAGCTTGTTTGCTCCCTAGCCCTCGAAACCACATCAATTCCATCACAACTAGACATAGGCTTTTACATTCGTTGAAGGGGCCGAACTAGTATAAACCCTTGTGTCTTTGTGTCCGCTTTAACCCCTTCAAGTTAACCCGTAGCGATGGCTCCACGACTAAGTCCTTTCATGAGGACATCTGCCGTGACAAATCCACGACAGTAACCAAGGCCAGTCATAAAAGACCCAAACTTCTTGTACCACTGCTGAGGAGCTTGCTTCAAGCCATACAGGCTCTTCTTCAATTTGCAAACTAAGTGCTCCTTGCCTGCAACCATGAATCCCTCTGGCTGCTCCATTTATATCTCCTCCTCTAGGTCACCATGTAAGAATGCAGTCTTCACATCAAGTTGTTCAATTTCCATGTCCATGGTGGCAGCCATGCCAAGCACAACTCGGATCGAAGACATCTTGACCACTGGAGAGAATATCTCACTATAATCAATGCCCTTTTTATGACTGAATCCTTTCACAACCAATCTGGCCTTGTACCTTGGATGTGAGGTGTTTCCTTCAGTCTTCACTCTGTACACCCACTTGTTCTTGAGTGCTTTCTTGCCCTTTTGGCAGTTTCACCAACTCAAAGGTATCATTCTCATACAGGGAATTCATCTCATCCTGCATGGCTTCTAACCATTCTTCTTTGTTCTCATCAGACATTGCCTCCTCATAGCATGAGGGCTCACCTGCATCTGTCATCAACACATATTGATGTGGTGGATACTTGGAAGAAGGAATGTGACCTCTTTCACTTCTTCTTTGCTGCCGCACTGGTGGTGAATCAAGTGGATTTTCGTTGGCATCATCATCACCAACTTCATCATCATCATCACTTGATGGCCGCTCGCCACTTTGACTTGTACTGCCTTGATCAGTTGCATCTCCACTGTCTTCAGTGTCATCATCTCCCCCATGATTGTCATGCACGAGAGGAGGACGGATTGGATCCATATCAACATGAGGTGTGCTGGTCATTGGCTTCTCTGGTTTTCCAGTATCTTTTATTGTTTCCTCTTCAATGAGCACCACATCTCGGCTTCTCACAATCTTCCTATTTACTGGATCCCACAACCTGTAGCCAAACTCTTCACTTGGTTGGCTGAGGTAGATGCATTGCTTTGTCTTGCTACCAAGCTTGGATCTCTCGTCCCTTGGAACATGTACAAATGCCCTGCAACCAAAGACCTTCAAGTGCTTGTATGATACCTCCTTCCCTGACCAAACTCTCTAAGGAATATCACCTGCAAGAGGAACTGAGGGAGATAGGTTAACAACATACATAGTATTCATCAATGCTTCAGCCCAAAATGAATTAGGTAAATGAGCATGAGAGAGCATAACTGTGACGCTCTCTATGAGTGTCCTGTTCATTCTCTCTGCAAGACCATTGAGTTGAGGTGTCTTTGGTGGACTCTTCTCAAGCCTGATGCCAACATTTCTGCAATACCTTTCAAAAGGACCTCTGTATTCGCCACCATTGTCTGATATCACGCACTTCAATTTCCTGCCAGTTTCTCTTTCAACTTTGGCATGGAACTCCTTGAAGGCTTCAAACGTCTGGTATTTGTGTTTCAGCACATACACAAAAACCTTTCTGGAATGATCATCAATAAAAGTCACAAAGTATAATGCTCCACCGAGATTTTTCAATCATGGAGCAAACATCGGTGTGCACAATATCAAGAACATTTTCTGCACAATGTGGAGGGAGTGTACGAAATGCGACCCTATGTTGTTTGCCAGCAAAACAATGTGCACAGGGTTTTAAGGATATACCTTTCAACTCAGGGAGGTACTCCATGCAAGCAAGAGCATGCATGCCCTTCTCACTCATATGCCCAAGCCTCTTGTGCCACAATTCAACCGAAGTGTCTTTTTCAGCAACATTCAACACCTCATTGCACAACTTGGTTTAAGTCACGTAGAGATTACCTTGCTTACTTCCTCGAGCCACAATCAAAGAGCCTTTGGTAAGCTTCCACTTTCCTTCACCAAAATAACTAGGATGTTTGATATCATCAAGCTTGCCCACTGACAACAAATTCAGCCTTATGTCGGGAACATGCCTCACATCATCGAGCACTAGTCTGCAACCTGTGTTTGTTTCAATGCATATAGAGCCCTTTCCAACAATTGCTGACGAACCACTATTTCCCATCCTCACTTGGCCAGTAACACCACTAGTGTAAGATGTGAAATACTCCTTGTGTGATGTGATGTGAAAGGACGCACCTGAATCCACAACCCAACTCATGGCATCATCACGAACAGCACTATAGCAATCTTCATCTTCAATAACTAGATAGTCCTCATCTGTTGCGGTCATGGCTGAACTGCTCTCGGCCTTTTGCTCGGTTTTCTTTGTGAGTTTTCCCTCTGCAAGCTCTCTCTTGTACTTCCTGCACTCGATGTGTCCCGGATTTCCACAATGAAAGCAAGTAATATCTTTTCTCTGTTTTGACTTTGATCTCCCCCTGGATTTGCTTTTGCCTTGCTGAAATCTTGTATTGTTGCGTCCACGATTTTTATTCTTCCCATGGGTTTCAGCCACATACACATCAGAAGAAGAGGCATCACCCTTTTCCTTCTTTCTGGCTTCTTCATTCAGCATACTGTTCTTCACCATCTCCAAAGTCAGCTTCCCATCCGGAGCTGAATTGCTAAGTGACACAACAAGCGTGTTCCAACTATCAGGCATGGAACTCAGCAGCAACAATGCTTGCACCTCATCCTCAAAGTTGATCTTCATGGCTGAAAGTTGATTTATATGGCATTGGAAGACATTCAAGTGCTCAATCACACTTGTGCCATCTCGGTACTCAAGCTTTGCAAGTCTTTTGATCACCGAGGCCTTGTTCATTGATGTCTTCCTCTCATACATAGACTCCAACTTCTGCCACATCTCATAAGCATTTGTGTCATTTGCAACATGGTGGAAAATATTGTGGTTGATGTACAACAAAATCATACCTACTGCCTTTCTGTGCAACACTCTCCATTCTTCTTCCGTGACACCTGTGGGTATCTTGTCTTTCACAATTGGCTCATACAAATCCTTGCAATAAAGGATGTCTTCCATCATGGGCTTTCATAATGAGTAATTGGAAGAATCAAGTTTTATCATGCCACTTGTAGTAGCACTTTCTTCCAAAGCCATTGTGAGCAGCACTTCCAGCAACAATCAAGCAACTGGGATTTGCAACCTTCTAAGCAACCAAGGATCTGATGCCACTCTGTTGGGAATTAGCACACAAATGCACTTGTGGTTAACTGAAAACTGCAGCGGAAACAAGTAATCTCAGCACCACATCCTGTACTAATTCAAGGATCGTTGCTTAGCACAGAAGGAAACATATGCAGCAGCATATATGGAGGCAGAAAATGTTACTCAGCAGGCAAGACACTCCTCATCCTAGTGTCTTGTGGTAGGAGTAATTAAGTTTTCCTGACAACATCAAGCATCAACAAAGACACACCAGATTTTTACGTGGAAAACCCCCCAACTTGAGGGGAAAAACCACGGGCCGAAGCCACCCAAATCCTCTTCCACTATTATCAAATGTGAGATACAACAAGTTCTTCTCTAGACAACACTAGAGGATCTCATACATCAAGATTTCTGAATCTTAGATGAATACAACAGGATTTGGGGCTCAAGAACTAGGGATTGGAACAATATCACCAAAGATGGTGGAACCGAAGCTTGAAGGAGACAAGGTAGTGGATCTGGACCATCACAACCTTGGGGAGGAGCTCCCTTTGCTTCTTCCTTCAATCTTCCTCTTCTTCCCTTGCTCTCTTGGTTTTCTCTCTTCTTCTTTCTTGAAGGAT
Source organism: Triticum turgidum subsp. durum (assembly GCA_900231445.1). Classification (NCBI taxonomy): domain Eukaryota; kingdom Viridiplantae; phylum Streptophyta; class Magnoliopsida; order Poales; family Poaceae; genus Triticum; species Triticum turgidum. Next base: position 729,515,147 of record LT934117.1, on the reverse strand, counting down.
GAACTGATTTTCGTCACTCTTGGTGGTGGCTGCTGGATGGTGGTTCTGAATCTTAGATGAATACAACAGGATTTGGGGCTCAAGAACTAGGGATTGGAACAATCTCACCAAAGATGGTGGAACCGAAGCTTGAAGGAGACAAGGTAGTGGATCTGGACCATCACAACCTTGGGGAGGAGCTCCCTTTGCTTCTTCCTTCAATCTTCCTCTTCTTCCCTTGCTCTCTTGGTTTTCTCTCTTCTTCTTTCTTGGAGGATGAACTGATTTTCGTCACTCTTGGTGGTGGCTGCTGGATGGAGGGTCTCTTGGTGGTGGCTGCTTGTGACGCCCGGATAGTTATGCTACAGTAATCCTTCGCTAATGATGCCACGTCACCTTGATTACTGTGGCTAATCTCGCATTAGTTCGAAAACGATTCGAATTCAAACTTGAATTTTTGGCAAACAAACAAAGTTTTCAAACGTTAAAACAAAAATGTTCGGACCGTGTCAAATATTGCATAGATAATTATGGTGAAGTAAACACATTTTATGAAAATGCATAAATATTTTAAATTGAGTAAAACAAAAAGGAAAATAAATAAAAAGAAACAAAACCAAAACAAAACAAAAATAACAGACCCCCCCCGCTGGGCCAAGTGGCCCAGCTGGCCTCCGCCGCCCGAACGGGCCGGCCCAACCGCCCCGCTACCTCCCATCCATAACCCCCCACCAGGGAGGAAACCCAAACCCTAACTTACCCCCACCCCCTC
>LT934117.1:729482520-729505390 GCA_900231445.1 Triticum turgidum subsp. durum | reverse complement strand
CGCCCCGTGAGCTTCCCCCTCTCCTCCCCTGTCTTCGACGCGCACGCGCGCACACCTCGCGTCCTCGTCCTGCGCTCGCCGCGTCGTTCCGCACGCGCACGCTGCCGCGCACCGCGACTCCCGCCCGCTGCCATCGACCGTTGCGCTCACCGCATCGTGGATGCGCCCGACCCCACCCCGGAGCCGCCCGCGGCCACCTGCCTCCGCACGGGACCACCGTCGAGCTCCCGCACGCCCTGGACCGCGCTTGGCCGCGCCCGACCGTGGCCGGCAGCGCGCGTTCGCACCCACGCCCCTCTGACCAAGCCCAGCCATGGACGGTCCCCGCTCCCCCTTGCTGCTGCACGCCCTCCGCCGCCGAACCTCGTCACCGGCCTTGTTTTCAGCCACCTCCAGCACCAACCACTAGCCCAACTCGATGCGCGCCAACGCGCTCGTCCTTCTGATGCTCGTGGGTGACCAAGTGGTCACCGGAACGCAACTCCGGCGAGCCGCTACCGTGGTTCCCCTCCCCGCACGCCCACACGCCCTCCCCTGGACGCATCGTGGGCACGACCCCGCTAGCGCCCTCCATCGCCTCCGTGCGGGTGCGCGGCGCCCGCACCCGATAACGCCCGTGCGCCCATTCGGGCTGGCGCCCGACGCCCGCGCCGACTCCACCCGCTAGCACCCCGCCCGCTAGGCCTCTGTGCCACAGACAAACGGGCCCCACCCCCCCTTAAAAAAGGAATTAAAAAATTAATAAAAATAAAAATGATTTAATAAAATTATTAATTAATTAAGCAATTAATTAAGTTAATTAATCCGGTTTAATTAATTTAATTAACTAGTTAATTTTAATTAAACTATAATTAGATTAACCTAAACCCTAATTAACCTAATTAGAGGTTGACAGGTGGGTCCCCCTGGACCCACATGTCAGGTTGACCAGGTCAACAGTCAATGTTGACTGCTGACGTCAGCATGACATCATGTTGATGTCATAAATCCATTTTCGAATTAATTAAATAATTAATTAAATTCCAGAAATTAATAAAATCTTTAGAAAATCATATCTTTTAATCCGTAACTCGGATTAAAATATTTTCAACATGGAAGTTGCTCAGAACGACGTGACGAATCCGGGATCGCAGTCCGTTTGTCCGCCACACACCCCTAACCTATCGAACTCGCAACTTTCCCCCTCCGGCTCCTCTGCCCGAAAACACGAAACACCGGGGATATTTTCCCGGATGTTTCCCCCTTCACCGGTATCGCCCATCCCTACGTTAGGTCACCCCTAGCACAACGTATTGCCGCGTCTTGCTTTGTGTTACATTTGATTGCTCCGTTATTTATTGTGTTCCCCCTCCGTTACTCCTTTCCGGTAGACTCCGAGACCGATGCTGATGCCCCAGTTCGACTACGGAGTTGACGACCCCTCTCTCTTGCCAGAGCAACCAGGCAAGCCCCCCCTTTGATCACCAGATATCGCCTACTCTTCTCTATACTGCTTGCATTAGAGTAGTGTAGCATGTTACTGCTTTCAATTAATCCTATACTGCTGCATAGCCTGTCCTTGCTACTACTGTTGTTACCTTTACCTGCTATCCTACTGCTTAGTATAGGATGCTAGTGTTCCATCAGTGGCCCTACACTCTTGTCCGTCTGCCATGCTATACTACTGGGCTGTGATCACTTCGGGAGGTGATCACGGGCATATACTATATACTTTACACTGTTACATTACCACTGATACTGTTCGGAGATGGGGGCTGAAAGGACAGGTGGCTCCATCCTGGTAGAGGTGCGCCTGGGTTCCCGACGGTCCCCGACTGTTACTTTGTGGCGGAGCGACAGGGCAGGTTGAGACTACCTGGGTGAGAGGTGGGCCTGGCCCTGTTCGGCGTTCGCGGATACTTAACACGCTTAACGAGATCTTGGTATTTGATCTGAGTTGGCTACGAGCCTATACGCACTAACCATCTACGTGGGAGTAGTTATGGGTATCCCGGCGTCGTGGTATCAGCCGAAGCACTTCAGACGTCAGCGACGGAGCGGCGCGCGCCGGATTGGACTGGAACGCCTGCTAGGCTAGGTCTGCTTCTGGCCGCCCTCGCAACGTGCAGGTGTGCTATGGGCGATGGGCCCAGACCCCTGTGCGCTTAGGTTTAGACCGGCGTGCTGGCCTCTTTGTTTTGCCTAGGTGGGGCTGCGACGTGTTGATCTTCCGAGGCCGGGCATTACCCAGGAAAGTGTGTCCGGCCAAATGGGATCGAGCGTGTTGGGTAAGTTGGTGCACCCCTGCAGGGAAGTTAATCTATTCGAATAGCCGTGATCTTCGGTAACAGGACGACTTGGAGTTGTACCTTGACCTTATGACAACTAGAATCGGATACTTAATAAAACACACCCTTCCAAGTTCCACAGACAACCCGGTGATCGCTTTTCCACAGGGCGATGAGGGGAGGATCGCCGGGTAGGATTATGCTATGCGATGCGACTAGAGATGCTACTTGGAGATGCTACTTGGAGGACTTCAATCTACTCTCTTCTACATGCTGCAAGACGGAGGCTGCCAGAAGCATAGTCTTCGATAGGACTAGCTATCCCCCTCTTATTCTGGCATTCTGCAGTTCAGTCCACCGATATGGCCTCCTTACACATATACCCATGCATATGTAGTGTAGTTCCTTGCTTGCGAGTACTTTGGATGAGTACTCACGGTTGCTTTTCTCCCTTTTTTCCCCTTTCCCTTCTACCTGGTTGTCGCAACCAGATGTTGGAGCCCAGGAGCCAGACGCCACCGTCGACGACGACCCCTACTACACCGGAGGTGCCTACTACTACGTGCAGCCCGCTGACGACGACCATGAGTAGTTTAGGAGGATCCCAGTGTAGGGTTTCGTAGTAATTTCAAAAAATTTCCTACGCACACGCAAGATCATGTGATGCATAGCAACGAGGGGAGAGTATTGTCTACGTACCCAACGCAGACCGACTGCGGAAGCGATGACACGACGTAGAGGAAGTAGTCGTACGTCTTCTCGATCCAACCGATCGAGCACGGAAACTACGGCACCTCCGAGTTCGAGCACACGTTCAGCTCGATGACGATCCCCGGACTCCGATCCCGCAAAGTGTTGGGGAAGAGTTTCGTCAGCACGACGGCGTGGTGACGATCTTGATGAACTACAGCAGCAGGGCTTCGCCTAAACTCCGCTACAGTATTATCGAGGAATATGGTGGCAGGGGGCACCGCACACGGCTAAGGAATAGATCACGTGGATCAACTTGTGTCAACTTGTGTGTTTAGAGGTGCCCCTGCCTCCGTATATAAAGGAGGAGAGGAGGGGAGGCTGGCCGGCCAAGGGGGGGAGGCGCAGGAGAGTCCTACTCCCACTGGGAGTAGGATTCCCCCTCCAATCCTAGTCCAACTAGGATTCCTCGGAGGGGAAAAGAGGAGGAGGGGGCCGGCCACCTCTCCTAGTCCTAATAGGACTAGGGGAAGGGGGGGCGCAGCCCATCTAGGGCAGCCCCTTCTCTTTTCCACTAAGGCCCACTATGGCCCAAATAGCTCCCGGGGGGTTCCGGTAACCCTCCCGGTATTCCGGTAAAATCCCGATTTCACCCGGAACACTTCCGATATCCAAATATAGGCTTCCAATATATCAATCTTTATGTCTCGACCATTTCGAGACTCCTCGTCATGTCCGTGATCACATCCGGTACTCCGAACAACCTTCGGTACATCAAAATGCATAAACTCATAATATAACTGTCATCGTAACCTTAAGCGTGCGGACCCTACGGGTTCGAGAACAATGTAGACATGACCGAGACACGTCTCTGGTCAATAACCAATAGCGGGACCTGGATGCCCATATTGGCTCCTACATATTCTACGAAGATCTTTATCGGTCAGACCGCATAACAACATACGTTGTTCCCTTTGTCATTGGTATGTTACTTGCCCGAGATTCGATCGTCGGTATCCAATACCTAGTTCAATCTCGTTACCGGCAAGTCTCTTTACTCATTCCGTAATACATCATCTCACAACTAACATATTAGTTGTAATGCTTGCAAGGCTTATGTGATGTGTATTACCGAGAGGGCCCAGAGATACCTCTCCGACAATCGGAGTGACAAATCCTAATCTCGAAATACGCCAACCCAACATCGACCATTGGAGACACCTGCAGTACTCCTTTATAATCACCCAGTTACGTTGTTACGTTTGGTAGTACCCAAAGTGTTCCTCCGGTAAACGGGAGTTGCATAATCTCATAGTCATAGGAACATGTATAAGTCATGAAGAAAGCAATAGCAACATACTAAACGATCGGGTGCTAAGCTAATGGAATGGGTCATGTCAATCAGATCATTCTGCTAATGATGTGACCTCGTTAATCAAATAACAACTCATTGTTCATGGTTAGGAAACATAACCATCTTTGATTAACGAGCTAGTTAAGTAGAGGCATACTAGTGACACTTTGTTTGTCTATGTATTCACACATGTATTATGTTTCCGGTAAATACACTTCTAGCATGAATAATAAACATTTATCATGATTATAAGGAAATAAATAATAACTTTATTATTGCCTCTAGGGCATATTTCCTTCAGTCTCCCACTTGCACTAGAGTCAATAATCTAGATTACACTGTAATGATTCTAACACCCATGGAGCCTTGGTGCTGATCATGTTTTGCTCGTGGGAGAGGTTTAGTCAATGGGTCTGCAACATTCAGATCCGTATGTATCTTGCAAATCTCTATGTCTCCCACCTGGACTAGATCCCGGATGGAGTTGAAGCGTCTCTTGATGTGTTTGGTCCTTTTGTGAAATCTGGATTCCTTTGCCAAGGCAATTGCACCAGTATTGTCACAAAAGATTTTCATTGGACCCGATGCACTAGGTATGACACCTAGATCGGATATGAACTCCTTCATCCAGACTCCTTCATTTGCTGCTTCCGAAGCAGCTATGTATTCCGCTTCACATGTAGATCCCGCTACAACGCTTTGTTTAGAACTGCACCAACTGACAGCTCCACCGTTTAATGTAAACACGTATCCGGTTTGCGATTTAGAATCGTCCGGATCAGTGTCAAAGCTTGCATCAACGTAACCTTTTACGGTGAGCTCTTTGTCACCTCCATATACGAGAAACATATCCTTAGTCCTTTTCAGGTATTTCAGGATGTTCTTGACCGCTGTCCAGTGATCCACTCCTGGATTACTTTGGTACCTCCCTGCTAAACTTATAGCAAGGCACACATCAGGTCTGGTACACAGCATTGCATACATGATAGAGCCTATGGCTGATGCATAGGGAACATCTTTCATATTCTTTCTATCTTCTGCAGTGGTCGGGCATTGAGACTTACTCAATTTCACACCTTGTAATACAGGCAAGAATCCTTTCTTTGCTTGATCCATTTTGAATTTCTTCAAAATTTTGTCAAGGTATGTGCTTTGTGAAAGTCCAATTAAGCGTCTTGATCTATCTCTATAGATCTTAATGCCTAATATGTAAGCAGCTTCACCGAGGTCTTTCATTGAAAAACTTTTATTCAAGTATCCCTTTATGCTATCCAGAAATTCTATATCATTTCCAATTAGTAATATGTCATCCACATATAATATCAGAAATGCTACAGAGCTCCCACTCACTTTCTTGTAAATACAGGCTTCTCCGAAAGTCTGTATAAAACCAAATGCTTTGATCACAATATCAAAACGTTTATTCCAACTCCGAGAGGCTTGCACCAGTCCATAAATGGATCGCTGGAGCTTGCACACTTTGTTAGCTCCCTTTGGATCGACAAAACCTTCTGGTTGCATCATATACAACTCTTCTTCCAGAAATCCATTCAGGAATGCAGTTTTGACATCCATCTGCAAAATTTCATAATCATAAAATGCAGCAATTGCTAACATGATTCGGACGGACTTAAGCATCGCTACGGGTGAGAAGGTCTCATCGTAGTCAATCCCTTGAACTTGCCGAAAACCTTTTGCGACAAGTCGAGCTTTGTAGACAGTAACATTACCATCAGCGTCAGTCTTCTTCTTAAAGATCCATTTATTCTCAATTGCTTGCCGATCATCGGGCAAGTCAACCAAAGTCCATACTTTGTTCTCATACATGGATCCCATCTCAGATTTCATGGCTTCAAGCCACTTTGCGGAATCTGGGCTCACCATCGCTTCTTCATAGTTCGTAGGTTCATCATGATCTAGTAGCATGACCTCCAGAACAGGATTACCGTACCACTCTGGTGCGGATCTTACTCTGGTTGATCTACGAGGTTCAGTAGTATCTTGATCTGAAGTTTCATGATCATTATCATTGGCTTCCTCACTAACTGGTGTAGGTGTCACTGAAACAGTTTTCTGTGATGAACTACTTTCCAGTGAAGGAGCAGGTACAGTTACCTCGTCAAGTTCTACTTTCCTCCCACTCACTTCTTTCGAGAGAAACTCCTTCTCTAGAAATGATCCATTCTTAGCAACGAATGTCTTGCCTTCGGATCTGTGATAGAAGGTGTACCCAACAGTTTCCTTTGGGTATCCTATGAAGACACATTTCTCCGATTTGGGTTCGAGCTTATCAGGTTGAAGCTTTTTCACATAAGCATCGCAGCCCCAAACTTTAAGAAACGACAACTTTGGTTTCTTGCCAAACCACAGTTCACAAGGCGTCGTCTCAACGGATTTTGATGGTGCCCTATTTAACGTGAATGCGGCTGTCTCTAAAGCATATCCCCAAAATGATAGCGGTAAATCAGTAAGAGACATCATAGATCGCACCATATCTAGTAAAGTACGATTACAACGTTCGGACACACCATTACGCTGTGGTGTTCCGGGTGGCGTGAGTTGCGAAACTATTCCACAGTTTTTCAAATGTACACCAAACTCGTAACTCAAATATTCTCCTCCACGATCAGATCGTAGAAACTTTATTTTCTTGTTACGATGATTTTCAACTTCACTCTGAAATTCTTTGAACTTTTCAAATGTTTCAGACTTATGTTTTATTAAGTAGATATACCCATATCTGCTTAAATCATCTGTGAAGGTGAGAAAATAACGATATCCGCCACGAGCCTCAATATTCGTCGGGCCACATACATCGGTATGTATGATTTCCAACAAATCTGTTGCTCTCTCCATAGTACCGGAGAACGGTGTTTTAGTCATCTTGCCCATGAGGCACGGTTCGCAAGTACCAAGTGATTCATAATCAAGTGGTTCCAAAAGTCCATCAGCATGGAGTTTCTTCATGCGCTTTATACCGATATGACCTAAACAACAGTGCCACAAATAAGTTGCACTTTCATTATCAACTCTGCATCTTTTGGCTTCAACATTATGAATATGTGTATTACTACTATCGAGATTCAATAAGAATAGACCACTCTTCAAGGGTGCATGACCATAAAAGATATTACTCATATAAATAGAACAACCATTATTCTCTGATTTAAATGAATAACCGTCTCGCATTAAACAAGATCCAGATATAATGTTCATGCTCAACGCTGGCACCAAATAACAATTACTTAGGTCTAATATTAATCCCGAAGGTAGATGTAGAGGTAGCGTGCCGACTGCGATCACATCGACTTTGGAACCGTTTCCCACACGCATCGTCACCTCGTCCTTTGCCAGTGCCCGCTTATTCCGTAGTCCCTGTTTCGAGTTGCAAATATTAGCAACAGAACCAGTATCAAATACCCAGGTGCTACTGCGAGCTCTAGTAAGGTACACATCAATAACATGTATATCACATATACCTTTGTTCATCTTGCCATCCTTCTTATCCGCCAAATACTTGGGACAGTTCCGCTTCCAGTGACCAGTCTGCTTGCAGTAGAAGCACTCAATTTCATGCTTAGGTCCAGACTTGGGTTTCTTCTCTTGAGCAGCAACTGGCTTGCTGTTCTTCTTGAAGTTCCCTTTCTTCTTTCCTTTGCCCTTTTTTTTGAAACTAGTGGTTTTGTTAACCATCAACACTTGATGCTCCTTTTTGATTTCTACCTCCGCAGCTTTCAGCATTGCGAAGAGCTTGGGAATAGTCTTGTTCATCCCTTGCATATTATAGTTCATCACGAAGCTCTTGTAGCTTGGTGGCAGTGATTGGAGAATTCTGTCAATGACGCAATCATCCAGAAGATTAACTCCCAATTGAATTAAGTGATTATTATACCCAGACATTTTGAGTATATGCTCACTGACAGAACTATTCTCCTCCATCTTGCAGCTATAGAACTTATTGGAGACTTCATATCTCTCAATTCGGGCATTTGCTTGAAATATTAACTTCAACTCCTGGAACATCTCATATGCTCCATGACGTTCAAAACGTCGTTGAAGTCCCGATTCTAAGCCGTAAAGCATGGCACACTGAACTATCGAGTAGTCATCAGCTTTGCTCTGCCAGACGTTTCATAACATCTGGTGTTGCTCCAGCAGCAGGCCTGGCACCCAGCGGTGCTTCCAGGACGTAATTTTTCTGTGCAGCAATGAGGATAATCCTCAAGTTACGGACCCAGTCCGTGTAATTGCTACCATCATCTTTCAACTTTGCTTTCTCAAGGAACGCATTAAAATTCAACGGAACAACAGCACGAGCCATCTATCTACAATCAACATAAACAAGCAAGATACTATCAGGTACTAAGTTCATGATAAATTTAAGTTCAATTAATCATATTATTTAAGAACTCCCACTTAGATAGACATCCCTCTAATCCTCTAAGTGATTACGTGATCCAAATCAACTAAACCATGACCGATCATCACGTGAGATGGAGTAGTTTTCAATGGTGAACATCGTTATGTTGATCATATCTACTATATGATTCACGCTCGACCTTTCGGTCTCCGTGTTCCGAGGCCATATCTGCATATGCTAGGCTCGTCAAGTTTAACCTGAGTATTCTGCGTGTGCAAAAACTAGCTTGCACCCGTTGTAGATGGACGTAGAGCTTATCACACCCGATCATCACGTGGTGTCTGGGCACGACGAACTTTGGCAACGGTGCATACTCAGGGAGAACACTTCTTGATAATTTAGTGAGAGATCATCTTATAATGCTACCGTCAATCAAACCAAGATAAGATGCATAAAAAGATAAACATCACATGCAATCAATATAAGTGATATGATATGGCCATCATCATGTTGTGCTTGTGATCTCCATCTCCGAAGCACCGTCATGATCACCATCGACACCGGCGCGACACCTTGATCTCCATCGTAGCATCGTTGTCGTCTCGCCAATCTTATGCTTCCACGACTATCACTACCGTTTAGTAATAAAGTAAAGCATTACATCGCGATTGCATTGCATACAATAAAGCGACAACCATATGGCTCCTGCCAGTTGCCGATAACTCGGTTACAAAACATGATCATCTCATACAATAAAATTCAGCATCATGCCTTGACCATATTACATCACAACATGCCCTGCAAAAACAAGTTAGACGTCCTCTACTTTGTTGTTGCATGTTTTACGTGGCTGCTACGGGCTTAAGTAAGAACCAATCTCACCTACGCATCAAAACCACAACGATAGTTTGTCAAATAGACTCCGTTTTAACCTTCGCAAGGACCGGGCGTAGCCATACTTGGTTCAACTAAAGTTGGAGAGACAGTCGCCCGCAAGCCATCTCTGTGCAAAGCACGTCGAGGGAACCGGTCTCGCGTAAGCGTACGCGTAAGGTTGGTCCGGGTCGTCTCGTCCAACAATACCGCCGAACCAAAGTATGACATGCTGATAGGCAGTATGACTTGTATCGTCCACAACTCACTTGTGTTCTACTCGTGCATATTACATCAACATAAATAACCTGGCTCGGATGCCACTGTAGGGTTTCGTAGTAATTTCAAAAAATTTCCTACGCACACGCAAGATCATGTGATGCATAGCAACGAGGGGAGAGTATTGTCTACGTACCCAATGCAGACCGACTGCGGAAGCGATGACACGACGTAGAGGAAGTAGTCGTACCTCTTCTCGATCCAACCGATCAAGCACCGAAACTACGGCACCTCCGAGTTCGAGCACACGTTCAGCTCGATGACGATCCCCGGACTCCGATCCAGCAAAGTGTCGGGGAAGAGTTTCGTCAGCACGACGGCGTGGTGACGATCTTGATGAACTACAGCAGCAGGGCTTCGCCTAAACTCCGCTACAGTATTATCGAGGAATATGGTGGCAGGGGGCACCGCACACGGCTAAGGAATAGATCACGTGGATCAACTTGTGTGTTTAGAGGTGCCCCTGCCTCCGTATATAAAGGAGGAGAGGAGGGGAGGCTGGCCGGCCAAGGGGGGAAGGCGCAGGAGAGTCCTACTCCCACTGGGAGTAGGATTCCCCCTCCAATCCTAGTCCAACTAGGATTCCTCGGAGGGGAAAAGAGGAGGAGGGGTCCGGCCACCTCTCCTAGTCCTAATAGGACTAGGGGAAGGGGGGGCGTGCAGCCCATCTAGGGCAGCCCCTTCTCTTTTCCACTAAGGCCCACTATGGCCCAAATAGCTCCCGGGGGGTTCCGGTAACCCTCCCGGTATTCCGGTAAAATCCCGATTTCACCCGGAACACTTCCGATATCCAAATATAGGCTTCCAATATATCAATCTTTACGTCTCGACCATTTCGAGACTCCTCGTCATGTCCGTGATCACATCCGGGACTCCGAACAACCTTCGGTACATCAAAATGCATAAACTCATAATATAACTGTCATCGTAACCTTTGTCATCGGTATGTTACTTGCCCGAGATTCGATCGTCGGTATCCAATACCTAGTTCAATCTCGTTACCGGCAAGTCTCTTTACTCGTTTCGTAATACATCATCTCACAACTAACATATTAGTTGTAATGCTTGCAAGGCTTATGTGATGTGTATTACCGAGAGGGCCCAGAGATACCTCTCCGACAATCGGAGTGACAAATCCTGATCTCGAAATACGCTAACCCAACATCGACCATTGGAGACACCTGCAGTACTCCTTTATAATCACCCAGTTACGTTGTGACGTTTGGTAGTACCCAAAGTGTTCCTCCGGTAAACGGGAGTTGCATAATCTCATAGTCATAGGAACATGTATAAGTCATGAAGAAAGCAATAGCAACATACTAAACGATCGGGTGCTAAGCTAATGGAATGGGTCATGTCAATCAGATCATTCTGCTAATGATGTGACCTCGTTAATCAAATAACAACTCATTGTTCATGGTTAGGAAACATAACCATCTTTGATTAACGAGCTAGTTAAGTAGAGGCATACTAGTGACACTTTGTTTGTCTATGTATTCACACATGTATTATGTTTCCGGTAAATACACTTCTAGCATGAATAATAAACATTTATCATGATTATAAGGAAATAAATAATAACTTTATTATTGCCTCTAGGGCATATTTCCTTCACCCAGGCAGGAGGCCTGCGCCTCTTTCGATCTGTATCCCAGTTTGTGCTAGCCTTCTTAAGGCAATCTTGTTTAACTTATGTCTGTACTCAGATATTGTTGCTTCCGCTGACTCGTCTATGATCGAGCACTTGTATTCGAGCCCTCGAGGCCCCTGGCTTGTATTATGATGCTTGTATGACTTATTTACGTTTTAGAGTTGTGTTGTGATATCTTCCCGTGAGTCCTTGATCTTGATCGTACACATTGCGTGCATGATTAGTGTACGACTGAATCGGGGGCGTCACACTGCTGGATGGTGGTTCTGAATCTTAGATGAATACAACAGTATTTGGGGCTCAAGAACTAGGGATTGGAACAATCTCACCAAAGATGGTGGAACCGAAGTTTGAAGGAGACAAGGTAGTGGATCTGGACCATCAGAACCTTGGGGAGGAGCTCCCTTTGCTTCTTCCTTCAATCTTCCTCTTCTTCCCTTGCTCTCTTGGTTTTCTCTCTTCTTCTTTCTTGGAGGATGAACTGATTTTCGTCACTCTTGGTGGTGGCTGCTGGATGGAGGGTCTCTTGGTGGTGGCTGCTGGATGGTGGTTCTGAATCTTAGATGAATACAACAGGATTTGGGGCTCAAGAACTAGGGATTGGAACAATCTCACCGAAGATGGTGGAACCGAAGCTTGAAGGAGACAAGGTAGTGGATCTGGACCATCACAACCTTGGGGAGGAGCTCCCTTTGCTTCTTCCTTCAATCTTCCTCTTCTTCCCTTGCTCTCGGTTTTCTCTCTTCTTCTCTCTTGAAGGATGAACTGATTTTCGTCACTCTTGGTGGTGGCTGCTGGATGGAGGGTAAAGCATCCTCATCCACACATGTGCAAAGTCCAAAATGACCCTAGGTCATAACCTTAATGGGTAGTGGGCTTATGCACCTATTTGGGCTGCCTAAAAGGCCTCAAATGATCATCTCCTCACAGCCCACATGAGGAGGATATCCCAACAAATCTCCCCCTCCGACTCATGAGGGGGGCACCGCCATGCCCGCTACCTTGCAACATGCTTGTAGCTTCTCATTTGGTAATATCTTGGTCATCATATCTGAACCATTGTCGTCGGTATGGATTTTCTCAAGTTTCAGCAACTTGGAACTCACAACATCTCAAATCCAATGGTACCTCACATCAATGTGCTTGGTTCGAGAGTGATAGCTTGAATTCTTGGCAAGATGAATAACACTCTGACTGTCGTTGGTGGCGGCGGCCCGATGCTTTTATCGTCCTGGTGGCGTTCCTGCACGGGGCGGAGCGTCGCTGGGCGGTGTTCCCAGGCGGCAATAGTCCGGCGCGGCGGCGGGGTGACCTGTCGCGCGTGCAGGGGGGCCGACTGCGCGGCGGCGACGCCGTTGGCGACGGATCTATGCGGCTGCAGGGTGGCGTCGCCCACTCAGCCAGATCGGGCCCTCCCGGGCCCCATCTGGGCCGGCGGCTTCCTCATCGGAGGCGGCGAGGGGGCGTAGGGAGGCTGGGTGGCGGCGGCGCCGTTGTTAAAGAAATCATGAGATCTTGAAAAGCATAGATCTGTGCTCACCGCCACGACGAAAACGTTGTTGAAGAAATCCTGCAGGGGCTGTATGAAGAGCAGAGAAGCCTCGGCGAAGGTTTTGACGTTGACGCCTGCAAGAGCAGTGAACAGAGCACATGTGAGCTGAGCTGTGTGAATCGCGAATCTGAAACTTGTCGCTTTGAGGAATGAAGGTAGGCTTGTGTACCAGGATGGATCTATCTTATCGGCAACCTCCCAGTAGGCGCTCCACACCACAGGGCTTTTTCTTCGTCTTTCTCGAATACGCTTGCGTTGACCTGCGTGCGTGTCGCATTCACGGGGAGGTGGGTCGTTGATGGATATTACATCTGCAAGCTTACTTCATAATTCAAGCTGCACTCCGAGTTATAATGACGGTACATATCTATGTAAAAACAGCCAGTACCTCCCAAGCAGACTCAATTTGCTTTCAAACTGGCCTTGAACACGCTTGAGCCCTCGACAATTTTTTGAAAATCTTTGGTCCTTTGAAAATGCTTCATCTGCGAGTATCCACATAGCAAGACCGTCAGCAACAAACCATAAATTTCAGCAAAGGTGCTAACCGCATAAAACTTGAACGATATGATTTCTTACTCCAGCTGCTGTTTGTGATACCAGCATCTGTCTTCGGAAACGCATCACCAGAGAACCCTGCTGGAAGTGTTACCTCAGACAGTGCTTGTGCAATCTGTCGTGGAAGACCATCCCTCCAAGCACAATGGCGTGACATATTCCTACCAAGTGAAGTAAACTCTGTAATGATGGAACTGGCGACATCTAACATAGCCAATTAAGCTGTATCTTTGACAACTGGTGTCATCCTCTCATTTATCCCGAGAACAAGGGTGAGCCTCTGCAACAACATTTTCAACACGCGCTGCAGAATCCAAATACTAAACATGTTTTTCAAAAAGGACGCGCAGCCTTCCAAACAAAAGGCTCAGATTGGTGAACCAAATCCGAACCATCAGCAGACAGAAGGAATCTTTTAGCAGAAAAATTCAGACTTCCAGAGGCGGCACAGGCAGAAAGTATGACAAGCTAAACCGAATGTGCTTGTTTCTGAATTTATGTATTCAGGATCTGTACTGTACAATCTGTTAGAAGTATAAACGTAGAGATAAGGAGAGATAGAGATAAACTTAGTTTAAACACATAATATCTTGCCTTGTACTCCAAACCTCTACCCCTCGTGTACTTCTATATATACCCGATATGAGGATCAGTTCAATACAACAACAACATTCATCCATCCTACAATAGTTTCTACACAATCCTCAACTGGAATGTTGACTGTGACCTGCGGGAGATCCCTTGATGATGATGCTGTTAATTTTGTCTGTATTTCGTGGTCAGGGTCTGCATTGCAAACTTCATCTTCGTCAGGTTGTTGACTGGACTCAGTGGGTTATCAGCGAGCTTTGTGAAGTGCGCTTCCTCTGCTTTCTGAACCCTGAACACTTGCCTGTGGTTTCCTCTGCTTTCTGGACTGCTTTTACTCGCCTGTAGTTTGAGGTTTCAGGTGTCGCACTAGACTCTCTTCCTCCTTCCGACAAGAGCACGGGCGGAGATGCTGCCTTCTCACGTCTTCCACCCGAGAATTCAGGTGCTAATGAACTGAGATTATTAATGCCAGGCGGAGAGCAGTGGCTTGTCCTTCCACCCGAGAATTCAGGATTCAAACAGTCTTCAACAGGAAGAGGGCAAAGCTAGACGCTGAACTTGATGTTCAGAAATACTAGTAGCTGACACTAACGTGCTACGCTACAGAAAAAGTTGGGCGTTGAAGATGAAATGTCATGAGTGTCAAACAACATATTCCCTGTACGTGACAAGGAGCTGCCGCATATTCTCTCCTGATAGATATCTTGGTAGTTCGGTTAGGTAGTTAGCTAGAGTTTATCTCCTCTTTGTAATCTTATCTCTATCTAGCTTCTTCTCCAAGATGTAATCCAAACTGTATGCGCTATCAGGGAGGTGCGCCCCTGCCTATAAACACGTACGGCGTCCCCTCGGGTTGAGGTACGACGCTTTCCGCCATCGCACATGGTAATCAGAGCCCTTCTCTTCCACAAAGTCTAAACCCTAAAACTCCATCCAGTGCAAATCATGTCGTCCTCCTCCGGTGTCTCCCAGGCTAGCCTCAATGGCCAAGTCACGGAGAGGCTTTCCCGCACCAACTACGTCCTCTGGCGCGCGCAGATCACGCCGCAGCTAAGGGGCGCGGGTGTCTTCGGCTACGTCGACGGCACTACACCGGAGCCGGCCAGGATCCTCCCCACCAAGGACATAAATGGGAAGGAATCGACTGTGCCGAACCCTCTCTACGCCGTCTGGGCGCGAGAGGACCAGCAGGTGCTCGGGTACCTGCTGAACAACCTCACCAAGGAGGTGCTCGTGCAGGTGACCGCGATCACCACGGCGCGCGAGCTCTGGACGGCACTGTCGGGGATGTTCTCCTCGCAGTCCCTTAGTCGCGTGAACAACATCAGAACCTCTCTGGTGAACGCGCAAAAGGGCAACAAGACCGTCGCCACCTACTTCGCCGAGACGCGCGGCTTCGCAGATGAACTGGCTGCCGCCGGGAAGCCGCTCCAGGACGATGAACTCGTCTCCTACATCCTCCACGGCCTCGACATGGACTACCAGCCGCTCGTCTCCGCCCTCGACGCCCGCACCTCCCCGGTATACCTCGATGAGCTCTTTTCAATGCTGAGTAATTTTGATCAGAGGGTGGCACAGTACCAGGGATCGGGCGGCTTCAAATCGTCAGCTAACGCAGCGATGCGTGGGCGCGGTGGCTACTCCCGTCATCGTGGCCCGCCTCGCCCCAAGGGCAAGCAAGGAGGCGGCGGCAGCAACGGTGGGTTCAACTCCCGCGGACGGGCCAACTCCACCAACACCAGGGGCCGCCGCGGCGGGTCCTCCAGATCGCGCCCGGACGCGGTTCGCTGCCAGATATGCGGCAAGCCGGGCCACACAGCGAAGGGCTGCTGGTACCGGTTTGATGAGGACGAGGCCTCATCAGAAGATGAAGAAAAGATCGCTACTGCTGCTGACGGCTCGTACGGTGTCGATACCAACTGGTATCTCGACAGCGGCGCGACAAACCATCTCACCGGCGAACTAGAGAAAGTAACGCTCAAAGAAAAATATCACGGCAAAGACCAAATCCACACCGCAAGTGGTGCAGGTATGAGGATACGTCACATTGGTCATTCAGTTTTTCGTACCCCACGTAGACAGTTTCATCTTAGGAAAATCTTGCATGTCCCTAGCACCGACAAAAACCTTCTATCAGTTCATCGAATCACTCTTGACAATCATGTTTATATTGAGTTTCACCCCTTCTTCTTTTTTATCAAGGATCAGGTCACGAGGAAAACTCTCTATCGAGGTAGATGTGTTCGGGGACTCTATCCGTTGATTCCGGAGCTTCGAAGATACAATAAACAAGCTTGTGGTGCTATCAAGCTTTCAGCCACAAGATGGCACGACCGTTTAGGGCATGCTTCATTTTCTTTAGTTGATCATTTACTCAAAAAGAATAAGCTCCCGGTTGTTGGTGAGCGCAATGTTGAAACCATTTGTGATGCTTGTCAGAGAGCAAAAAGTCATCAACTCCCTTATCCCATTTCCACCGGTGTTTCTACTCAACCATTGCAGTTAATTTTTTCTGATGTGTGGGGTCCTGCTCCAAGCTCCGTTGGTAGACACACATACTATGTTAGCTTTATTGATGACTATAGCAAGTTTTCTTGGCTCTACCTCCTTAAAAAAAGGTCAGAAGTGTTCCAAGTCTTTCAAAACATTCAGGCTCTTGTTGAACGCCAGTTTGACAGAAAAATTCTTGCTGTCCAATCAGATTGGGGAGGAGAATACGAAAAATTAAACTCCTTCTTCCAAACACTAGGCATTTCCAATCATGTGTCATGCCCTCACGCTCACCAACAAAATGGGTCTGCAGAACGCAAACATAGGCACATAGTTGAGGTTGGCCTTGCACTCTTGGCTGGAGCTTCGATGCCCCTTAAATTTTGGGACGAAGCGTTTCTCACTGCCGTTCACATCATCAACATGCTTCCTAGCAGAGTTATCAACAATGAAACTCCCATAGAACGACTTCTCCACGTAAAACCAGACTATAAATCTCTTCGTGTGTTTGGATGCGCATGCTGGCCAAATCTCCGCCCTTACAACAACCGCAAGCTTATGTTTCGCTCCAAATAGTGTGCATTCCTTGGGTATAGCGCTTAGCACAAAGGTGTCAAATGCTTAGACATCTCTTCTGGTCGTGTCTACATCTCTAGAGATGTTGTTTTTGATGAGACAAAATTCCCCTTTGCTGATCTGCACCCCAACGCCGGTGCCTTACTCCGTAAAGAAATCCTACTCCTTCCACCTCACCTCTCTGGTTATGATCAAGGGGGGCACGATAACTGCGATGATCATTTGATGACTAATCCTCCTAACTATTTGCATAAGTCTTGTGATGCCCCAGGAGATCATAGCGGTGAAAACAGTGAAGAAAATGAAGAAAACAGTGCAACACACTGTCCATATTGCGTGTGTCACGGCGGAGGGACCAGATCCGCCTCGGGATCCGGCGCGCCAGCTGCGGCAGGCGAATCCGCCTCGGGATCCAGCTCGCCAGGTGCGGCAGGTGGATCTGCCTCGGATCCTGGCGCGCCAGCCGCAACCGACTCCGCATTGGCCACGTGGCCTGTTGTGGTTGGTGGTGGCGGCTTCACCAGCCCGCGCCAATCAGCGGCTGCCATGCGCCCGGCTTCCACGGGCCCGATCGGCTCGCGGTTTGGCACCCAGCCGGCTGTGTACAAGCGGCGCGATGCAGGGCGATCGGATGGCGCGGGCCCAGCTGCGGCATGCGCGGGATCAGATGCATGTCTCAGCCAGCCCGTGGTCGCTGGTCGGGTGGGATCTTCTATGCCGGATTCCTCTTCAACGCCCCAGCCACGAGCCACAGAAGATCGTCCAGAAGCGGAACCTGCCAAAACTGCAGGCACAGGCGGATCCGCCTCGGATCTGGCGCGGGTGGACTCATCTGCTGGATCCTCTGTGGCGCAAAACAACGCTGTTGCATCACAACGCCGTACACGGTTGCAGTCAGGGGTAACTAAGCCAGTTAATTACAAACACATAACAAAATATGGTTTGGTCTGCTCTACAGGTGAACCAGGTGAGCCAAACACGCTTGAGGAGGCCCTTGGTGATGAGAAGTGGAGAAAAGCAATGCATGAGGAATATGTGGCACTACAGAAAAATAAAACGTGGCACTTAGTTCCTCCAAGGCAAGGTAAAAATCTCATTGATTGCAAATGGGTTTTTAGGATCAAATAGAAGTCTGATGGAACAGTTGATCGTTACAAGGCAAGGCTAGTTGCTAAGGGCTTTAAACAAAGATATGGCATAGACTATGAGGACACATTTAGTCTGGTTGTAAAAGCTGCAACTATTCGTCTTGTCCTATCTATTGCTGTTTTCAGGGGATGGAGTCTTCGACAGTTAGACGTGCAGAACGCGTTCCTTCATGGTGTTCTGGAAAAGGAGGTTTACATGAAACAACCTCCTGGGTTTGAAAACAAACATGCACCCTCTTATGTATGCAGGCTTGACAAAGCATTGTATGGACTAAAGCAGGCCCCTAGAGCATGGTATTCTCGTCTCAGCAAGAAGATGCAAATGCTTGGATTTGTTCCTTCAAAGTCTGACACTTCATTGTTTATTTACAATAAGTCCAATACATCAATATTTGTTCTTATATATGTTGATGATATTATTGTCACAAGTTCATCTGATGAGGCAATAACAGGATTGTTGAAGGACTTAAGTGCTGAATTTGCTCTAAAGGATCTTGGGGACTTACACTATTTCCTAGGGATTGAAGTGAAGAGGCACAAGGATGGGCTTCATCTCTCCCAGGAAAAATATGCAAATGATTTGGTAAGAAAAGCTGGGTTGCAAGGCTGTAAACCTACTACTACTCCTTTGTCTAGTACAGAAAAATTGTCTCTCACAGAAGGAACACCCTTGAGCTCAGAAGATAGCACAAGATACAAAAGTCTGGTGGGTGCACTTCAATATTTAACCCTCACTCGACCTGATATTTCTTTTGCTGTCAACAAGGTGTGTCAATTTCTTCATGCACCAACCACAGTTCATTTGACTGCTGCAAAACGGATAGTAAGATATGTGAAAGATACTATGGGTATTGGCCTCAATTTTAGCAAGTCATCTTCCACTCTTGTTAGTGCATTCTCTGACTCAGATTGGGCAGGATGTTTGGATGATAGACGCTCCACCGGTGGTTTTGCAGTGTTCCTTGGATCTAATCTGATCTCTTGGTGTGCCAGAAAGCAAGCTACTGTTTCAAGGTCCAGCACAGAAGCAGAGTATAAGGCACTAGCTAGTGCTACTGCAGAGATTATATGGGTACAATCCATTCTTAAGGAGCTCGGTGTGAAAACCACTCAAGCTCCATGTCTGTGGTGTGACAATTTGGGTGCAACTTATCTCTCAGCAAATCCAGTTTTTCATGCAAGAATGAAACATATTGAGATAGATTTCCATTTTGTCAGAGAAAGAGTTGTTAGTAAACTCCTAGACATTCGGTTTATACATTCCCAAGACCAGATTGCAGATGGGTTTACTAAAGCCTTGCCCATACGAAGCTTTGAGAACTTCAAGTATAATCTCAACTTGATGAAGTTGTGATTAAGGGAGGGTGTCAAACAACATATTCCCTGTACGTGACAAGGAGCTGCCGCATATTCTCTCCTGATAGATATCTTGGTAGTTCGGTTAGGTAGTTAGCTAGAGTTTATCTCCACTTTGTAATCTTATCTCTATCTAGCTTCTTCTCCAAGATGTAATCCAAACTGTATGCGCTATCAGGAAGGTGCGCCCCTGCCTATAAACACATACGGCGTCCCCTCGAGTTGAGGTACGACGCTTTCCGCCATCGCACAATGAGAACACCAGGGAGAGCGTCAAAACCTTACTGGAATCCAAATCACAACAAAACATAACAGCTATTTTCTCTTCAACTGG
This sequence comes from Triticum turgidum subsp. durum, assembly GCA_900231445.1. Taxonomy (NCBI): domain Eukaryota; kingdom Viridiplantae; phylum Streptophyta; class Magnoliopsida; order Poales; family Poaceae; genus Triticum; species Triticum turgidum. The sequence continues at coordinate 729,485,311 of LT934117.1, read as the reverse complement.
TGACGTGTGTTTCAGTACCAGTGGTGGTGACATGAGCTGCCACAGCAAGCCTGAGACCTCTTTGAGCGGCGTCAAGGCCGGCGCCTTGATTTTGTATGCGTCGAGCCCTGAATCCACAAAAAACATGTGACAAGACGTAGCACTCGACTAGGAGAAGGTTCCATTAGAAACATAATTCCAAATTTCGAATAGTATATATTCCTGATTTGTTCACTCCGACAGAAAAGAAAAAGCACTCAAACAGTCAAACGCGACCCCAAATATAGACTAACAGAAGTATCAGTTCATGGAAATCGAACACACAAGTTGACCATCAACTTAAAACTGAAACAATAACAACCAAGATCAAGAGGACCATCTTGTATCACATTACACATAAGCAGTAAAAAAAAGTAACACGAATATTATTAGCAACTCGAACAGAATTAAAGCTAATAACACAAATATTCAAGAAGGTCAGAGGATAATCTTTATTCATAAATGTCTACCGCATTCGATCTTTATTCAGCGGACTCAGCAACCCATCACGGCCAAGTTATAAACGAAGCTCTTGGATGACCGTTTAGCAACCAAATTCCACACAGGCGGTTGCTGATCCGGGATCCATGAATGAATCTCAATCGTGCCACCAGTATAAGTCCTAGGACCTCCAATGACAATCAGCCGGTCACCACAGGCTCTGAAAGAAATGCCCCAAGAATCGTTTGACACGCATTGTTCAGGCAATTTTCCAAGGCTGATCCACCTATTATTCAGCTTGTCATACCTCTTCACATCCTTGTCACTATAATCAGCTGCATAAAGCTGATTGTTGACAGCGGCAATAAGTGGAAGAGCACCGGCCACTCCATAGATGCCCTCGGACATGTTGTGGATGACCCTCCAAGACCGCCGCTCCAAGTCATATTCCTCACCACATGCCAACACCTCGTTGTCGTTGGTAACACCACCAATCACATAGAACTTTCCATCCATGAATGTGCCAGAACACAACTTCCTAGCCTTATTCATGCAAGGAAAGGGTGTCCAAGTATGTGTCTCCGAGTCATACATCTCCGCGGAGCTAAGTATTCTTCCACAAGAATCGCTGCCCCCCGCAACATATGCCTTTTCACCAACACTTGTCGATCCGAACAGGCACCGCGGCGAGTTCATCGGATCAGCCCTTGTCCATGAATTGGTTAGGATGCTATATCTTTACACAATGTGTGCCATCCCAAACACTAACAGCTCTGTTCCGACAGCAAGGGACTCCTTGTCAGAGCACATGAAGCATTCGTCCGGTGGTATCTTGGGCACTTGGATCCAGCGCCCAAGGTGCGGGTCGTAAGCATCCCACTGCAGAGAGTTGCAGGAGAAGTAGAGCCAGTACTCTGCTATGCCATTGTTGCGACGCAAGCGGTAGATCTCCCCACTGCGGACCAGCGAATTGAAGTCGCGGTTCAAGCATGCCACAGAGCCATAGTCTGACCTGGACAGCCGTAGGAGGCATTTGATAAAAAGGCCATAGTCTGACCTGGACAGCCGTAGGAGGCATTTGATAAAAAGGCTACGGCCTATCCCACTAATGATATCGCTCCATGAGACGACGTGCTGCTGCCCTCCATGAACCCAGTCGCCGAGACGATGACCAGAAGGCTCATGGGTTTTCATGGGTGCCTGCAGCTTCAACGCGTGCCTGCTCCTGCTCTGCCCTCACTATCTGACAAGAGTCAAGAGTTAATAGTTTTGCAAATCCGTAAAATTTCTCCTTTTTAAAGAGTATTTCTACAATATGTTTTCTCCAAAATTCATAGAATTTTGGCTGCGACACAATTCAACCTCTTTGGCATATTTGAACATGACAACCGTTTAGCTCCATTAGAGCATGAATGAAGAGTTGAAAATCAGGTTAAACTGAAGAATCCAAGTCCAATTAAATTAAAGGTGGGTAAATAGATTTCCTACTAGCTTGGTTTAACAGTGAACATGGAGGTCGCGAGTAGTACTAACCGGATTGGCTGGGTCTGAATTCACTCAGAAGATCGCGAGTTGAGTTCTGTCGGTCTGTGGAATCCGCCTGGTCCAGCCGCCTGCTAATATAATCATCAAAGTCCGCATTGAAACCCTTACACACTAATGGGTGTAAAGAAATAGTACGCCTCTCTACTAAAGTGGGTTGAAAGGCCTGTATGCCTAATCTATGCAGGGTAGATGCTCTATTTAACAGTACAGGATGTCCCCGCATAACTTCTTGAAGTATCATACGCAATTTCTCTCTAACCTAGAAGGAGATGCAACACATGGCTGCTGCTAAGCAGTGGAGCAGTCGCAGAACCTGTGCTGGAGACGAAGAGCGTGGAGAGAGTGAGGGATGAGTAGGATGTGTGATAGTGGAGGGTGGTTCCTTTTACCAGTGCGTGCACTGCTAGCTTACTTTGCTTTATTTTCTTTTTCCTTCCACTTTTGCTTTACGTTGCAGAGGGGTGCCCGGATGACTGTACCTGTACGTACTAGGCACCTTATGAACAGTAAAATCAAAAATAGAAAAAAATCAAAAATATCTGAAAACGTTGCAACATCAAAGATGATCAAACTTTGTAGGTGCTTGCAAGTTTTCATGCCAAAAAACCATTCGAGGAGCTCTACACACCAAAAAAGATTTCAGTGCGTGAAGTTTTGAGCACTTTTAGGACTGAAATCTGAAACTTGTTTTTACACCTTTCTCAACATGATACACCCTGGGGAGCAGCTGCCTCGACCTCGACAATGACAGCAGCTCTCCGACGATCGCCACTGATGCCCCCATTGG
>LT934117.1:729469648-729482251 GCA_900231445.1 Triticum turgidum subsp. durum | reverse complement strand
CTGCAGAAGAGCCTGTCTGGGTGCATGAAGCTACTGCTCTCCGACTTCGCCGTCGCCAGAAGCGCGTTGACAACGCTAGCCAGGAAGCCAGGAGGAGTGCCCGTCTGCTGGAGAAGGAGCCTGCCGTGAGGGTCAGCATGACCGCTCGCGCGACGCGTCTCAAAGAGCTGAAAGACACGATCGCCTCCTGCTCCAAGAAGCTCCGCGGCACGGTTGGACGCCTGAAGATCCTGGACCACGCTGACGGGGTGCCGCTTGAGGATGGCAAGGTGGTCGCCCTCGCTGCTTGTCTCTCTGGCAAGCGTGGAGGATGGGCTGGTGCCAAATGAGGGAGATGTGTGCCTCGCGCGCGATCGCTGGGACTCCCCAGCCTGCTGCACACAGGAGCCTCCCTGCTCCTTTTCATCCAGGCTGTGCCGCCTGTGCAGTCCACCCCCTTTCCTTAGTGTGTCATTGCGGTAGCCCTGTTTGCTGCTGCTGTGTGTTTTGCTGCTGGCCCCCCTCTGTGTTGTTGTTAGACGGCGACTCATGAATCGCTCCAACCAGCAGTTGTCTCTCTGTGTTTTGGAATGTTCAGGGCCTGGGGGACCCCCTAAAATGTGTTGATGTTAAGCAGTGCCTGTCGGAAAAACCTTTCTCCATCACCATCTGCATCCAAGAAACAAAACTCCCAGATGTTCCTAAGCAAAAAGCTCGCTCTTTCCTCCCAGCAGCAAATTCCGAGTTTGTGTTCAAGCCTTCCGATGGCTCTCGTGGCGGGATCCTTACTGCTTGGAACCCCAACACCCTCGCTCTCCAATCCTCCACCATCATGGCGTATAGAAGTGTCTCCACCTTCCGTTCCATGTCAAACAACTTCTCCTTCTCAGTGGAGAATGTCCATGCCCCAACTGATCAGACGCTACGCTGCTAATTGCGTAATTAGCACGTTACACATGCTATAACGCTGTAACGTTGAAACGTTACGAAGTGCAGACTATGCAAAACTAAAATAAGCACAACCTAGCAGGCTAGCAGGCCAAAACCAACCCACAACCACTAGTTTTCTCATTCCTTTTATTAGATTCTCTCACGAGACCTAACCAGCAAGCCTAGGTGGCTGCCCCGGTGGCTGTTGATGTTAGAGACTCTTAAAACTATGGTTGTTGATGTTTGAGACTTACTATTTTTATGTGCTGGATTTGGCCCTTATGCATATATTGCTTGCTCCTATGAAAAATTTAGTTGCTTAAATACTTTATTTCTAGATATATTTGATTTATTTTGCAAACGCTATTTTGAAATATAGCACGCTATAACTTGTGTAGCATTTAGAGAAGGGCCTCGCTATATTTTGTAGCGCGCTATTTAAAATATTGGTCCACGGCCGAGCTCAGCCTGCGGGATGGGGTCCAAGCGGCTCTCTCCGATGCAAACTCTAAAGTCGCGATTCTTTGGCAGCAGCGTGCAAAGATCAAGACGGTGGTCCTCGGCGATGCAAACTCGTGGTTTTTCATACGCCTCGCAGCGCATGCGTAAAAACCTCATCCCGTCCCTTCTGGTGTCGGGTGTGACTGTCTCGACCCATGAGGCCAAGGTTGAAGCGCTTTTCCGCTTCTACTCCAACCTGCTCGCATCCACTTCGTCGCCGGCATGGGGATTTGATCTCGAAAGCTTGTACGAGGGGCACTGCCGCGCCGGCTCGGTGAGCCTCGATGCTCCTTTCTCCGACGATGAAGTTTGGGAGGCCTTCCAGAGCATACGAGCAGCTAGCAGCCCTGGTCCGGATGGCTTTGGGCCGGGTTTCTACCGTGCGTTCAAGCACCTCGTCCTCCCCCAGCTCCTGAACCTGGCAAAGGAGTTCTGCGACGGGGCAGCGGGCCTCCAGCCAATCAACAAGGCGCTGGTGGTGCTTGTGCCCAAGAAAGATGGGGTGCTGGAGCCCTCCTCTTTCCGCCCAATCTCCCTTCAAAATGCCAGCGTCAAGGGGTTGGCAAAAGGGGGCTAACCAACCGGCTCCAGCCCGCTGTGGCTGCCCTTCTGGATCTCGATCAGACTAGGTTCATCAAAGGGAGATGCATCGCTAAAAATTTCTTCTATGCGTCTGAGATCACCCAAGTCTGCCACAAACGCAAGGCGCCGACCCTTGTGGTGAAGCTGGACTTCGCAAAGGCCTTTGACTCGGTGATTTGGAGCAGACATTTCGACATCCTTGCAGCTCGTGGTTTCTCGCAATGCTGGATTGGTTGGGTTGAAGCGACGCTGGAGTCTGCCCGCTCGGCGGTGCTTCTAAATGGTGTCCCTGGGAAGTGGATTTCTTGCCGACAAGGCCTGCGCCAAGGAGACCCCTTGTCCCCTTACCTCTTCATCCTGGTGGCTGATGCGCTGCAACGCCTCATTCAGCGAATGTGTCGCGAATACAAGCTGCATCACCCCCTCCGCGATGACATGCCGTGCCCCGTCCTGCAATACGCGGACAACACGCTAATCCTGATCAGAGGCACCCCGGAGGACGCAACCAAGCTGCGTGTGGCCCTCGACCTCTTCTACAACACCATTGGGCTCAAGATCAACTTCGCCAAAAGCACCGTTGTCCCCCTGCACATGACCGAGGAAGATGCTCAGCTCACCGTATCTGCCCTTGGATGCGAGGTCGCTGAGGGAGTCCTGGATTAGGGGTATCCGGACAGCCGGACTATATACATTGGCCGGACTGTTCGACCGTGAAGATACAAGACTCAAGACTTCGTCCCGTGTCCGGATGGGACTCTCCTTTGCGTGGAAGACAAGCTTGGCGATCCGGATGTTAGATTTCCTTCTTTGTAACCGACTCTGTGTAACCCTAGCCTCCTCCAGTGTCTATATAAACTGGAGGGTTTAGTCCGTAGAAGAACAATCATAATCATAGGCTAGCTTCTAGGGTTTAGCCTCTATGATCTCGTGGTAGATCAACTCTTGTAATACTCATATCATCAAGATCAATCACGCAGGAAGTAGGATATTACCTCCGTCGAGAGGGCCCGAACCTGGGTAAAACATCGTGTCCCCTGACTCCTGTTACCATTAGCCTTAGACGCACAGATCGGGACCCCCTACCCGAGATTCGCCGGTTTTGACACCGACAGTCGTCTCCTTCCCGCAAAGCTACCTTTGCTTGCCCCTATCCACTCGTAAGCTCGGGAAGATGGATTTCAAGCCGCTCATCGCCAAAGTGGACAAGTATCATGCTGGCTGGAAGGCGGCGTTGCTCTCCCCCGCCGGCAGACTCGTCCTCGTCAATGCGGTCATCACCAGCCTCCCTGCTTATGCCATGTCCACGCTGCTCCTGCCGGTTGGTGTCGGGGAGGATATTGACAGGCTACGGCGGGCTTTCTTCTGGTCTGGGGAGTCATCCTGCTCGGGCGCCCGCTGTCTCATCGCTTGGAAGGACGTGTGCCGGCCAAAGGATGCTGGAGGCCTTGGGGTGCGCGACCTGGCAGCCCAAAATGCCAGTCTGCTTGTCAAACTTCTGCATCGACTTCACCAGCCCCGCAGTTCAGCCTGGGCGGTGTGGTTCTGGCGAGAATACCACAGCGTGGACGACAAACGCGCCCTCACATCGGCCGTCTGGAGAACTCTTGCGACGCTGCTCCCCCTCTACCGCGACCTATCTTGCGTCACACCCGGGGACGGAGCTCGGACAGCTTTCTGGCTTGACAACTGGTGCGTCGAGGGCGGCCCTCTGAACAGGCGGTTCCCTGCATATTTCTCCCATGCACATGACGCCGCGCCGGTGCCACTGCTGCTGCTATGTGCAGAGATGGGTTCCGCGACCGCCTGGCTCCTCGCCTTTGGGCCGTTGCAGCGCAAGAGCTAGCCATGCTCCCTGGCTGCGACGCCGCGGTTTCGTCTGTTCGGGTGGCTGGTGGCTCGTGATCGCGTCCACTCCAAGGCAAATCTGCTCAAAAAACATATCCGGCATGAGGACAGGTGTGAGCTTTGCTGCAGGGCCTCTGAAACAACAAATCACCTCCTTTTTGATTGCAGCCGTGTCGCCCACCTTTGGCGCGGCGTTGGTATTGAGGCCGGTGTGAACTGCGGCTCCATTTGGGAGGCCCGTCCACATACTTCGGCGCTGGCTCTCCACTGGGGCACGGTGTGGCTGCTGCTCCTATGGACCATCTGGAAGCATCGCCATGGTGTCCGTCTTCCGCGGGAGCAGGCCGGCTATCAGCCGTGCCGTGCGCTCTGTTTCTGCTGAACTTACACTCTGGTCTTTCAGGTTAAAAACCCATGAACGGGTGGGCATGTTAGCCTGGATCCCCTATCTTGAATCCCTGAACCTGTGATTTCAGAGCACTTGTAACTCGAACTCTTGTACTCCCCCAGCGCCATGGGGGCTTTCCTAAAAAAAAAACATGATATTTTGGCATGAAAACTTGCAAAGACCTGCAAAGTTTTACCATCTTTGATGTTGCAAAGTTTAAGAGTTTTTCGATTTTTTTTTCAACTTTTTTTACTGTTTGTAGAGGGTGCCTAGGCACCAGGGAGCTATCACACCTTTTTTTTTTTGGCTTCCCTTATATGAATTTGAAAGCCCACGCTTTTGGGGCAGCAGCTCTATAATCGGACTCTAAGCGCAACAGACAGTCAAGCAGCTCTTTTGGGACATAACCGAACCCGCCTACCTCCTGTAGTAATGAATGGATGTTATAGATATGACTTCTGCGGTACAATATCGCTACCATACTTTCAATTGTAAATTTTTTTACGCATGGGACGTTGAATGATACCATAGAGAAACCACCTGATTATATCTTGACAAACTCCCCCTCGCTCCTCCTCGTCTCGCCGCCGCCTGAAGCCCTGCAGGCGAAGCCCGGGCAGGTCCCGGGACGGCGGCGGTGGGGCGCTTCCCTGAGTTGGCCTCTCTCTCCCCCGGCCTGGATCTCATTGGCAGCAACCCATCGGATGCCTCGGTTGATCCGTGTGGCGGCTGGCCATGAGATGCCTTGGCCCGATCTGCAGGAGAGGGTGGTGTGGCTGCGGCGCTCACCCGCGGGCGGCGGCATGGTGTCGATGTTGGGAGGCCCAGATGCATGGCGGTGGCTGGATGGCGTGCACAAGGCGACAACGCTCCAGTGATCTGGTGTGGCGCCTTCTTCGACCGGTGCGGTCCCTGATCTGATTCATATCTCATCGGCCTGCCTCGGGACTTTCCGGCTTAGAAGGATCCAGTCCTCCGGCCATGGTGGTCCTGTGGTGAAGGTGGACGCGGTGGAGCAGCTAGGCTCATTTTTCTGGAGGAGATGGAGACTGCGGGCGAAAGCCATACTTTGACTATGGTCGAAGCCAACAACGACAGCGCCTATGGCGTCGCTACCTTGATGAAGGCGTCGACATATAATCTTCGGCTTCCCTCCCAGAACACTTGAGGGGAAACCCTAGGTCCGGGTTTGCCCGGATCGGATGAAGGCGGCACTTGGGGTCGTGTTCCCCGTTGGGGGTATCATCTTGGAGTTGGGCCTAGTTAGCGAGACTAGTGGCTGGCGGCGGTTTGCCGGTTGCTTTTGTGCCGTCAAGCAGGGATGATCCGTTGTTGCAGTGTGGCCTTGCGAACATGGTGCACAGTGGTAGTCCAGGGATGTGATAGCGGTACAGATAGCCAAGTCATCTTCGATGATATTGACGGCTTGTTGCAGCCAAGGCGGCGCAGTGTAGGCTCGTGGTGTATTGTATGGGGCCCAAGGTCATGCTAAGATTTACCATCGACAAACACTTGCATCGGAAGCATGGGATCGCCGGAGCGTCTCAATGAGATTTTGGCGGTACCATCTCTTCTTGCTATTTGAGCTGTGACCGATGTCACTTGAACATCGACGGAGGTTCTGATTCCGCGGACGGTCTTTGGCAAGCCGCTTTCATAGTGCGTGCGCGTTTAGTCTGCGTGGCTGTGTCCACGTTCGGATCACGTGCGCTTGCACCATCTTCTTTTGGATCAACACCTGCTCGGCGTGGATTATCATTGCTTTTTTTCACTTTCTTTTTGTTTCCTATCCGTCTTGGCATAGCTTCGGTCGTATGACTTTGCTAGTTGTCGGTGTGATTTTTGTGTGTGTGCGTTTGTGTTGGCTGTGTGCATCTTAGCTATGCAGAGGCCGGGTGTGTGCTCTTTGTGTTTGTATCCCCTTGATGCTCCATATTGAGCTAATAAAATCCACCCTTTGTCGAAAAATATCTTGACAACTGAGCCAGTATAGGAAAAGATTTGTATTTCTGGAATCTAATGTAATGGCTACAACGACTTGAGCATCTTGTAATGGCTACAACGACCCAAAAGGAGTTGTCTGACAGAGGATGCAAATGGATATTTATCAATGTTCCAAAGAAATAGCAGGAGCTATGCCATACAAATATTTATGTATATGTACCAGATTGCCAACCAGCAGCAACGAATGGTATATGGTACTATTACAGGTCATGAGCATAATGCAGAAAACAAACTACCATACAGATTAAATTATGTCTTACAGACAGACTCTGTATAATCATAGGAAGAAACAATAGTGTGCCAACTGAATGAACATTCAAGAGTCAGGACCAGCAGGCGGGGATGACAATGGCCGTCTGGAAATAATCAACATTATTAGCAGGTGATTGGTCAGCTGTTGAGAATGCCTTGATCACTTGCTTCATAGTCGGACGGTGTGCTGGATCAGGTTCTATGCACCGAACCGCGACCGCAATTACTTTGAATATTTCGCTGGCGATTTTAGCTTCAGGAAGTGGGAGTCGGGTGTCCAGGAATTTCACAAGTGGTGTACTTTGGTTGTTGTCCATGGACGAAAGCAGATCACCTGGATGATGTCCCATGAACAACTCTAGAACCAGCACTCCGAAGCTATAAACATCGCACTTCTCAGTCACTCTAGTTGTGTATGCAAGTTCTGGAAAAACATAAACAACGAAGAATTAATTTCGATAGCAATCCGTTATACAGTAATGCAATATACATGGCTTCCAACTATTAAAAATATGCCAATGGTGCATCAATATTCGGAGTCCTATTCATTAAGATAAATAATAAGGTTAGTGGTATTCCTCCAGATTTAAGCATGTAGTCCATGCAGAGAGGAAAATAAATATTTATTTAGAATGCTAATGTATGCTCTTTAATTTAGAAAGAAACATAAATGGTCTTTATTACTGTGACAAGATTGTTGATATAACCAACATAAAGATATAATTTTACCTGGGGCAAGATATCCTTTTGTGCCGGCGAGGCTCGTGCAGTTTGATGCATCCTCGTCTAGTATCTTTGCTAGACCAAAATCCGATATGCATGCCTTAAATTCGAGATCAAGCAAAACATTGGTGCTTGTTATATCTCTATGGACTATCGGCGCGAAGCAGTCGTGATGCATGTAAGACAAAGCATGAGCAACATCCCAAATAATGTTTAACCTTTTCATCCAACCTAATTGAACTGCAGTTTCCCTGCCCTGCAAAGATGCTGCCAAGCTCCCTCTATTCATGTATTCATACACAAGGAATCTTCCCTGTGGTGCAGAGCAGTAACCAAATAACTTTGAAATGCTCCGATGTCGAATATGCATCAACGCATGTATTTCACGGTTAAATTGCTCGTCGTCTTCCACCATATGGATCTTCTTCACTGTAAATAATTCACCTGTTGGTAACTGAGCCCTATACACGGACCCATTCCCTCCAGATCCAACGCAATAAGCTTCACTGAAATTGTCTGTGGCATCAACAATTTTCTTGTACACATCTCCCCCATCAAAGTTCCAGATGGCAAACACATTGGTTTGTTGTACTCTATTTGCAGTTTCTGCTTGGGGTTTCTTCTTTTTGCATTGCCAGGCTACTAGTGTAGTGAGAAACACAAATGATATAATGGTGGGTACAATAGCCAGTAAAATAGCTCTAGAATTTTTTCCTTGTTTACTACTTGGAGGAAGATCACAAGGGGGCAAACCTTTCACGACACCACATAATTTCTTATTATGCCAGAACCATATGACTGGAGCTTCTTCAAAAAGTCTAGTATGTGGCACTGGCCCTTCTAATTTGTTGTACGAGACATCCATGGATCGGAGGCTGCTCATGCTCTGAAATGATGGTGGAATGCCACCGTTCAGTGCATTGTGAGAAAGATTCAAGACATCAAGCATACCAAGACCACCTAATAGACTTGGAATAGTACCATCAATTGAATTGTCACTTAGATCCACCATATATTGTAGGTTTACCAACGCCCCTAGTTCGATAGGAATGGTACCATTGAGTTGGTTATGACTCAGTTTTAGGAAGTCTATCTTTAGGCAACGCCCAATTGATCCTGGTATCTGCCCAATTAGGTTGTTTGATGACAAATCTAGATACTCCATGTTGTTTAGTAATCCAATTTCTTGTGGCATATTTCCCGCGAGCAAGTTATTGGAAAAGCTCAGCTTGAACAACATTGTTACATTGCCAATCTCTGGTGGAATCTGACCTTCAAGCTTGTTTGATGAAATGTCAAGTATCCCCAACTGGGACAATTTCCCTATGCTTGATGGTATTACTCCAGTTATGTTGTTGTTTGATGCACGTAGCATAGTAAGTTTGTAGCACTCGCCCCAAAGATGAGATAATTTTCCAAATAGTTTATTTGAACTGATATCAACATAAACAAGATTTGGATAAGTTCCCATCTTGGTGATATCTCCTTTGAGGTTATTTCTTTCAAGTCGAAACCAGACTAGGCTTTTACAACTTAGCAAGCTTGATGGCAAGGGTCCAACCAAGTTGTTGTTTGCAGCAGTGAAATGTTCTAGCTGACCCCCCGCACAAAGTCCAGATGGCAAGGTACCAGAGAGGCTGTTAAAAGAGAGATCCAATAAAGGTAGACTCAAATTCCCTATACTATTTGGAATTGAACCAGAGAGTGTGTTTTGACCAAGCGCCAAGACTTGTAAGTTCAACAACCAACCTAGTTCTTGTGGAATTTGCCCAGAAAGTTGGTTTTGGCCAATGTACAAGCTAGTGAGTTTTGTCAAATTTCCTAAGATATTTGGTATGGAACCTATTAGCTTATTGTAGCTAAGTCTCAAGTACATTAGGTTGACCAAATGACCAAGTTCTCGAGGGATACGTCCACAAAGTTGGTTGTAGGAAAGATGTAAGGTAGTGAGGTTTGTCAAATTTCCTAGCATATTTGGGATGAAGTTTGTTAGTGTGTTACTGCCAAGCTCCATGAGCTCTAAGTTCGACAACCTACCTAGTTCTTGTGGAATTTTCCCCGAAAGTTTATTCTGGCCAAGCTGCAAAATAACGAGTTTTGTCAAATTCCCTAAGCTATTTGGGATGGAACCTATATGCTTGTTGTAGTTAAGGTTCAAGTCCTGTAAGTTGATCAAGTGACCAGCTCTTGAGGGATGCATCCAAAAAGTTGGTTCTCGTAAAGGTACAAGGTAGTGAGTTTGGTCAAATTACTTATGGTGGTTGGGATAGTACCTGAGAGTGTGTTTTTGCCAAGGTCCAAGTCCTCTAAGTTCAACAACAAACCTAGTTCTTGTGGAATTTCCCCAGAAAGATGATTATGGGAAAGGTACAAGGCAACAAGTCTTGTCAAATTTCCTAGGCTGTTTGGGATGGAACCTGTTAGTGTGTTGTTGTACAGCTCCAAGTCCTCTAAGTTCAACAACCACCCTAGTTCTCTTGGAATTTTCCCAGAAAGTTTGTTCTTGAAAAGGTACAAGGTAGTTAGTTTCCTCAAATTTCCTAGGCTATTGTTGGACAGCTGCAAGTCCTCCAAGTTGACCAAATGACCAAGTTGTCGTGGAATTTTCCCAGAAAGTTGGTTCTGACCAAGGTGCAAGGTAGTGAGTTGTTCTAAAATTCCTAAGGTATTCGGCATGGAACCTATCAGGGAGTTGTAGCTAAGGGCCAAGTCCTTTAAGTTGACCAAATAACCAAGTTCTTGGGGGATGTGTCCAAAGAGTTGGTTGTGGTGAATGTATAAGGTAGTTAGTTTTGTCAAATTTCCTAGAGTGTTTGGGATGGGACCTATCAGGTTGTTGTAGCTAAGGCTCAAGCCCTTTAAGTTGACCAAATGGCCAAGTTCTCGGGGGATTTTTCCAGAAATTCGGTTAAAGGGAAGGTACAAGGCAGTGAGTCTTGTCAAATTTCCTAAGCTATTTGGGATGGAACCTGTTAGTGTGTTGTTGTACAGCTCCAAGTCCTCTAAGTTCAACAACCACCCTAGTTCTTTTGGAATTTGCCCAGAAAGTTTGTTCTGGAAAAGGTACAAGGTAGTTAGTTTTGTCAAATTTCCTAGGCTATTTGGAATGGAGCCAAACAGCTTGTTGTTGGCAAGCTGCAAATCCTCTAAGTTGACCAGATGACCAAGTTGTCGTGGAATTTTTTCAGAAAGTTGGTTCTGACCAAGGTGCAAGGTAGTGAGTTTTTTCAAACTTCCTATGGTATTTGGGATGGAACCTATCAACGTGTTGTAGCTAAGGGCCAAGTTCTCTAAGTTGACCAAATAACCAAGTTCGCGGGGAATGCGTCCAAAAAGTTGGTTGCGATGAAGGTATAAGGTTGTGAGTTTTGTCAAATTTCCTAGACTGCTTGGGATGGAACCTATTAGCATGTTGCTATCAAGATCTAAAATCTCTAACCGCAACAGCGAAATTAGTTCTTGTGGAATTTTCCCAGAAAGTTGGTTCTGGCTAAGGTACAAGGTAGTGAGTTTTGTCAAATTTCCTAAGGTCTTTGGAATTGAACCTATCAACCTGTTGTAGCTAAGGGCCAAGTCCTTTAAGTTTACCAAATGACCAAGTTCTCTAAGGATGTGTCCGAAAAGTTGGTTGCGGTGAAGGTATAAGGCAGAGAGTTTGGTCAAGTCAAATACACTACTTGGGATTGAACCGGAAAGATTATTGTTAGATAAATCTAATATAACCAAGTTCTTTAGGTGGCCTATTTCGGAAGGGAAATCACTAACTAAGTGATTGTTTGACAGGTTGAGGGTCACAAGGCTACTCATGTTTCCTATATCCCTTGGTATTCCACCGGAGAGTTCATTTTCGTGAAGCATTAAGGAGCTCAATTTTGTGAGATTTCCTAGACCTACAGGAATTGAGCCTCTTATCTGGTTGCCTTGCAGGAGCAGAGCGCGGAGCTCCCCGAGTACCTCGATGCTGGGAGGGATGCTCCCGACGAGGAGGTTGTGCGAGAGGTCGAGGCGTGCCAGGGTCCTCAAGGCCGAGAAGTTGAGGGACTCCAACATCCCTCCGAGTCGCATCTCGCGGAGAGAGATGCCACTGATCACCAGCCGATGCACACCGGTACCGCAAGTGATGCCGCGCCAATTGCAGGATGTTGACGTGTTTCCCCAAGAGCGCAGGGCATGCTGGCTTTGGTTGTCAAGGCTTGCTTTCCAGACGAGGAGCGCTCTTGCTTGTCCTCCAGGCACCGCTGCATCCGACGCAAGTGCGACAGAGGTGGCCATCATCATCGTCAATATGGCCATTGTGAGAGAGGCAAGCATTTTGGATGGTGGCTCCATCTCCATGACTAGCTAGCTAGGATGGAATTGGCTCTGGTTTTGGTTCTGAGTGCTGATGGCAGCTCATTAAATAGTCAAGCACACATCTGTCGATATGTTAACGGAATATACATGTCAAAGAAGAGAACAACCTTGGCCATGGAAGTCGGCAGATCCTGCCATGCTTGATGAGAGTAGGCATGAGAGTTACCGTCAGCTCCAGCTAAGGGTCAAGTCATTCGTGTTGGAGGCATATGCATACTGATTTGAGGATGGCTGAATTGCCTGTCTCACACGGCACAGCAATGTTGTACTAGCTTCCAAACATTCGATGGATACGTGGACCAAACCAGGCAGCAGAATGAGTGGTGTCGCTCTTCTTGGTTAACCCAAAGAACGGAGACTAAAAATTGTACTATGAACTTTGAAGCATCCAAGACTAAAATAATACTTCCTCTGTCTCATAATTTAAGAAGTTTTACTAGTTTGTAAAAGCCGACCCTCGGTCAAGTATATGATGTGGTTGAACAAGACTATGAATCATTCAAGATTTAAATAACGTCTGTAAACGATTTGCCAGCCATCAGTATGTATCATGCGGATATATGCAAGCCTTCCCGATTTTCTGCTCCCGGAGAAGCACGACCTGTGTTAGCTGTGCGCCTGTGCAGTGGAGAAGTAACCCAATTTTTTCATTTCTTCACCATACCAATACTTTTGCTGGACGGGCTTCGACCAGGGGACTCTTCCACCTGGTTGCGATTGGTCAGCCCGTAGCAACATTTCCGAACAGGGTCTGGACCCAACCCATCACTAGATTCCCTCCGGTTCAGCCCGACGCGCATGATTCCCCCTCCAAGTGACGCCGGCACTGTCGTCCGTGGAGGGGGGGGGGAACACCACGAAGCCCCAAGACGGGCGTCTACGCATGCCACAACACTTTCACACATGCATCAGGACCCGTGCGATGTTTCAGTGGCATAGCTACACCCCGAAGGCCACCCCGAATCCCAGTTGACCAGGAGATCTAGCCCTTTGACTATCGTCGGACGGTCTTTGACCAGTGGACTCTTCCACCTGGTTGCGATAGG
>LT934117.1:729450521-729468898 GCA_900231445.1 Triticum turgidum subsp. durum | reverse complement strand
CGTCTAACCCTGACACAGACGACCGCCGGATCTAGCCCTGTGACTTTCGCCGGACGGGGTTTGACCGGTGGACCTTTCCACCGGGTTGTCTTAGCCCAGCCCATAGCTACACCTTCGAACATGGTCCCGGCCGAACCCACCCCAAGATTAACTCTGTGTCGGCCCAACGCGCACGATTCCCCCCTCCATGACATGGTGGCAGTGACGCCCGTGAGGAGGGGCACACCCCGGAGCCGCAGCCCGACTGCTTGCGCCTGCCACCACGCTTCCACAAGCGTAGGAGGGCCCACCGCAACACCTGACGGCATTGCTACCCCCCAGGTACCCCATCCCGTCTAACCAGATTCCCTCTGTGTCGGCCGCCCCCTCCGTGACACGGCGGCAGCGACGTCCGTGAGGGGGGCAATCGATATATAATTGAGGTATATTTTTTGTTTAAATAAGGAACATTTAAGTTAATCTAATTATTTTTTGAAAAAAAAGAAAAAATTTATGAAATAAAGAAAAAATTTAGTACAAATGTATGCCGACGGCAGCTATGCCCACGGATCGACGAAGCCCTGGATCGATGACGTGGCATAGGACACAAATCGATGACATGGCAGAGGCCATGGGCCAGGCCATTGAGATACCTCTGCCACCCCACGGCCCAACGAGGGGGTCGGATCGATGACGTGGCACACGTCGCGGATCGGTGACGTGGAAAAGACCTACGCCAGCAGCCGCTGTTAGGGCTGTCGGCGTAGATTTGACGGCGTCAAACTCCTGTTGGTGGAGGGCTCACCGAGCTCATCATCTATGCCGACGGTCACCGTAGGCATACCGTCAGGTACGCCGACGGCTTCCCATAGGCTGTCGGGATACCTCGGCATATGCCGACGAGGGCCATCGGCATAGATTCGGCCGTCGGCAACTGGGTAAATTCTGGTAGTGGTAATGTGCTAAAATCATGTCACGGTATATGTTGCTCATAGTTTATTGATTTCATAGACGTGTTTACTAGTTGTTAATTTTACTAAGCATTTTACTTTATTACGCAAAAATATATTGGAGTGTCTAAAATTACATAAGTGTGTTTATGAAGCCGAATAATACAGTGACAATGCTTTTTCGCGCGCAACGACCGTGAAGTCGTGAACACAACCACACCATCAACTATTTCACTAAATAGTCGAACACACCTTTGTCCATACCCGTCTATAGTCTAGACCGTGCAGACCGTATGAGATTCTGCAGAACCTTCCATGCGTGCCTGACGGAGAGTAGGCATGAGAGTTATGACCAGCGCAAACAAGCGGTCAAGTCATGCTGTTGGGGGCATGTGCATACCGATCTGCGGTTGGCTGTGTTGCATCTCTAACAGAAATGCTGTACGTAGATTATTCCAACACTTTGATTTGCTGGCGTAACCAAAATACATGACAGAAACTAAAAGCTAGATTAATTTGATGGAGGTGTACACAACACACTTACACACAAGCTGCTGCAAAGTGCTTAGCATTACGGAGACAGTTTAACGGAATAAGGTCAAAACTGAGTGTACACAAATTAGGGGTAAAATAGAAGGGCATAAATGTAAAAGTTCCTAAAATGAAAATCACCGCGGCACTTCCAAATTACCCAACAAAAAGTGTACACCTCCATCCAGATTTGTTTTTTGGTTACCCAGATGCAATGACTTCATATGGCTCATAGTGGACTGGCTAACTACCGTTCTGACCAACTAGCCCAACTATCAATTTCAAGGATTGTCGGTTCACACGGTATCCCAAAGAGCATCGTGTCAAACCAAGACACATAATTTACCTCAAACTTCTAGAAAAAATGAAGGGCCTGAGATGGTAAATGCGACGCAATTTTATTTGACATATATTACCTTCACATAATAAAATGAAATAAAAATGAAAATCAAACTCACTAGCATGTGGGGCCCCAATAGGCTAACCGAGATTCTTAATAATACAAAACGTTCGAAGTTTCACGAAATCGTATGATGGAGAACTTTCATGGAATAGGGAAGGTTTTCATAACATATTTCAGCAACTAGATTACACATGTACAAAATCCATAAGATTTGAAATTAAGGCACTCCTCTACGCTTGGCCCCGGGCTGAGGAGTATGTTGAGCATAACTTGAAAGAATGTGATCAAATGTAGTATAAGGTGGAATTCTTGATTCAAATCTCACTACAGTGGCCTGCATCTTTGGCTTAAGATCCACTAATAGCTCTGTAAAGGTCACCTGTGGTAATTCCTTCACTGGAACATTGTTTGAGCTATTCCAAACGAACTGAAGTGGAGAAGCAGGACGCAGAACCATGTCCGTCACATCTATTGGAAGACCTTTTTCAAGACGTAATTTTGGATGCTCACCAAACATGGAGAGGTTTCTATCAACTAGTCTCCTGCACCTGCTCAATATACTAAGCCAGAAATGAACATTCAGGTTCGTTCTCATTACATCTGCAAACAAATTTGTAGCGAGAATTGACCATCTCGATTGTAACTCTCTGGCAAACCTGTCTTCTATTTGTACCAACTGCAGGTGTTCCCCCAGGTTTGCACTTCCGAATGCGAGTGCCTTGTAGAGGTAGCTGAACTCCTCATATGTCAAGACATTGAGAAAAATTGGATTCATGGTTCCAAATTTCTCCATCTTTTTAAAAAAAATGAAACTCCATGGGCACTAGCACCCATGGTTTTATTGATATAGAAGAAGCATCCCTCATGAGAATTCCAGAAATTCGTCCCCGACGTGGATCGAACTCTGGTTGTTAGGTTTACAATCATGCGCCCCCAACCACTGGGCTATGCCCACGTCCTCTTCTCCATCTTTTTAAGCCTACTTAAGATGATCACTTTGCTTCCTCCATCCATGCTTGCCACATATGAATAAAATGTGGTCCAATCCTTTTCATCCACATCTGAATCAATCTCAACAACTATCAATATCCTCCCTGTCCCTGACATGACACTTCCTCTATCCGCAATTGTATAAAAATCAGTTTCATTCAAGCGCATAATTGAAGAGAAGTGGGAGCAGACCCTCTCATCCTTGCATAAATGTGCAACCAAAGTTTTCTTCCCCACCGCAAGACCCTCTCTATCCGCTATTGCATAAAAATGTATGATTGTTGTGTTAATTAATTTCTTGACAACTTAAGAGTTAACCTCGAGGGTGAAGGGACGTTCAGCAACACAAATATTGATATTTTGTTGTAACTCAGTGTATAATAAGTTTTGATAATTTATTGGTGTCGCTGTTTCAGTCTGTTTAGCATCGGTAAGCCCTCCGTGGTGCCTGGCTGGTTGCTATTGAGCTCGCCATTTTTCCTTCTCCGTGTTGTTTCTCCTCCTCCTCCACAACTCCTCCTTCTGATTGGATCGGGTAGCGCATCAATTGGATACAACGGTAACACCACCCGTTTCTAATCAAATGGGAAGCCGACCCGCATCACGTGCCTGACTGCTAGCTGTAGTAAAACAATGCAACAGGGAGATAAGTTTAACAACTGGCAAAGCAGGTTGCCAGGAACGACAAGATGGTGTGTTTCCTGATGCTTGCTTGATTAAAAGACTCTATTTTAACTAAACCCCAAACGTACAGTCCTCTAAGGTTGCCAGTATCGATGCAAATGCATGCTGGAGCTAGCCCCCAGGGCAGGGCAACCACTATCTTGTGTACTCTGCACACTAACTGAGCGTGAGCTCCACGCACGCATGGATTTCTTTTATTTTTCTTCCACCCAAGGTTGCATCTGAGGCTTGGCATGCCAGCCCAGGATCGATGCATGCTGGAACTACCCAGCACGAGCTGCTGACATCCAAAAGGCCCGCCAGGCAGCTATCGTGTTGTTTTGCTGGCTACTAAATCGGAGCACATTTTATTTCTACATCCGAGTTTTTGCGTGTGTCTGGATTGCAGTGCATCACTCTAATACCCATTGGTATGTCACAGCTAATCCCTACACTAGTAGAAAAAGGGTCAAACGTGAAGCACATTAGTGCCGGTTTGTATTTGAGCCGGCACAAATATATACATTAGTGCCGGTTCCAACGGCTAGCCGGGCCGCTCTCATTAGTACCGGTTCGTGGCTAACCTTTAGCACCGGTTCGTGCCACGAACCGGTACTAATGAAGTGGTGGCAGGATGTTGTCAGTCTGGGCCCCCTCCAGCACCTTTAGTACCGGTTCATGGCACGAACCGGTAGTAAAGGTCGTCCTACATAAACCCTTCGTCCAGCCGAGCTCGCTCTGTTCTTCCTCTTTCCCCTCTCCTCTCTGTTCTTCCCCTCTTCCTCTCGAGCTCATCACACATTTTGCCCAAAATTTGTCAAGATTTGAAGGCCCCCATCCATTCAAATGATCACAAAGGTTAGCAACTTTGTCCTTTCATCTCTCATTGCTATATTAGCTCTTGCAATGCTTTATATAGTTATTAATTTGTGAGTTTAGTAATTTGGGAGGAAATATATATATGTACTAGTATTTGATTTATATGCAATTTGAGGTTAAAATAACACTTAGTTTGCATATGTAGGTGTGGTTTACTTAGTGCCTTCTAAATCTCCGTCGTAACCACCGTCGATCGCCCGCACCGTCCCGTCGCCGGCACCACCTTGTGGTGAGCCTCTTGTTCATGAAATTTTATATAAAAAATTGATGTTTGTGTGATTTGGATATATAGTTACTCGTATAATAATTATCTTACCCGTATGTTGTTTGTTATACATAGTGCCATGGTTTTGATATCCGTCCCCGTCAGCCCTCATCCTTGTTATGATTCGGATGTGGTATATTCTCTTTTAAAACTATTTGTTGCATTTCGTGTTCATGACAAATTATGCCCATCAAGTTGACATAGATATTTTTATCTAGGAGGTATGTGAACCGGAAATTCCAACCGACCCTATTGTCGAGAGGTTAAATTTAGTTGAAAGAGAAAACGAGTACTTGAAAGAAAAATTGAAAAGAATTGAGGGGGAGAAGATGGAATTGGAGTTGCATGTTGCCGATGTCGTCGATGATCACAAGATCAAGAAGGAGAAAATACGCTTGAAGATTAGAAAGATTAGAAAATATGCCATCGATAGTGAGGCTTGGTATCATTATGCTGTTGGATCAATTGTTACCTTAGTTGCGATCTAGATCGCATTTGTTGTTGCATTTATATGCTTTAGCTAGAGAGTTATTTGTTTGTTGCATTTAAGTGTTGTATGAACTTTATGTATGAACTTGTATTAATTTGGTCTATTCGGTGTTGTGTAATGAAGATGAGCCGGCGATGGATATACGATGACCGATGCTCTCCCTAGTTCGTTGAGGGCGTGCATACTTTTCTGCTTGCGGCTGAGGCAAACAAGCGGGCGGATGGTTTTATGCCTTGTCCATGTGCTGGCTGTAAGAATGGTCGCAATTACTCTACGTCAAGAACCATTCACGTCCACCTGTTTGAGTCCGGTTTCATGCCCCACTATAATGGTTGGACCAAGCATGGAGAAAGAGGGGTTATGATGGAAGACAATGAAGAAGAGGACGACGACAGCTATCCTGGGCATGGGTTCCCTGAATACGATGATACAACAATGGGGGAAGAAGCTGAGCCGGTAATGCGGGAAGAAGCTGAGCCGGCAATGCGGGAAGAAGCTGAAGAAGAGGCATCAGATGAGCCCGTTGATGATCTAGGTCGGGCCATTGCCGATGCAAAGAGAAACTGCGCAAGTGATTTGAAGAAGAAGAAGTTGCAGCGCATGTTAGAGGATCATAAAAAATTGTTGTACCCGAATTGCGTAGGTGACAAGAAAAAGCTGGGCACCACACTGGAATTGCTGCAATGGAAGGCAGAGAATGGTTTATCTGACAAGGGATTTGGAAAGTTGCTAGTAATGATAAAGGATATGCTTCCAAAGGACAACGAATTGCCCGAGAGTACGTACGAAGCAAAGAAGGCTGTCTGCCCTCTAGGGTTAGAGGTGCAGAAGATACATGCATGCCCTAATGATTGCATCCTCTACCGCGGTGAGTACGAGGATTTGAACGCTTGCCCGGTATGTGGTGCATTGCGCTATAAGATCAGCCGCGATGAGCATGGTGATGTCGAGGGCGAGCGCCCCAGGAAGAAGATTCCTGCCAAGGTGATGTGGTATTCTCCTATAATACCACGGTTGAAACGTTTGTTCCAAAACAAAGAGCATGCCAAGGCGATGCGATGACACAGAGAAGATCGTAAGAAAGACGGAAAGTTGAGAGTAGCCGCTGACGGGTCGCAGTGGAGAAAAATCGAAAGAAAGTACGGGAAGGAGTTTGCAGATGACGCAAGGAGCATATGGTTTAGTCTAAGCGCAGATGGCATTAATCCTTTTGGGGAGCAGAGCAGCAACCATAGCACCTGGCCTGTGACTCTATGTCTGTATAACCTTCCTCCTTGGTTGTGCATGAAGCGGAAGTTCATTATGATGCCAGTGCTCATCCAAGGCCCTAAACAACCCGACAACGACATTGATGTGTATCTAAGGCCATTAGTTGAAGAACTCTTACAACTGTGGAATGGAACATGTGTACGTGCATGGGATGAGCACAAACAGGAAGAATTTGACCTAAAGGCATTGCTGTTCGTGACCATCAATGATTGGCCTGCTCTCAGTAACCTTTCAGGACAGACAAACAAGGGATACCACGGATGCACGCACTGTTTGGATGATACCGACAGTATATATTTGAATAGTTGCAAGAAGAATGTGTACCTGGGACATCGTCGATTTCTTCCGAGCAGGCATCCCGTAAGAAAGAAAGGCAAGCATTTCAAAGGTGAGGCGGATCACCGGACGAAGCCTCGCCACCGTACTGGTGCTGATGTACATGATATGGTCAAGGATTTGAAGGTGATATTTGGAAAGGGTCCTGGCGGACAATCTGTTCCAAAGAACGCTAACGGACGCGCACCCATGTGGAAGAAGAAATCTATATTTTGGGACCTGGCATATTGGAAAGACCTAGAGGTCCGCTCCGCAATCGATGTGATGCACGTGACGAAGAATCTTTGTGTGACCCTGCTTGGCTTCTTGGGCGTGTATGGGAAGACAAAAGATACACCTGAGGCACGGGAGGACCAACAACGTATGCACGGAGAAGACGGCGTACATCAGGGTCATGCAAGCTACGCTCTTACCAAAGAAGAGAAGGAAATCTTTTTGAATGCCTGCCCAGTATTAAGGTACCATCTGGCTTCTCGTCGAATATAAAGGGAATAATAAACATGGCAGAGAAAAAGTTCCAGAATGACTGCCACGTGATTATGACGCAACTGCTTCCGGTTGCATTGAGGGGGCTTCTACCGGAAAACGTTCGATTAGCCATTGTGAAGCTATGTGCATTTCTCAATGCAATCTCTCAGAAGGTAATCGATCCAGAAATCATACCAAGGTTACAGAATGATTTGGTGCAATATCTTGTCAGTTTCGAGTTGGTGTTCCCACCATCCTTCTTCAACATCATGACACACGTCCTAGTTCACCTGTGCCAAGAGATTAACGTTTTGGGTCCTGTATTTCTACATAATATGTTCCCCTTTGAGAGGTTCATGGGAGTCTTAAAGAAATATGTTCATAACCGTGCTAGGCCAGAAGGAAGCATCTCCAAGGGCCATCAAAATGAGGAGGTCATTGAGTTTTGTATTGACTTTATTCCTGACCTTAAGCCGATTGGTGTTCCTGAATCGCGGCATAAGGGCAGACTGGATGGAAAAGGCACGCTAGGAGGGGAACAAATAATATGTATGGACGGACATTCTCTCACTGAAGCACACTACACAGTTCTACAGAATTCCGCCTTGGTGGCTCCGTATATGGATGAACACAAGAATTTGCTACGCTCCAAACACCCGGAGCGGTCTGATGACTGGATTACACGTGAACAAACCAGGAGTTTCGCCAGCTGGTTGCAGACACATACCATGCATGACACCTTTATTAAAGATGACCTGTACTTGCTGTCCCAGTTACCATCTTCGAATATAATGACTTTCAAAGGGTACGAGATAAATGGTAATACATTTTACACGATCGCCCAAGATAAGAAGAGCACCAACCAAAACAGTGGTGTCCGCTTTGATGCAGAAACCAAGACGGGAAAGGAAACATATTATGGTTATATACAGGACATATGGGAACTTGACTATCGACGTGGTTTAAAGGTCCCTTTGTTTCGGTGCAAATGGGTCAATATGACACGAGGCGGGGTAACGGAAGACCCGCAGTACGGAATGACAACAGTGGATCTCAACAATCTTGTGTATGCAGACGAACCATTCGTCCTAGCCAATGATGTGGCACAGGTTTTCTATGTGAAGGACATGTCTATCAAGCCAAGAAAAAGAAAAGATAAGGAGGCGAATGCATCGTACGATGAGCCAAGGCGGCACATAGTTCTTTCTGGGAAGAGAAACATCGTGGGAGTGGATGACAAGACAGACAAGTCAGAAGATTATGAAAAGTTTCATGAAATTGCTCCATTCACAGTGAATATTGACCCGGGCATCCCGTTAAATGATGAAGATTTTCCATGGTTACGGCGCAAAGGGACACACGCGAAGAAAAAGTTTCACACCCAAAGATCTGGGATGTGATCGGCTTCACTAGGTATCATCACTTTCTTCTGTGTTTCGCACCGAGAGGGGAATCTCTGTAATAGTTAGGGTAGTTATGTGTTTTGGCATTTGAAACGCGAAGAAATTTTATGTGCAAACAAATTCTTTCATGCCTTTACTGATTTTTAAAGTTAAGTTATTCACAAACTAGTGATTCACACTAATTTCAAATAATTCAAAATTTAAACTATTCAAATTTAAAAACTACGGGCAGTAACAGAAAGTTTGTAATTTTTTGTACCTAAAACAAAAATGTTCACAAAGAAACTCTAAATACACAAAAAAAAAACACAAAAATAAATAAAGCAAAAAAATAATGAAAAAAGCCCTAACAAAAAGTTTGTAATTTTTTGTACCTAAAACAAAAATGTTCACAAAGAAACTGTAAATACACAAAAAAAAACAACACAAAAATAAATAAAGCAAAAATAAAATAAAAATAAGCCCGCTTACTAGGCCATAGCGGCCTGCGTACGACTAGAAACCCAACCTGTAGTTGGGCCAGGATGCAGGCCCACAAAGGCCAAGTGGGCCCACAGGGCTGCAAAGAACACGTAGGCCCAGTAAGCCTGCTTTGGAGAGGAGCTCGAGAGAGTGACCGCATGGGGGTTTATAAACCAGTGCGGTCGCCCCTCGGCTAGCGAGGTGGGACTAAACTTGCCGCACCGCACCTACGCCAGCGCACCCCCTTTAGTACCGGGTCGTGGCACAAACCGGTACTAAAGGGAGGGCCTTTAGTACCAGTTTGTGCCACCACCCGGTACTAAAGGGGGTCGCTTCCCGCCGCTTGGCCTGACCAAAACAGGCCTTTAGTACCGGTTGGTGGTTCCAACCGGTACTAAAGGTGCCTTCTATATATACAACGGCTACGAAAATTTTAGTTTCCCTCTCTGTTCTTTCCTTTGTTTCCGTCTCCGTCGCCGTCGCCGCCGCCCTCGATCGTCTCCGTCGCCGCTCGTCTCCGTCGCCGCCCCCGTCCCCGTCGCCGCCCTCGTCTCCGTCGCCGCCCCGGGCCCGTCCCCGTCGCGCCGTCCCCGTCCCCGTCGCGCCGTCCCCGCCGTCGCCTCGCCGTCGCCTCGCCGTCGCCTCGCCTCGCCGTCGCCGTCGCCCGCTGTGAGCCCTCCCCGAGCCCGTACACACACACACAAGCATGTTTAATTAATTTAGATATATAATTAGTCTTTAATTAGTTTAGATTATTTAGATTATTATTTTGTATGTTCATTTAGTTTAGATAATTAGTGTTTAATTAGTACACACACATGTATTTTGTATGTTTAATTAGTTTAGATTATTTAGATTATTATTTTTTCACTATTATATATGTATGAATGCATGTTAATTAGATGGATATAATTAGTGTTTAATCAGTTAGAAATTATTGTTATATAGAAATGTTAGAAATTAGTGTTATATAGAAATGTTAGAAATGTTAGAAATTTTAGTGTTATTTAGATTATTTAGATTAGCATAATTAGTGTTATATAGAAATGTTAGAAATTTTAGTTATCAAAATTCAATCATTAAAAAATTGTTACTTTTTGCGGGCATATAGCTAGTATTTGTTCTCGACGATGCCCGGCCCGCATCCTCGCCGTCGACCCGTCCGCGACGACGTCCAGCCGACCCATGTCCGGGACTGGGCTCCGCCAGGCTGGCACTGGGAGGTGCTGCCTGGAGGGGCGCGCCGCTTGATGAGGAACCCGGCCCCGGGTCCCGTCGTCGACCCTGATCTCGTTTGGTGGCGTTCGCGTGGGCCAGTTTCGGTGCGGAGGGACCCGGCCCCGCCGGAGGTGGTACGTCGCCGTGTTAGGGAGGAGGACGAGCACGTCCATCGCTACATGGTTGCGTTAGAGGGCGGCAGGTTCTCCAATACCTGGCAGTATCTTCGGGGATCTCACTTCAGCTATGATCCTGTGAGGGTTCCTTCTCTTTGGGTGTCCACCGCCCGCGCCGCAGGAACCGCGAGTGTCCTAGATTCTTCTGTAGTATTCGATCTTTAATTAGCTAGCCAGTGATGTACTATTCAATATTATATACTATTCGAGACGATGTATTCGAGATTATATCTATTATTCTAGACGAATTATTCGAGATTATATCTATTATACGAGACGATGTAATTTAAATACTAAATTGTTTTATATTTCTTTTGAATTAGTTAAATAAAAGCTATGGCAGACAATACCGACAGAGAGGGAGAACAGACCATGTTCGATATGATACGCGGGCCAAATGATGATCAGAATGAAGAAGATTATGACGGCTCCAAATTTCTAAACAACACCGGAGAGGGTGATATGATATTCGATCGCGACGACCGAATTGATGAAGTCATGAACTACGATTATGACGATGACGAAGAACATGTTGATCCTGAAACAACAAAGACCGGCGAGGTATATATATTTATATAAGCAGGTATCTGGTGATCATCACATGTTTTTAAATGACTTGAAGATATATTAACGAATCGATCTTTGTTCTTTCAGCCATCCGGATCGAGCAAATCTTCAGGCCCGAACAAAAAGTTGAAGGAGGGCGTAAAGTACAATATCGAGGCAATCAGACCTAGTGGCGAACCATTAGCGCCTAAGAAGATTGCGAACAAGTTCGTTCGTCAGTGCGGAGTTCTTGTGAAGGACCAACTCCCGATCTCCCTTCAAGAATGGAGAGAGCCAGCAAAAGACAAAAGACAAAAAGACTAAGAGGACGCTGCTCCACGTCCAGATGTTACTTTTGTCGACAAGAATCAAAAAGATCTGCTTTGGGATACTCTCATGGAACATTTCACCCTACCAGATCATTTCACATAAGCAGATGTGCAGAAAGTCAAGGACGCTGCTCTTAGGAAGATGGCGGTTGCATTCAAGAACCACAAGAATCGTGAATGGGACAAGTACGTCAAGGGAGGAAGGAAGACTCCAGTGTTCGAGGGAACACTAGAGAACCAACGTGCTCATTGGGACGATTTCGTGAAATTCAAGGATTCGGAATTAGCTAAGGAACGGTCGAGAATAAACAAGAAGAATGCCGAAAAAAGGATAAGTTCCATAAGCTGGGGCCAGGTGGCTATGCGGTGGCAATGCCTAAGTGGGATAAGTCTGAGAAAGAGATGGAGGATGCAGGTGCCACTCCGGTTACTAAGAGCTGGCCCCCTAGGGTCAGGACTTGGTTCTATGCGCATGGGGGGGAGTTGGACCCGAAGACAGGCAATGTTTCGACGAGGGCAAGTCTGAAGGGAGCCGACGATGCAATACTTGTCGCAATAGAAGAGGCACGATCGGGGGTGTTCCAGCCCAACAGAGAGAACGACGAGCTTACACGTGCCCTGGGAAATCCTGAACACCCGGGAAGAACACGAGGCAAGGGCGCTATTCCGTGGTATGAGGGGTTCTCAGACTGGAACACCGACTACAGAACCCGTGCGAGAAAGAAGATTGCGGAGGAGAAGAAGAGGAAGATGGAGGAGGAGCAGAGGAAGCGGGACTATGAACGCCTTCAAGGCCTAGAAGCAAGTCAAGCGGAATTGGTAGTCAAATTCCAGCGGCAGCAGGAGCAGATCGACTCACTTACCCAGCAAAGGGGGTCTCAGCAGCTGCATCAGCTAGCGAAGGATCCAGCATTGGATAGCACCACCCCATCCATGCCAAGAAGCAGCGTGGGTTCCGCCCCGGACGACGCAATGCTGGGTAGATACCCCGTGGATGACATCACGGAGAACACTAGCTGCGAGCTACACGTCAAAATGAAGAACATATCCATGAAGGTGGCGGACGCCGTTGCTTTTACAAATCCCCCCGAGGCAACCTTCCATTGCAACCCGATTCCAGTGGGCTATGCTCGTGTCTTGGTTGATGAGGTGGTGGACCCATATTCGGAGCTAGAGCTTGACTATCCTGGAGGTGACGACGAGCGCTTTCTCGGAGACGCCAAACATCGTATCATCCTATGGAAAAAGGATTGCATCATCATTCGAAGGCCACCGACACCGCGTCAGCCGAATCCTCGTCGAAGTCCGCCACCGAGTCAGCAGTCTCCTGCTCCTGCAAGTCCACCAAGTCCGGCAAAGTGTCAGGCCACTCCTCCTCCAAGCCCGGCAAAGTGTCAGGCCACTCCTCCTCCTCCAAGTCCACCACAGCGTCAGACATCCACTCCTCCTCCAAGTCCGGCACAACCTCAGGCCACTCCTCCTCCAAGTCCGGCACAGCTTCAGGCGGCCACTCCTCCTCGTCCAACTCAGCCCCGTCAGCCGTCTCCGCCGCCTCAGCAATCACAAAAGAGACACTCCGCAGCTATGGTGCGTAGCGGTACGAGTCGAGGTAGTATAGGAAGTACAGGCGGAGGCAAGCGATATAAATATCGTCCAAGCCTCACGCCTCTTCCGCAGAGGGCTTATGACAGGTCCGAGGAGGAAATCGCAGCCATATCAAAGTCCGAGGTGGAAGCCCATTTTGCACCGAAACCGCCACCGCCGCCAAGGGAGAAAGTGCCTGAGGAAACGATTGACCACTTCATTCGTATGGCTCAACCACCAGCTCCCGAGCCTGTTGACACAGACTATGAGCGCCACATCAGGAAGTTAAATCGAGCACGTGTACGTAAGGAGGCGAGCTCGGGATCGAGCAAACAAGAAGCGGCTGTCAAAAAATGCGGGAAAACCATTCCCCAGCTGGGAGAACAGGCGGCGCAATTGATCCCCTCGCTTGTTGTGCCAACAACACGTGACAGTACGCGCGCCCAATATTATTGTGGGCAAACAATTTACGTTCCTGAGGTGGGCAATGTGGTAATAACGGAGGAGCATATAATGCAGGCTGAAGTTCTCAAAATCACTGTTGGACAACTCCTCGAGATCGAGCCCATGCCTGTGCTTAGAGAGGATGAAATAAAATGGAAATATGTCCGGGGCCAACCTTTGGTCGAGCCAGACAAGGTCAAGAACCTCCCAACGAGAATGTATGAATTGCATCAATGGTACATGAACATTACCAAGATTTCCGATCGATTGTCCCTCATGGTGAATGTCAAGGAGGATCATTACTACCATGAGAAAGCTGTGTCCGTTGAGTATTCTGAACTATTTCAGTTATACAATCAAGACGCACTCGACAAATCTATCGCCAGTTGCTATTGTCTGTAAGTGATTTCTTTCTGTAATTTAAGTCTCAAGCTAGCTGTAGTGATCCTTATCATTACCTATAATTATCCTCACTATATTCTTTTCTGTGGTATTATATGCAGGATGAAGATGTATGAAATGAGAAAAGGTGGATGCTATGGCATTGGGTTCATTGACCCAAACACCGTTAATGAATACACATGGAAAATAGATGAACGTCATCAAAAGGACGTAGAGGACAGCATGCTAGAGTTCTTGAAACGCCTCAAATACAATGAAGATATACTACTTCCTTACAACTTCCAGTGAGTCACACTGTCTTGTACTACAAATTCTTTGTTTTTGCCTACTAGCTAGCTACATGTTTTTGCTTACATATGCCCGCTTAATTAAGACATGCAAACGTGTGTGCATGCAGATTTCACTGGGTCTTGTGTATCATTAAAGTTGACGCCGGAACAGTTGAAATACTGGACTCACTACTCAAAGAAAAAACTGACTATAACATCTTGTTTGGGATAGTCAACAGGTAATTTCAATCATTATTAACTATATATCTCGGCCTATTTAGTTCGTCATTTCATGATATGAACCATTTAATAACCCCTTTATTCATTTTCTTTTTCGGTGGGCAGGGCTTGGGCAAGGTTCATCAGGGTTACGGACGGCGAATGGAAAGAAAAGCTTAAATGGGAAAGACCCAAGGTAAGTAATTAAGTAGTACTAGCTAGCTAGCTAGCTGCCATCTCTTTAATTATCATGCTTGATTAATTATTATCTGATCAAATTCCATTCTCGTAAAGGCCCTGAAGCAGGCGCAGGGGACTGATCTGTGTGCATTCTGCGTTTGCGAGAACATTCGCATGATGGCGTCCGAAAGGAGCAGATCTCAAAGACAGGAATGGGTACGCTTGTCAAAACATTATTCACAATTTTTACACCATTATCGATATCTAGTCACACAACTAATACACATGCATATTGATCTCCTTCTTAACAGTTCAGAGAGATGCGGGCGAAGCTCCTAGAAACGGAGCGCGTAGAAGCACTTCAAGAGGAAATAGCGGGATTTTTGCTCGACCAGGTTATAAATCCGAAGGGAGAATACTATTACCCGCTACCGCCCGAATGAAAACCACTTCCAATTGTCATCGTGCTCCGAAGGCCCCAATTAGGCTATAATGCAACTGGCTCCGAAGGCAACATGCACATGTAAGAAATTGTATATAGCTATACATGTGTGTATGTGTGAATTAATTAATATGATGGTTTGTGAGACATTGATGATATATATATGCATGATTGGTTCTACTAGAAATTCTATATATATATATATATGCATAACGTGTACAATGTGTAGTATCGTAAAATACCAGCAAACGAAAAAGAATTAAAATGGAAACACAAAATTAAATGAAAAAGAAATCATAAAACTAAAACCCCCCAAATCTTCTAGTACCGGTTGGTCTTACCAACCGGTACTAAAGGACTCCAGGCCCCTGGAGCTGACTCGTGCCACGTGGTTTCCCTTTAGCACCGGTTCGTGCTGAACCGGTACTAAAGGAGGGGGGGGGGGCTTTAGTGCCCACACTTTAGTGCCGGTTATGGAACCGGCACTAAAGGGCCTTACGAACCGGTGCTATTGCCCGGTTCTGCACTAGTGCTAGGGTACAGAAGTTGGATGATCTTGCATTGCCAGAGAAGTTTTTCTTAATTAATGACATGAGTTGTTTAAATGCTTTTGTCATTGTAGTCACTAATTTTGTGCAAATATTTTTTTTCTCAAAATAAGGATCAATTGACTCATCTAATCACAAGATCTTGACGCATCTCTCAGTTATTAAATAGAATGTCTTTTCTTTTCCTGAGGTAAAAATGTAGGATAGGTGCGTTAATGAATTTCTTGGCAACTAGAGAGGTAACCTCTCACTTGAGGGTGAAGGGATAGTCACCTACTCAGGTATTGATAAAGGACAATTGTTGTACTCCTCCGTTCCCAAATAATTGTTTTTCTAGCCATCTCAAATGGATTACAACATACAGATGTATGTAGACATGTTTTAGAGTGTAGATTCATTCATTTTGCTTCGTATGTAGTCACTTGTTGAAATATTTAGAAAGACAATTATTTAGGAACGGAGGGAGTAATTTAGAGTATAGTAAGTATTGATAAATTATTGGCATCACTGTTTATGTCTGTATGGCATCGGTAAGACGGTAAGCCTCATTGCTGGCTGGCTGGTTGCTATTGAGATCGCCGGCCACACCCTCATTTTCCTTCTCCTCGTTTTTTTCCTTCCTGCTCCCAGTTGTTTTCCCTCCTCCACAACTCCTTCCAATGGATCCGGTGGCGCATCAATTGGGTCCAACGGTAACACCATCCATTTCGAGTCAATGGGAAGTCGACCCGCATCACGTGTCTCACTGCTAGCTGTAGTAAACCAATGCACTGCCCCTGCTTTGCAAACACGGGAGATAAGTTTAACAACTGGCAAGACAAGATGTTGTGTTTCCAGATGCTTGCTTGCTTAAAAGACTTTTTTTTTAACTAAACCCCAAATGCACAGTTCTCTAAGCTTGCCAGTACCGATGCAAATGCATGCTGGAGCTAGCCATTACGGAACGGCAACCACTATCTGTGTACTCTGCACACTGACTAATTAACCCCTTTCAATCGACTGGGCGAAACAGAGCTCCAAGCGAGCATGGATTTCATATTTTTCTCCTTTCCCAATGTTACATCTAAGGCTTGACATAGCAGCCCAGGATCTATGCATGCTGGAACTACCCAGTATGAATTGCTGGCACTACCCAGTAAAAATAGAGGGTAGTGTTGAAACATAGCCTTCAAGGCTTCAACCATGCTTGAAATTCATAATATGATTTATTTTCTTCTACCGTGGATAACTAACATGGCAAGCTCTGCTTTTCAAATTTGCCCTGCACCTGTAGAGTGAGATTCGGCTGGGTTTCTTGTGCCCAGAATGGCCCTGCGCAAGTCATCAGAATAGCTAGCCACCTCAATGAACAAACAAGAAAGGTTTGCCCATCCCAGGCCAAGCTGCTCTCGAAGGACTGGAAGGAAGTCTTAAAGTGATGCCCCGTGGATAGATCTTGAAGGCATGCTGTTGGAATTAACCACGATGTATGTGGTGCTATGTTCGGCTTGGACACCGATAAAATCATCGAGTAGGATTAGAATTAGTACTAACAGAGTAGGTTAGGCTATTAGTCCTACTACTATATATACATGTGTATAGCCCCTGTACTTTGTACCGTGGTTTGTGAGATCAATAAAGCAAAACACCAGGCTCGAGACGGGCCTGTGGCAATCATCCAAATACTTGTGTGCGTGCGTTTGTTTCCGGCCGGCTGGCCGCCGTGCACGTACGGTGTGATTTTGGTGTTGCCTACGGAAAGATCGATCAGGAGCAGAGTAGCTAGTACAAGCTGGCTTTGCACTATGGTGTGTATCGACATAAAGCACTTCGTCGAGTTTTTCACCGAGCTTCGTTCTTCGTCGTCGTTTGTCGTCGGTCGTATCGCCGTCGCCTGAAGTACTCGATGTCGGGACTGGGCCAACACATGCATGTACAAATTTACTGCCAGCAACTTGCAGCAAATGGGCACTAGAAGAAAGTGACGAGCTGTAAATTTGCACATAGAACACAAGTGTAATCCTGCAAGTATAAAAATCTCCCGCTGCAACTCTTCTGAATTTTCCAACCTCGAGCAAAGGAGGAAATTGTACAGCAGTTCGCCTTGCCGGGAAATTTGCACACAGAACACAAGTGTAATCCTGCAAGTATAAAAATCTCCCGCTGCAACTCTTCTGAATTTTCCAACCTCAAGCAAAGGAGGAAATTGTACAGCAGTTCGCCTTTCGACAACTCTTCTGAATTTTTTGGGACTGGGGCTCCATGTTGTTTCACCTTGCCGGGAGATTATAGCATCTCGCTACATGTAATTTTGTCTTTCCCTCTGCTTTCCCTCCTCTAATACCCATGTACTCTCTGAGATATGTAACACCCTGACGGTTGGCAATAAAGGTTCAGGCAGGCGTAAGCCCGCCATTGACGCATCAAAAAAAATAAAAAAAATTATACAGCAGTTGTATAATTTTTTTTGAGGATCTGACATCTCAGTTGCGAAACAAAAAGATTTTGGTTGCACCAATGAGATGAGAGCTGCAAGTTCAGCCTCTTTTCTAGTGAAAACAAGGAAAGCTTAGCACCGCATAAATTCAGATCTGAGAGAGGTGTCATGATTTAGATGTGCAATAAAAGAACTATGTTTGAACATGTCTTGGGATACCGACACGGTTTAGACGGTGGCCTTTCGACAACTGATGGGGCGAGCTGCTCACCAAGAATAATCATTTAGTTCAGGACCAGACATTGCTGGTGGTACTGCCAGAGCCTAGATACACGTGATAAGTTGTACCAATGCACGTTGTACCATGTGCATATAGCACAGTCAAAACCTAGATCCATGAGATTAGCTGAATCAAAGGACATCGTACCATGTGCACTTGCTACATGCTTAGCTGTAGGGCTCCCCAAGAAACAAGTGGACAAAATATATGAGAATAGAGGACAAGTTTCTTTGATC
>LT934117.1:729428950-729450303 GCA_900231445.1 Triticum turgidum subsp. durum | reverse complement strand
GTTGTGAGCGACCATGGACCTCGCGACGGGGGCCATGGGCAG
Source organism: Triticum turgidum subsp. durum (assembly GCA_900231445.1). NCBI lineage: Eukaryota > Viridiplantae > Streptophyta > Magnoliopsida > Poales > Poaceae > Triticum > Triticum turgidum. Next base: position 729,450,261 of record LT934117.1, on the reverse strand, counting down.
CCTGCTCCTCAAGCTTGGCCAACTCCTCACGGAGGAGTACAAGCTGCAGACGGGTGTCAAGGAAGATGTTGAGTATCTAAAGAGAGAGCTGGAGAGCATGTATGCTGCCCTCCGCAAGGTTGGGGGCGTGCCACGAGACCAGCTCGACGAGCAGGTCAAGTTCTGGGCCAACGAAGTCAGGGACTTGTCATTCATAATGGAGGACATCATTGACAAGTTCCTGGTGCGCGTCGAGGGAGCTGAGCCAACCATCAAGCCACACAAACTCAAGAAGCTCATGAAGAAGATGGGGAACTTGTTCAGCAAGAGCAAGACTCACCATGAGATCTCGGATGAGATCAAAGACATCAAGCTCCGCGTCAAGGAGGCGGCTGACCGACGTGATAGGTACAGGGTCCACGACATGGTTGCTAATCCAGCTGGTGCAACCACGGTTGATCCTCGCCTATTGGCTCTGTACAAGGACCAGAAAGAGATCGTTGGTATTGATGATTCATTGAATGATCTAACCAAGATGATGAGTGATGGAGATGGTGATGCATCCAAGCAACTCAAGATACTCTCTATTTTCGGATTCGGAGGCCTTGGCAAGACAACTCTTGCCAAAGCAGTGTATGATAAGCTTAACACGCAGTTTGATTGTTGTGCTTTTGTTCCGGTAGGACGGAACCCTAGCCTGAAGAAACTTCTCAATGACACACTCCTTGAAATTGCTGGGCAAAAGTACCTGGAGTTGGATGAAAGGCAGCTAATCAACAAGCTCCGAGGATTACTCGAGAACAAAAGGTATGTGACCTATTACGTAGTTTCATATACTTCAAGTAGTAAATAGGGGGTTGCATGAAAGGCTACCAATAGTAAATGGGGGGGGGGGGATAGTATCAACCCTGAGAAGAAATGAGTTAGAGATGAGTGGAAATTTTGGTTTGAGACATATTACAAGACAAGGGTTTCGATGTCCTATCATCACTTTGTGTATTTTGCAAGAAAATATGTACTTGTTTGTGCATAATAATGTATTGTATGGAGTTTTTCTACCTTCTTTACTATAATTTGGGTTGGGACTTCCATCAAATGTTTGATGTTGTTTCATATATTCTAGAATTTCTTACAATTGATGTCAATTCAAAAATATATCTAATAGTTGAAAGTATCTAGATTAGGAAATATTGTTAATCAAAACTAGAATTCTGGACGATGAAATGGAATTAAACTCTGCGCGTGCATACATGTCTCTCTCCTGGATCCCTCCATGCCGTGATTCAACAATGCAACTTTAGATTCCTCAACAAGTTGGCTAACATGCATCCATCCTCTTTTTAAAGATATTTTGAATACTTAGGGGCCTTATAAAATATTTCCACTAATTTGTTATAACCCTTGCACTATGGATGGTGATTACAGGTACTTGATTGTCATTGATGACATATGGGATAAAAAAACATGGGAACTAGTCAAGACTGCTTTGGTGTGTAACAATTGTGGAAGCAGGATAATAACAACTACTCGTATACTCGAAGTTGCCACAACGGCCAGTGAAGTATACAAGCTACAACCACTTTCTCTTCATTTATCCAAGGATTTATTTCATAGAAGATTATCTTGTGGTGCAATAGAATGGCCTAATCATCTGCCAACAGAGGTATACAATAAAATTTTACATAAATGTGGTGGTGTACCGTTGGCTATAATCACAATAGCTAGTTTGCTTGCTGGTAAACCTGTGGAGTTTTGGTCTAAGGTATACACTTCAATTGGTTTTGGGCATGAAGAAAACGAAGATGTGGAGAACACAAGGAAAATACTTCTATTTAGCTATTATGATCTACCTTGTCACCTAAAGACTTGCTTGTTGTATCTGAGCATCTATCCTGAAGATATTCTGATTAAAAAAGATAGTTTGATATGGAAGTGGGTTGCCGAAGGTTTTATCCATGAGGAACCAGGGGTAGGACTATTCGAGATTGGTGAGAGGTACTTCAACGAGCTGGTGAACAAAAGCTTGATAATGCCGGTAGAGAGAGATCAATATAATGGTATCATAACTGGTTGTCGTGTCCATGACATCATGCTTGATGTGATATGCCTATTGTCAAAGGAAGAAAACTTTGTTACTGTATTGGATAGTAACGAGCAATATACAACTTCACATTGCAAAGCTCGTAGGCTAGCTGTTCAACATATAGGCCAACCTCTGTCCAGCACGTCAACATTACAAGCAAGGTCACTTAATGCAATTTGCAATGCTGAGATGTTCCCATCACTTTCATGCTTTGATGTTTTGCGTGTCCTAGCTTTGGAAGGCAATTGTAGTTCGTATAATCCTAATTATCTTGAGCATGTTGGAAAGTTAGTTCACTTGAGGCACCTCAAACTAGGGAGCATTGGTATCCGTGAGCTCCCAAAGGAAATAGGACATATGAAGTTCTTGTTGGTATTGGACTTGGGTCAAAATAGGATAAGTGAACTTCCAGAGAGTATTGGTGGACTAAGTCAACTAAAGTGCTTGAACATGTGTGAAACAGAGATTGTAGTGCCATGCTGGATTGGGAATTTGACATCTCTGGAAGAGCTATGCCTAGGAGAAGTTGATGTGCAATCCAACTTTGTGATAGAACTGGGCAAGTTGACAGAGTTGAGGAAGCTCCACATTTCTGAAGAATTAGACTTATCCGATGATTACGCAATGAATAGTTGGGCTGAGTCTGTAGCCAAACTCAGCAAGATCCAAGTCATAGACATTGAGTCAATTTATGGGTGGAGAGTCTCCAGTGATGAAGAGAAACCCTGGGAACAGTATGCCCTCTCTCCACAACTCCGTGTTCTGCGCATGGCCTACCTAGAACCTGGGCTGGTAGCAAGGATCAATCCGAGGCTTCTTCCCAACCTGTCCCATTTAGAACTGTTTGTATACAGTCCAGATCTAGATGTGTTCGGGAGCTTGTTTCCCTCCGGCTGGACATGTTGTCAGCTCTCCACCATAACACCACGGGAGGTGCAGGTGCCTTCCTCAAGCTGAGGGTATTCAAGACACCAGCAACTCTTCGCTCGTTTCAAGAGGGAGATATGCCGGTCCTTGAGTCTCTCGGGTTCAGCGTCGTAGCACAGTCTAATGATGATGTCATTAGCTTTGACTTTGACTTTGGTAGCCTAGGGAACCTCCCTTTGCTTCAGCATGTCTTCGTCACTTTATATGCCCCTCCCGCGGACCACGTGAAGGTTGAGGCAACGGCAAAGCGTGCAATTGATATGATTCCCAACCGTGTCAGACATTATATCGCCACAAAGGATATAAAGGAGTGGAGTCGGAGGTACGTAACTAAGTGTATATTTATTTATTCGTTAGTGCTGATCTCCACAGGCAGCTAGCCACGCAGTATCTCACAGATCTTCTTTTCCCCCCTTTTTTTTGCCAGATTGACAAACAGATTGAGCTAAGCTTGCGGTGCATCTTCACCTGCGGGAATCAAGAGGTACATAACTCCCTCTATATGTATTTATGTATACACCTTATCTGTTTTTTTCTTTCTAGAATTAATAACAGCAGTTGCCAGTCAACTGTAAAAAAGTCGATTACCAATCTGCGCGCACGATACATATGTCTCTCTCTCATCATTTTAAACAGTAACCGTTGATACTCCAAGTATCCATTTACTGAGAGTTACTCCATATATGCAGGCTGGCAGCGGTGTTAACAATCACCGCGGAAAAAGAAAAAATAATATCAGGAGGCTTCCGTTTGTTTGCCCTATTTATTGTCTTTTAAGCAAAGAAAAAAACACAAAAAAAATCTAGTTATTTTACTCTCTTTTCAAGAAATGGAAAATGAAACCGCACAAAGCCAAAAAGAAAAAAAATTCTAAAAAAATGCTTGTTTGTTTTACTGCCTTTTGTAGTAAAAGAAAATGAAAATCACACAAAAAAATTGTTTATCTGCCTTTCGTAGTAATGGGGAAAAATCACACACAAAAAAGTTTGTTTCAAGAGTAGTCTGTTGATTCGCTGTTCACTCAGAAAAAGAATTGTAAAAGAGGGTCTTGGGGTTTCGTCACAATTTATTTGGTGTGTCATTTGGTTTTGTATCTTAGGTCTTGGTTTTGGAGATCGTGCTTGTCCGTGTGTGTCTTGTTCTTTGGGTTTGGGTTTTTGGTTTGGTAGGGTTTGATGTGTATATGGGGGTGTGTGGAGTGGGGGTGTAACTCCGCCTATGCTAAGATGATGTTACGCTTCATGTTGCATTAGCCGGTCTCAAGCCCGGAGAAAGGAGGAGGGGCCAAACTCTGTTTATTATGAAATTGTGTGACCATCTTATCTTCTTATGCTTGATTCTACCCATTACCTGTAGCATTTGCAGAGGCCGGGGAGTCCCCCCTTTTCGGAAAAAAAACCTGTAGCATTTGCAGAACCAGAGTATGCAGCTGGTTTTTGGCATTTCCTTTTTGCCTCTTAAAGTTCCATTTCCATTTAGTGTTATTTTTCCTGAGGGTGCAGCTATATCCTGGCTTCCGTCCATACCCATCTCGTACATGATGTCTAGGAGATCTAACGGGCAAAAGAAGTATCAGATATGGCATGTTTGTGTGTGAAAGTTTTGATGTAAAGGTGAGGAGTCAGTATTTTTCTGTCTGTAGTTTGATTCATGTTTTTAGGATCTGGATTGACAAACTGAAGCTCTGGTTGAAAGAGCAAACTTATGCAGAGAATTCGTTGTTGTTGATAGGAAACTACTCTTGGGACAGGCTTACGCCAGATCAATTACCAGCTGCAGATCTTCCTATTTGGATTGCTGCACAAAGGGCAGTCTCTCGTTATGAAGGATCTCTGCAGAAGCAACACTAAAGTCTCATATTGAAACAAAGCAATCTGAAGGTTATTCAAGGTTAGATTCCGAGTGGCGCAACTTTGCTACTTGCTATTTTAGGGGCACAACTTTGGTTTCTGCTTTATATCAACTTAGGCAAATCCACTTGATTAGTATTAGCGGAGAACCTCATAAGCACTTGCTTATTATAAGATTCCACAGTTCACATTCTCATTTTCCGTTGTGTACATGCTTCCATGCCACCAGAACCCCGAAAGTACCGCTGTCACCCTTATTTATCAGTTTCTTTTCTTTTCCTACATATATTATCGTTGAAAGAAGTGCGATATAATCTGCATTAAAATTTATACTACAGGGTTTTCCCTGTTTATTTGTGGTGCCTCCGTTGGTACTTGACCACTATATATTCATGAATTTATGAAGTATATTCTGCTTTGGCGAGTGCTAGGCGCCGGCGCACCGGCCCAAATTTGGGCCGGTCGGACCAACACCGCACGATTAAACAATTAGGAGCCACACGATTCTCTTCTTCCTCCCTCAGCGCCTTCTTTTAGAAAAAGTTCCCAGTGCCGCCATGGACGAAGACGCGCCAGCCTTGAAGCACCTCCCCAAGTGTCTCCCCTATCGCTGCCCTCGCCGCCGGTCGCCACCGCCATCACCGGTTGCCGCCTTCGTCATCGGTCGTCGCCGCCGCCTCCTGTGTTTCTCGCCATCATAACATCTGCCTGCGGTTGCAGCTCCCCTGGGGATGATTGCAGCTCTGTGGCCGCCCCTCACCGGCTCACCGGGGCCGCTCACCGGCTCATTGTCGCTGCTCGCCGGGCCCGCTCGCTGATTGGATCGTTGCCGCAAAAAATCGGTTGCTAAAAATAACTGGTCGCAGCTCTGCTTCAGGCAGTTCCAGCAAAATCGAATGCTCGTTGTAGCAAAATCAAATGATGGTTCCAGCAAAAATGTGCCTCACCGCCACACCTCATGAAGAAATTATGTTCCAGCAAAAAACCTGACAATGCAGCTCTGATCCACCGGCTGTAGCAAAAAATGTACTAGATCCAGCAAACCAAGAAAACGATGGTGGCAAAAATTGCGAAACAAAAATTGAAGTTGTCCCAGGAAAAGTAAATAATGCCGATGTAGCAAAAAACCAAGCTTGTTCCAGCAAATCAAAAAGTCAGTGATAGCAAACTTGCAAATTTGGCGGTGGTCTCAGCAAACCCAAACGCCCGTGGTAGCAAAAAGGAGATTGGTTCCAGCAAAATCAAACGCCTGTGGTAGCAAAAAAGAGTAATGGTTCCAGCAAGAAAAGCAAACGATGGTAGCAAAAAATCCTCCGTCCATCCGCTTGTTGTTGATTCCAGCAAAAATCCATGTTGGTTCCAGCTCTCCTGCTACATGGTTGCAGCAAAATCCCCTGCTCATCGCACGCGGGGTCATGCTCGCCATCTTGTTGTTTGCAACATCGACGTTGCCGGCCAGCAGAGCGTTGGCAGCTAGCGGCGACACTCGTCGCTGTTTCCACCGCTTGCTACTGCTACTTGCAGCTCCACTAGATGTGATTGCGGCTCGCCTCGCACAACACATCAACAGCTCGTACGCCGGCCCCGTGCGGTAGCAGCTTCGCTGGCAAGCAGTTGCAGCGGTGGTCGCGGCAGCGAACGCCGGCGGAGGCAGCTGGGCTTGCGGGAGGGAGGGGAGGTTGTTGACTGGAGGACAGCGAGATGGATGGGCAATGGATAAGAACGAGAGGAGAGCCACCCGTGTAAGCATATAAGGGAGTCACATGGGCCATTAGCAGGCCACGTGGCAATACAAGTTGGGTGACGCATGCGGGATCGAAGGGTGGGCGTCGCAAGATCGGAGCGCGACGATTCGACCGGCCGAAAGCTTCTCCGGTGCGCCGTACCTAAATGTTTCCCTTCTGCTTCTGCTTCAAGCCAATTGTTTTTGCCTAGAATTACCCTTGCAAACATATAGGAACCAGCAAGCAGAGAATCTTGTGGCAACAATACTTGGGAGATAATGAAAGCTTTCTTCGGCATTTTATTTGCCAAGTCTACTCTCCAGGTATCTAGGATTTGATACCTAAACACCTTTTCTTACCTGTAGCCTGTAGGTTATGGGTATAACTATTTATATTATGATTATGTAGTATTCGTCATGTTGTGTGAAATATGTAACCATTGGGAGATGGTCTAGTGGAAGTGTGGAACAGAGGACTGGCCAATGTGGAAAATGTTGATGGATCTTAAGCATAGATAGCCCTTCAGCAGAGCTGTAGTAAACAATGTGCCGAAGGAGATTCAAAACTCTCCCTATTTTACTTTTGATAACATTAAAAGTAGACGCATCTACAATGATGCATATATTGTTGTAAACTTGCCTTGAGATAACAGAACGGGTAACACCACCATGATGCAGAAATTCAAGTGCCTTTTGCAATGTGAATGACAGTTAAGACTGAATATTATCACACTTGCCTGCAGAATAGTTGTAGTTGCACAGTATCTGGCTAGTACTTACCAAGAGGTTAGCGATTGAATACTAACTATGTAAGCATGTTCCATCTTGATGCTTACCTTCCCTGGTGCATACACAAACAGAAGACTGTACTTATCCAAGTTGCAATCCCCTGTTCACCGGTGCTCCTCCCCCCTCGCGTCCCCTGTTCACGAGGAGAGGAAACCGCGGTCGCTAAAGCCCCCGACACGAGAAAAGTGACGGAGAAGAGCGGGGAGGCCCGAAGGGAGAAGAATGAATAGCGCGGCAGCAGAGGTTCGTCACTGGCAGCTGGAGCGGTGGTCGAGGGCGACGGCATGGGTCTTCCCAACCATGTCTTTGTTTCTTTTCCTTTTTTTCAGGAGAAAGAGATTTTTTTTTGAGGGGAAGGAGAAAACGAGATTTTTTTTTGAGGAAAAGGAGAAAAAGAGATAGGCCGAGGCTGCACTCAACTGGGCCGAAAGCCCATCGTTCCCGCTAGCAACTCCATCCCGCGTTCTGGACTTCTGGTGCCCATTTTGGTTTTCGGGTACCCCTATTTCTCGCATTACGTGAGTAGAGCCGTTTCTCCCGCTGAAGACGCCGCGCAGTCGGGCCGGCCCACTGTAGTTAATAGTTTCTGAAAAACGAGAGTTAAAAAATGGCGCTAGCTAGCGAGGGATCGATCAGTTGATTCCCGGCGCTGCTAGCCACTGTGATATAGGAGTATTAGACTAGTCGTACACTATGTAGAGCACGGCCAACTAGAAGGAAAATGAGCCGGGTTTTACCACGTTTCTTTTCTTTTCCTGTTTTTACTTAATTTGTCTTTTCTTTCGTTTCCTGTTTTTACTTTATTTTTCTTTTCTTCCTTTTCCTGTTTTTACTTTATTTTTCTTTTCTTTCTTTTTCTTCATTTCTACATGTCTAATTCAACATTATTTTTCTGTATTTTTTTCTTTTTACCGGTTTTCACATGCTTATTCCAAAAAAAACCAGTTAACAGACACAAAAAATGTTAAATAAGTACTCCCTCCGTCCAGAAAATTTTGTCCCTCAATTGATGTATCCAGCACCAAGTTAGTGCTACATACATCTATTTGAGGAAATAGCTTGGGGCAAGAATTTTCGGACGGAGGGAGTACTAAAATGTTGAACGAGTATTGATGAACTGTTGAACAAGTATTCAATAAATGTTGAATAACTATTAAAATTGTTGAATGAGTATTTAAAAAATGTTAACAAGAATTTGAAAATGTTGAATAAGTATTAAAAATGTTAAACAAGTGTTAAAAAATGTTGAATGACTGTTTAAATATTGTTGAACATGTATCTGAAAGATGTTGAATAAGTATTAAGAAAATGTTGAATAAGTATTAAAAAAATGTTGAATAAGTGTTCGAACAATGTTGACATGTATAACAAAACTGTTGATCATGTATATAAAAAATGTTGAACAGGTATTCGCAAAATTTTGGGCAAGTATTTGAAAAATGTTGAGCACGTATAAAAAAATGTAGAATGAAAAAACAAAAAGAAACAAAGAAAAAAGAATGAAAAAAAGTTGAATAAGTATTAAAAATATTGAACAAGTATTTGACAAATGTTGAATAGGTATTAAGAATTGTTGAATGAGGTTTAAAAATGTTGATTTGTTTTTGGAAAATGTTGAAAGAATGAAAAAGTGGAGAAAAAAAAAAGAAACAACAGAAAGGAAAAACCAACACATGATGATAAGTATTTGAAAAATGTCAAGCATTATCTGAAAAAATTTGAACAAATATTTGAAAAAATGTTTAACAAGTATTTGAAAAAATAATGTTGATCATGTATAGAAAAATGTTGAACACGTGTTTGAAAAAAAATATTGAGAGCATATTTGAAAAATGTTGAACAAGTGTTTGGAAAAAATATTGAGAACGTATTTGAAAAATGTTGAAAAAGTATTTGAAAAAATGTTGATCATGTATACAAGAATATAGCTAAGCCTCGAGAGGCCTCTCTAACAGGAATGTATGCAAATTTATGGAAACGTGTAGGGCACAAGGGATTTAAGCATAACAAGATCAAAAAGAGGGATTTTGGTCTCTTGTAAACAAATAATCACGCAACCACGGGAGGCAAACCACATAAAATAGAGCTAATTGTTTCTCAGGAGAGTTTAAACCACGAACATTCCAACATAAAACATTTCATTCACGGTAAAAAAACATAAAATATTTCAGATCTGCAAAAGTACCATAATTAAATTATGAAGAGGAGCTAGGCAAATGAAGAGGAAGATCCATCCACCGTCTTATTCAGAGCCTCAACAGTGAGCTCTTCTTCAGGTATGGAGCAGAGCGATTTCTCAACAACAAAAAAAGGTATGGAGCAGAGCTAAGTTCTCACCGACTGCATAATTGGGATAATTGTTGAATCAGGAGGCACTTGAGCCTTTTCTTTGCCCTGCATAGCTTCAGCAGACCGTCGGAACATATGTTTCTCTTTCGTCAGTTGTTTTTTTCTCTGTCTTCTGATTTTCTTATTTGTTACCTTTTTGTTTATTCTTGGGAGGTAAAATATTTGTTTTTCAAAGAGTTATATGAACAATTCTTTAGATCTGCAAAAAAAATTAAAGTATAGCTTTTCAGTACATGACCATTTACTTCAGTGAGAACATTTTTTTTTTCTAAATTTCAAGTAGTGTGATTTTTTATTATAAAAGTACCTGAACATTTTACCTGCTTCTTTCTTATAATTGTTTTGACAAATACATAATTTTATTAATACATGATTTTTCAAAATATATGGTGAACATATTACTAACCGTTGGACAATTTACAAATGCACTGTGAGTATTTGTAAATACATAATGTTTATTATAAAATACAAGATGAACATTTTTTTAGTTACACATTAAAATTTTAATTCATGTCGAACACTTAATATTATAGGATTACTATTTGTTTATTACACATGGGAATTTGTCAATACATGATGAAAATTTTCATAAATACCATTGTTCGGGAATTCGGTAACTGGTAACTGCTCGGTTGACTATTGATTAGCGATTAATCGGTTAATCGGCCATTTAACTGAATTAATCGGTCGATCATTAATCGGTTGCACGTGAGAATATATTGCAACATGTAACTAGTTTTTCACGTATTGTACCACATAATCCAATGCTCACAGCTACATATTATACATTTATACTAAAATATAATGTCGTAGGCCATACATGTGACAACAAGCAGCCACACATGAGACATGATAAGAAAAATTGAAATGATAGCCACACAACTTGGCAATATGCAGCCACACATAAGAAGATAAATAGCAGCCACACATGTGAACATGGAATAATTCACTACAAGGTTCAAGTTCAACAGAAATAGCATAATAGGTAATAAGGTTCCAGACCACAAATACTCAAATAGTTCTCACAACTCACATAGTAGCATCACAAGCATAAGTGCATAAGTGCATAATAAAGTAGCAAAATAAGGTCTTATTCTTATGGATCATAAATCATTCAAGGCTGCTGGGTGTCCTCATCCTCATCATCATCTTTGGTTGCCATCACACCATCATCAGACTCAAAATCAATGTCTTCCTCCATATCCACCCCCATGATCAGATTCATCATCATCGGAAACAAATTCTTCAACTTCATGTAGTTCTCTCACTCTTGCACTCCTATGAGGCTCCATAGCTTCGGTTGCACCCTCTGCTTCATCATCAACCATCACCGATTAATCAGTTTGACAACCAGTTAATCGTCTGACAATTGATTAAATGCCAGTTAATCGGCTTGACCATTTAATGAACCGAGTATGTGCTATTCGCCTCAGTTAGGCACTGAGTAGCGATTAAATGGGCATTTAAATGGTAACTCGGCCGAGTTCTTGAACAATGATAAATACACAATATTGTTTTTTTTCATGTAGGATGAAGAATTTTCAAATGCACCATGAACCTTTTTTTAAATAAATGTTGAACATTTTTTAATACACAATCAACCTTTTATATATACACGATGAGCATTTTATAATGCACCTTGACTATTTATACAATACATGATTAATATTTAGTAATTACTTTACGATACTTCTTAAGCACACGATGACATTTTTAAAAGACGCATTGAGAATTATTTTTTCACATACGCATTGATTTTTTTAAATATATGATGAACATTTTTAGATACATTGTTATATATTTTTAAAATCATGTAGAAGTGTTTCTAAATTATAAAATGATTTTTTATATTCTCGGATGTTTTTTGGGTATACGAGAACATTGTTTTTAAAATACAAGAATATATCTCTTTGGTATGATAACTTATGTTATATAAAAAGAAATTTCAAATAGACATGTTTTTTTATATACGCGAATATTTTATCTTTAAAACACTTGATTTTTGTGTAATTTACCCAAAAAATATATAAACAAAACAAAAAATGTAGGAAAATATGAAGATTTGGCAGTGCTGGGCCTAGCGCAGTACCACGCACTTTAGGCGACCGCCCCCCCATCGGAAGTTCGGAACTCCCATCCCATGGCGAACCCCCACCCCGCCGCCGCCTTTACCCGCGATGAGGCCGGCATCAGCTGCTGCGCGGCCCTGCTCTCCTGCGAGGCCGCGCGCTGCGCCTCGCCCGACTCTCTCGTCACCCACGGCAAGGACTGGGCCCACGTGGCCGCCGACCTCAGGAGGCTCCCGCTGCTGGAGACGGAGGAGGCGCCTCCGCGCCGGCCGCGCTCGCCAAAATGCCCGCCGTGCACGGGCCCTTTCGCGCGTCGGCGGGAGTCCTCCACCCGAATGTGCTGGCCGAGCTGCTGAAACCAGCGGCTTTGATTCTGCTGGCCACAAGCCTTGCTGATGCTGAGCTATGGAGAGGTATTGCATACCTTGGTGGATGCAGAACAAGCTTAGCGATTGCTCAGCATCAGCAATGCCCTTGCGCAGAGCATGCTGATGCAGCTTAGAGACCATGCTACCGGCGGAAAGGGCGCTCCTCGCGTGGATTCTGCAATGGTTACGGATTGGGGAACCAAATTGGAGCCCGTTGTGGATAAAGTGAAGGAAGCTATGGGGAGCCTAAAGTGAATTAGCGAGGAGGAGGTTGCCTAAAGTTCCCAAGGTATGAATCAATGAACCACTGCACACCGTTTTTTGTTACTTATATTCAGTAGATTTCAGAAGCATCTTTCTTGAACAAACAACCAGTCGATCAATTCCCTGTCTAAATGTTTATCCTTACTCCTGTCCTGCTAGGGAACACGTCACTTTGGGGCAGATCAAATGGCCATAAGGCGGCGGGCGGTTTCAGTGATAAAATGTTCATTTGAGATGCACGGTGCTGTTGACTAACTTAAGTGCACTGAGGAGGTACCAGATAGCAAAACTATACAGGGAAGATACCGAGAATTCTACCAGTGTGACTTTGACATTGCTGGAGTATATGCATGAGCCAATGGAATTCTCATACAATTGCTGGATAGGCTAGATATTGGCACGCATGATAAAACTATATCACACAAAGTTGCTTGATGTCATCCTGGAGATCTGCGGTGTGCCTCCTGACAAGTTCAGAATGGTCTGCTCAAGCATCGACAAGCTTGACAACTTGACATTTGAAGAGAGGTAGTAACTACTCTGTTTCTTGGCAGCAGATCATATTGACACTTTGCATCATTCTTTCGCTCTGTCGGCCGAGATGAGGTACCCTGTTCTCTCCCCCTGATCCTGGTTTGTTCTTCAGATTAGCATCCATTTATGTGATAAATGACTCTGTAGGACCAACACTCCTGAGCTCTCTGAAACCTTACATTTTGGATGTATACAGCCAAAATTTCGAAAACTGTCACTGGTAGTATTGAACTTATATGCATTCGACCATTCCCCTGATTAAATAAATGACTCTGTTGTCAATGTCCAAACACAAAAATTGGTTGTTTCCAAACACGAAACATGGTGTAGTTTGCTACAGTATGGTCGCAAAGAAGAAATCTTCAAGCATTGATAATACAAAACAGGGGTTTCTTCTTTGCTTCGCTAGGACAACCAAACATGTACGAAGCGGGAGTTCCTGGTAAAATATGTTAACACAAACTCTACATTGCCTGCATGCATTTGAAGGCAATCTACCTTCCTAAAATTCCAGCACTTTGGGCAAGAGACCTCCATACACCAACTGAACCATGTGACTGCTATTTAGTTAAATATAAGGTACAGAAATCTCAATCAAACACATGCTGTAGGATATATACAACCATAACCAAACACATGGTAAGTTCAAAAAGATCAATAATGGAAGTAACATTACAATAGAAGTACAAATTACAAGAATCAGTGACGGATTCAACAGTACCACATACATATGCATTACAAGAATCAATAATGGATGCAGTCTGTTTATTTAGCCCGCGATGATACGTACCAGATGATTTGTTGCTCAACTGGAAGATAATGTGACATATTCCAATCTCTTCACTCGGTGATTATCTTTGGCCACTTGCTGGCGTACTTTTCATCCAAGTACTTGGGGGTGTCCTTCAAATCATCTACCAAGAACTTGGTTATTTCATCTGCTTGATTACCAACACTGAGATGCACCTCTTGGAGGCTTTTGAGAGTCTCTATGCCGTAAATCCCTTCAAAGGCTTCGAACCGCATATCAATCCTCTCCAGTGCTGGCATTACCTCTTTTCCTGTAAGTGCAAAGCTCAGCCTTGGGACCAGAGTTGCAAAGAAGCGAAGCAGCTTTAGACTCTTGAATCCTCCAGGTGGAATAATGATCTCCCTGTCGGTAAGCTGTTTATTTTCCTCAAGAATGTCCACTATGTCCCTATCATCCTTGGCTGCACTGAGTGTAAAGGTGAGCGTAAACAATTTGGGTAGGTCCTGTATGAGCTTGAAAGTATCAGTCCGAAGAACCGTCACAGAAAGGGTCAGCTTATAGAGGTTATTGAGTTCTTTGATCCACTGTGGGGGCCTTTCCATCTTGCCAGACAATTCTAGGCCGATGATGTATCTTGGAGGAGCGGTCATGGTGTCTAGTGAGTTGATAAAATTAGAGCTCTCATCATTGATTGCCAATGTCTGCAGCCCGCAGCTACAGAGGTACTCAATGGAGGAGTGTAATTGTTTGAAGGTCTGACCACCTTCCCTTATATTGAGCTTGTAAATGGCAAGTTTCCTTAGCCCTGTCAGCTGATGAAGGCTTGCTACAGCTGATGAGTCCTCACCGATTTCAATCCCTGACAAGATACGAAGTGCTTTCATCGGCTCCTTGTTCTTCTCATGTGGCAACTTCAAAGCCTTCTTTGTGTTTTTGTTCCCTCCAAGCATGCTACGGAGCTGTTTGAGCTGCCCAAAAGCTTTGGGCAGCACCCCAACATCTGTCTCCCTTATGTCAAGAGTTTCTAGGTACTGGAGCTTCTCGATCTTTGATGGAATCTCAGAAATCTCTGTTCGTCGGAGGCTCAAATACTTCAGCACTAGCATTTTACATATGTCATTCATATGCTTATTTGTCAAACCCTTCCAGCCCTCAAGATCTAGCACTTGGATTATTCCATTGTTGAACGAATGGAAAGGGAGCCGTCTGTTCTGGCTTCCAAACGCTGTCAATGACCGCACTTGAGACAAGTTCATGCCTTTTGTGGAATTCCCATGCTTGGAACCACTGCTTTGTATGGAGAGTCGACGAACTTTGTTGCTAGGAGTTGGCATCAGCCAATGTCCACCAACGACAGTAATAAAATTCTCTTCACTTGACTTGGACACGATATATTCAAGGATCATGTCATGAACCTTAAATGATTTGACCTTCCCATTGCTGCTGTGATCCACAGGACGTATTATCTTCCTGCTTACAAGCTGATTGAAGTATGTTTCTGCCACTTCCTCTGCACTCAACCCTTGCTTCTCAGCGACGAAACATTCTGATATCCATCGCCGGGTCAGACGCTTCTTACTAATTTTTGAGCCCTTGGGGAATATGCTCAGATACAATGAGCAGGTCTTGAGATCTGCTGGCAAATCATTATAGCAGTAATCAAGTATCCTTGTGACCCCCTCCAATGTAAGCGGAGCCACCTGCTCCGGAAATAATGACTTGCAAACTTTACTCCAATGATCATTGTTTTTTGTTGGGTTGCAAGCCACAAGGCCAGCCATGGTGACTATGGCCAAAGGCAGGCCCCCGCAATATTTCCATATCTCCTCATGGACCGCTTCTTTCTCCCGATCTTTGCTGCCTTGTGGATCAGAAACACGATCATTGAGCCACTCTTTTGCATCGGCCTCACTAGGAACATCAGTTGAATGTAGATGATCACTTCCATCTCCTTCGGAGGACCCGGTATCAACAACTTGAGATCTTGTATCCATTCTTTCTCTTTCTTTGCTGCTTGGGGATTCAGAAACACCCTGTTGATATAGATTTTTGGAGTCAACATCACTTAGAACATTAACAGTGTGCAGATAATCAGTTCCATCTCTTTCTGAGCACGCAGCACCAACAGCTTGAAATCTTGTAGTTACTATCACTCTACTATCTTTTGTATTATCATGTGGCAACCAATTTCTAATGGTCTCCCATGTTTCTACAGACCATATATCATCAACCAAGAGGAAATACCTGCCAAGAAAAAGGAAACAAAATACAAGTGAGAAGAATGCATCACATCAATGTGGTGATCACCTAGATCTTCCCAATTTGATGTTTATTTATGCGTTAGTGATACAATACACAGTTCCTCGCATATTTTTTCAAAAACTAAGATGATATTTACCTAGAAATGTTAATTTTAGCTATATCTCATTGCTGAGCATTCAGTTATAAAAATTGCACAAATATTCCTTGTGCAACTTTAACAAAATTAGTATTTTGATGCTTAGTTAGCAAGGCACCACTACATGTATAACTTTGTATTTATTCTTTCTTCAAAACTCCCATTGTTCAGTCACCATCGTACTCCCACCGTTGTATTAAAGTTAGTACAAAGTTGGGTCATCTATTTTGGAACGGAGGGAGTACATACGTAAGAATAAAATTGTTACGCTAAACAGCTATATATAGAAAAAGCAAAGCTATGATTTGGAGGTACCTCCTTCCATCCAGCCGCTTTTTGAGTTCTTCGATAAGTTGGTCATGGTTCATTGTTTCTATCTTACTCTGAGTGATGCCATCATTGCTTTGCGGCCTGTGACCAGAGAGCATTGACACAACTCGCTTCACCGAGCTTGTAATGTCTTCCACTAGGCTTTTCTTCTCCAACTTCCCTGTGTTGCTGCCTTCCTTCTCCTCCTTTGACTTGATTTGACTATCTTTTGGCTTGATTTGACCAAGAATATCCCTGAGGACTTCATCTTCGTCAAAGTTCTGAGACACCGTGACCGATGCCCGGCAGTCAAATTCATTCCTGAAATCTCGGTACAGTGCCATGGCAATGGTGGTCTTTCCCACACCACCGAATCCAATCAAGGACACAACAGCTCGATGAGAGCCTTTATCACGTTTGGTTAGCCAACCCCCGAGCTTCTCCATGTCCACCTTCACTCCCACGGGGTTCTCTGTGCAGATGAGCTGACGGCTTGCAACCAAATGCTCAGCAATGCCATACGTAACAGCATGGGTTGCTCCGGCTCCAGAGCTTGTTCTTTGGTTTGGATTGTTCACTCCGTATCTGTTGCGTCGCTCAGCAATGTATTGTGCCCGGACCTTGAGCTCGGCAATCTTGGAAGCAATGTCTCGGCGAGGCCAGAATGTCCATACCTCGTAGATTGCCGTCACAATGAAAGAGCATCTTGCATCGCTGAGGGAGTCTTGAGGGAGCCGATGAGCAAAATCGTCGATGCAGTCTTCCATGTCATATGCCATGTCACGGATCTGCTTCATCCAGTTCTTGAGCCGACGATCATGGTCGTCCAGGGCAGAACCGAGGTCGCCAAGAAAGGCCTGCATGCAGGCGAGCTCGTCGTTGACGTACTGGATGTCACCGCGGACACCCCGGATCAAAGTGTACTCTTGAGCAAGGAGGCCACCCAGCTTGCCAAGGAGAGATCTCATGGTGGCTTCCGAAGCACCCACTACAAACTCCATCTTCTCCTCTGCTTTCAATAAAGGTCTTCTTTTTTCTGTGCAAGACTTCACCAATACAATCTGTCCCCTGTTGTTGTTGCTCTATGAAAGATGAAAAAAGGGAGATAAGGGTACGGTCAGCATCGAAAATAATTAAATAGAAAAAAGGCTCCACATGTCTAATCAGATCATGTAACAATTCTTGTGAATGTCAAATTGTCCTAATAAAGGAACCTATGTAAACTTAAGTTTTACCTAATACCGTTAAACAATACACCCAATTTTTTATGCATATATCATGGCTTACAGAATTGATAACCACAACATATATCAACACCACTATGTTACCCCCTGCCCAAAATGAAATGGAAACAAACAATACCTAAAGTTTCGCATCACATGTCTATGCTTGCATATGATGCTGAGGAAATTGTGGACATTATGCACTTCAAGAATTTACCGAATGTCATTTTCCAATTTATACTTTTTTTATATGTCACAGTGCTAATTAATTGAGTAAAAACACACTCAACGATAATGGTTGGTTGGTAACATCAATTGCCATGCAAGGGAACAAAAAACTACCAGACAACAGGAAATGGAGATTGGGAGCATAGGAGGCACCTGCAAACTGGACAATAAGCTGGTTGCTAAGGAGTCTTGAGCAGTCACTGGCCAGGGCATCCACCCTCGAAGGCGTCAGGTGCACAGGCGGACGCACGCCCTCGAAGGCCGCTGACCCAGCTTGCCAAAAAAGAGTCTTCATGGTCGTTCCTAATGACCCACCACAAACTTCATCTTCTTCTCTGTTGTTGCAAGCGCAGCAAAGTATGAGTTCTGCAGAAAGTTCAGATAAAGAATAGACAGAGTTCACTTCCCTTCCCACCTCCTCAGCAGTAGTCAATCTATAAAAGAAATGGAAAAATATTGTACAGGCTGCCATCATTCCATAAATCGTGGTGACAAATTAATTTAGAAAACGCTAGACCCATATAAACAAGTCAGCTTGGTATTCAGAATACCCAGGCTTCAGAAAAAAACACAGTCAAGTCAGAACATGAAACAATTCTTGTGAGTACTCAATCGTCCCCAACCAAATGACCTTTAAAAACATGGCAATTGGTACTGTTCGTCGTGGTGAAATTTTAATCACTGATAGATGCTAGATCTTTTAGTCTTTACTGTATTACGACTAGAAGATCTGGCCGGCTAACCACAAAATGAACTTCATTTTGTTATCCCACCAACTGACACGAAAAATCACAAAATTCACATGTAGCATCTTTTGTCCATGCTCGCAGAGACCTGCTGTGAAATCAATGTTGAAGAAATTCTAGAAATTGGATAGTCCAACAATTCCAGTTGATTGGCAGTTTCAACTTTTTTGCAACAAAAAAGAAGCTATGCTCTTGATTACTTCGATCTTCCCTTCCTCAAAAAAAAAAGCAAGAGAGAAACACAAGAAGGGCGATGAGCAGAGATGGGCACCTGTGACGCTGGCTGCCGAGTAGGCACTAGTAGTCAGTGGCCGCCGTCAAAGGCGGCAGCGGCGGAGGCCTATGGATGGCGTGGTGGCTCCCAGGTAGGGGGATGGATGGACTGGTGGAAACAAGAAGACACTGGGAGCGACGCAAAGGAGCTCGCGAATCACGGGAAAGAAGGCGGTGGAGAAATTAGGAGGTCCGGTTCAGTTGGTAGCAGCAGCTAATAGTACTAGTATACCAATATATGTGCTCTGATGGCCAAAGATAACTACTTAATTAATTATACTGTGCTTAATTACTAATTAAGACACATATATCCATTCTCCTGGCTATGCACATGTTAGGACCTAACGCCAAAAAACAGCCCATGATATGCATATAAAGGTTGCGGCAGCAATTAAATCATTTCAGTGCATTGTAGTACAATCTATTTGTCTAACTACCAGTACACAAGGCAAACGTTTTTCTGATTTAACTTTGACCACGTAACTAAAAAAATGCCAGGAAGAGGGAGAAATCATGATTCAAAAGATTTGTTCAGAGATATTGGAGGATTGAAATCATTAGATTTTGTTTTCGGCATGGCTTGCCACGTCCTCCTTTCACCTTCCGTCGCCACTTGATGTCCACCCCGACTTTGTCATTGTGCAATGTCGTCATTAGCATCATTTCGTCATTTGTCGGGCACACGATTTTTCTATATGAGTGAGGATACAACTCTCCTGACCTCTGTACCAAATGAATCACACACACCCAATCACAGATGTATGCTATATCAACTACATACAATCCGAGAACATATGGAGGAGTGGTAGCACTATAACCAAGATCCACGATTTCATAATTGTCGACAGTAAGTCAGTAACACCAAGATTGCAACCACCCGGCACACATATAGATAGCCTGCAAAAAAAGAAAAAGATACATTGATTGAGTCAAAGATCGTATCATTACGGCATAACCAGAGGGAGGGAGGTATAATGCTGTGTCCTTTTTCATTGTGCCTTTGTCTTTCGCTTTGGTCATGTCGCCCATAAAAATAAACATGAGTATCATCATTCAAGTTGGAGACGAAGAAGGCTGCTGCCCTCTCTGCTTTGGCTGATGCATGCATGGAGTAGCTTTGCTCGCTTGACAAGGAAAAACATCTACGTATTATTTATTTTTTGAGTATATATGTTCGTTGCTTCACAAGACAGCAAGCGTTGTTATATTGGCCGTAATATAGTGACGGTTGCTTTTTGTCTTGAGATCACAGTTTGGCATGCCATCTTCACTGGTCACCGTTGTACTAATATTAATATAATGAGGCTTTGCTCGTTTCTTAAGGAAAGCATCCACTGACATCCTATTCTTGGAGTAAGTATGCCAATCCATGTCACGCACCAAAGACACAAAAGAAAAATAATCTTGTTCTTCTTTTATCAAGGAAAGGAGAGCATCATGGTCCTTTCTTTGCTAGTGATATTCATTTATATATTTACAAGGATAGTGATAGCCACTGAGAGTAAGTTAGTGCTTTTTCAAAAGGAAAAGAAAGTAAAAGTAAAAACCTTTTGAATATAAAAAGGAAAAGAAGAAGAAAAATATATGAAGGCTTTTCTTTTGAGGGCACAAGAAATTAGGCAACCATCCGTGTCTTCTGGCTTTTGCTTGTTTGCAAATTTGGTGCAGATCTTTGAGATCGCTTGTGGGACTGGCCATTCATTAGAATAATCAAAAGAAGCACATATATTCTTCTGTGTCCCGTTGCACTATCTGTCACCACTTACTCTAGCTTTGCCATATCATGACGAGAAAGCTCCATTTTCATATTGGCTGGAATCAAAGCCGGTTTAACGAGCTCTCTCGCCTCCTTGTACTCTGGGACGGTTATGTTAATCTTATCGTTGTTCTGATGACCAGTGCAAGCGCCCATTTGGAGGTCGATATCCACGCTCCACCCAGATAGACACAATTCACAAGGTCGGCTGCCGGACCGGCGCCTGCTCCGACGGATCAGAGGCACTCCAGTCCAGCGCATACGGCCTAGGTGAGCCATGGAGGAAGCTCCTGTGACCGCAGCCACGGGGGCCTTGGGGCCCGTCGTAGTCAAGCTGGGTGCTTTGCTGGGCAGGGAGTACAAGCTTCGGCGCCGGACTCAGAAGGACGTCAGGTTCATCAAATCCAAGCTCAAGTCTATGCACTCTATTCTTTGGGCGGCATGGGAGAAGAAGGTTCTCGATGCCGAATCCAAGGACTTGAAGAAGGAAGCGCTGGATCTTGCCGACGATATGCATGACGCTGTTGACGACTTCATCCTCACCATGGAGTGCAGCAACAGAAACAAGCACCTGATGATACAGAGCAAGATCAAAGCAAGCCCCTTCCATGATTTCAGGGCAAGAGTAGATGAAGTGTCAGGTCGGTGCCACAGCAAGTGGAAGTGGGAGAAGAACAAGCGTGCTCAACCCA
>LT934117.1:729370533-729428574 GCA_900231445.1 Triticum turgidum subsp. durum | reverse complement strand
TGTCCGCAAGGATGCGTCAGAGATCTTTGGTATGGCCGTATGGAGGGATGACCTCATCAGATACTTGGTAGGAGGAGAAGTAGAAGAAGCAGCAGAAGGAATGGTGCAGCCGAAGCTCAAAATGGCATCCATTGTAGGGATGGCCGGCGTGGGGAAAACAACCCTTGCCAACCTTGTGTATGAGGAGATTGGAAATAACTTCCAGATCCAGGCTTTTGTATCCGTCACTCCAAGCCCTAACATGATGGAGGTTCTCACAAGTATTCTCCAGCAAGTAGGAGCTGAACCACTTGCTGGCACCCAAGCTAGGACAGAGGAAGATATCATCGACGCCATATCAAATTCCCTACAAGACAAAAGGTGCGCAAATTTATATAAAAGCTTCGGTTTAATTAGTTAATGTTTTTGAAATATGCACTGCGAGGTCCAGGATTTCAAATTTAGATTTAGGAAAACGTGATTTGAAAAACTAACTCGTTCAAGTTGTTTGTACTTTGAACAAAATCTAATAGAAAGACAGTGGATTTTGGCATAAAAAGAAGTTGATTTCTATATGAAACCGGCCATGAAACAATAGAAATTTGAGAATAAAAGAATTTTTTTCCATCTATATTTCCTTCAAATCTTCACTCCAGGTAGTTATCAATCGGATGTAAAGATCCGAACTCTAGGCTCAATCAGTACTACTAGGCAAAAAGTAAATACGATGCAGCAGTAACTATTTAAACTTTTTCGCAAATTTTCTGTTTGAGATTAATCAGATAAACAAATCTCATGTTCATCCACTTATGATTAAGTATAGATTTCTAGACTCAATTTTTAGTATCTACAAATATATTTACAAAAAGTTAGAATATTCAAGTTACTTTGATAAATAATTTAGAATCTATTATTTTTATTATATAAATAACGGCTTAGATGAAACAACAAAAAAGGCTTCAGATTTAGTATCCACAATCATTGGAAAATAAAATCCCAATTTAGGAGAAAGCCAGACAGATACGTGTGCAAACAAAATCCTCAGGAGAAGGACACGATGACGACGGACCACACTCTCAAAAGTATACTGAAAGTAGAGATATATTATCTTGATCCATCATATTTTTACACTCTTTCTTTTTAGTTAATCAATAAAAGACTAATTAAACATATAGAGCGTGTATATGACTCTTATTAGATTGATAAAGAATGTATACAGCTATATTTTACATAATAAATTTGGAACTACAATTTTAAGACACCATATGTTAACCATAAATAGTCCAATTTCAAAATATATTCCATATAAATATCAATAGGTGCATTTATATTGTAAGCTCAACTTAGGAGCACAAGTGTCATGGTTAAATAGATTAAGATGAGCATAAGCATGTTCTTTTATAAGGGCATTTTTATTAACTCAAAATGTAGCATCAACTGGATACAAATCATGATGAGCAACACCCAGCATCAACATATCTAGGATGCACACAACCAAACACAAATAGTTTAAAAATAAATTATAAAAAAGGAACATAACGGCACTAGTAGAATCAAATAGGACAATCACTATGCCTACATCAAAAGAGGTGATGGACCAATAAGGGGGTTATGCTGCTACCCATGTTGGGAAAAAACCCTCCATGGCCACCCACTCCATTCGTGAACACACCATCTTGAACAGCGGTTGGTACTCCGTACGGAAAGCATAGACCACGTAAGAAGCAAGTGCATACAACAACAAAAAATAACCTGCAAAGGAGAAGAAATTTTATCATTGAAACCAGATCATTAATTTCTACATAGCAGCGGGCGATTGTCGTAAACTTCATAGAGATTTTTTAATAGACTCAAAGTACTTAGTTTCTCGAAAAATGGTATGTGTGGTAGCGCTGTTGGCAAGGCAAGTATCCTCCATTCGGGTGCCACACGCATTCTAAAATATGACATCTAATTAATGTAATGAAGTGAGGAAGAAGTTACATTAATAACAAATGCATACATTTCAGAACATAACATACTATCATGGATAAATAATAATGGAATAAATGAATGAGATGAATGTCATCCAAGCGCCAAAATAAAGAATAAGTTTGTGCTCTCATAGAGCTTACAACCAAATCGAATTTATTGTATGAAATCACGAAATCATGATAAGTAATGAGGTATGCTATGTACACTCGGAAAAGAAGCCATTGACTTCAGCCTGAATCTCCATAGTGGTGATCCCATCCTCGTTAGAAATCATCTTGGAAGCAGCATCAACGTCCAGTTGCGACATCGTAGGGGCAACCATGTGCTCAACCTCCATGGTAACATTGGCGGTAACCTCAGGAGCACACAGCTGAAGACTAGTATAAATACGGTGTTGCACGGAATTGTACTCCCCAACCGTCTTGAAGTTCGCAAATCTCAGAGGGATCCACTCCGCCTCTGCACGCAGTTTCACATTGTACTTCAGCCGCTCAAACTGCTGCTGAAGAGCAGTCCAAAGGCCAGAAGCACTCCGCTTAGCCATATACTCATCTTTCAGAGTATGACATAGGTGATGAGAGAGTAAATGCAAAGCTTGGGCATTTTTGGGGGCGAACTTGGGGCTAGTAGGGACCCCTCACCGATCGCCCTCAGAAGACTTTTGCTCTGGAAAGATCTCGTCGTCCGAAGCCCATGTCGGGTAGTTTAGCCCGGTCTGGGCCAACTCAGGAAACTCCTTGTCGACGATTCCGGTCATTTACAATTTATGCAAAAATCATGAGATTACAGCAGGTACTCTTTTGCATAAATGCGATATTGATAAACTTATTCAATAAAAATAATGGTCAATTATTTAAACATGCTATTATATGACTTGTTACTTAGTGATTAAGAGTGCTAAATAATTAATCTAGACTAGTAAAATCATATGCAAAAGATAGCATGTTAAGCGCATGTATTACGTGAAAAACTGGACCAAAAATTGAATTCCCGAGACATTTTTAAGCCTAAATTTACATTTTGTTACCGAAAACAGGCAGTTTTGATGGCTTATGCGCAAAATATTACAGCAGGAATATAGTGTGTCTAAATAGAAAATACTGTGGGGCTAAAAACGCAAATTTCACGCACGCAGGAAGTTTCGGTCCTGCCCCCCATCTACGCTGTTCTACATTTCTTAAATAACCATGATACTCAACATCGCGCCCCCCACACAATCATAATGGCAGACGGTGAGACTGGAGAAGAATTCGAAGGTAAGCCCACTGATATCCCCTCACAGTCGTAACGGTCAATGCATCGCCGAAGTCGTGGCTGGAGGGGAAACCGATGAGGTTGCTCAAGCAAGGCGGTAGCCGTTTGTGCTGATGTCGAGGTAGCCGAGAGCGTAGGGTGGTGTAGCCGTGGTCGAGGTAGCCGTGCGAGGTACGTTGTGGTCGATGTCGAGTCGGTGTGGCCGATGTCGAGGTAGTCGCCCTCGACCTGGAAGAAGAGCGGTGGCAGCGGCCTGAGGAGGCGGCGGCGTCGGCTAGGTTACTAGCGTGGCGACGGTGCTCAAAGTGGGCGAGGAAGAACCTGACAGCTTGACGGAGACTGGCGCAGACGGTGGCGTTCCGGCGCCTAGGAAGGCGTCGTGGCGCATACCACACAGAAGTCGACGCGCGTGGATGATGAAGTGGACCGCATGCAGTAGCAGCACAAGGGTCCGTGCAAAGACCGGATGCGACGCTCACTACGGCTTGATGGGGCAGCGCAACGGTAGTGCGAGGGTCGGTGTAACCGCGGGGACGGCCTGGAGCGGACGACCATGGGGCAGCGGTGGACCGCGGGCCGTGTCACTACAGCCGAAAGGGGAGACGCAGCAGCAGCGTGCGGGCCGGTGCAATCGTGGGAACGGCCTCGCTATGGCAGCACGGACCGTGTGCTGTGGCGCTATGGCCTGGAAGGGCGACGCAGCGGCTGCGCGGGTCGATGCAACTACAGGGAGAACCACGGGGCGGCAGCGCTGTGGCCCGCGGGGCGACCCAGCGGCAACCCGTTGCTCGATCAGTGAAGGGTGCGATGTACTCGGGACAGGGCGGCGACGGCTGGCGCAGAGCGATGTGCGGGCAGACGCACAGATGACGGCTGTGACGGGTCACCGTGTCGCGCGAGGCCGCCGGGTCGGGGAAGAGGCCGTGTGGTGTCGCCGATGTTAGAGTAGAGGCCCATGGGGTCGACTGGCGGCGGCGGGCTACGCAAAATGATCTTAGATCGAAAAACCGAAAAAATGATCATCAATGCGACCGGTGAGAGAAAGAAAAACTCGGATCCCCACAATAATTATGATACTCAACCCTCACTATAATTAATACTTGGCACACGTCAATATACTCGGCGTACAGTGTTTTACATGTAGTGCCAGAAGGCAGACATTTCTGCCAACATGAGCACCGTGTGCCGCAGTTCACCACTACACTCCTCGTTCTAGATGGCCCAACCGAGAACTAGCTTTAGCCTAGTGGCAAGGGTGGGCAGTGGCACTCAGTGCAGCCAGGGTTCAAATCCTGTCAGGGTTGAATTTCTAGTTGCTCTACTTGTTAAAGAAATCCATAAAAATGGATGTATCTAGAACTAAAATACGTCTAAATACATCCATTCCTGGGACAAGTATTTCCGGACGGAGGGAGTATTTTTTAGATGACCGAGCAATTGCAATTGCCGTTAAATAGATGTGTTTCAGTTCACTGTCATCAGAGGAAGCCGTCATGCAATTGCAGTTGTTAAACAGATGACCCTTCGGTAGCATGGCCCAGCACGGGCACCCGGTAAAGCCTCAACTACTCCTACAAATAAGTGGCCGTGACTGCTGAGGGTGAGTTAACGTGTGCGTATTCTCATGCAGTCAATTGATTGGCCATGTATGTCCAATAGAAAAACGAAATCTGAGCCATTGGATGGGAATTGAATGGCACGGGTCATGGTGGAGGGGACTGTTCCCACTTATGTGCATTTGACGAATCACCCCCTAGAAACAGATAGATATAAAGCATCACTTTTGCAGCAACAACCTCATGTCCCGTATCCATTTTCAAATCTACAGAACGATTGATGCCAGCCCTTTACCCAAAAAGGGTTTCCCCCCGATTTTGCAGTAACAACCTCATGTCCGGTATCCATTTTCAAATCTGCAGAACGATTGATGCCAGCCCTTTCAAGCATGTCAATATTCGATTATATGTGAAAATTAAGTCATCCCCTTGACGCTCAACTAATATGAAACTGGATCATCCAAAAAAGAACTACTCCCTCCGTCCCATAATGTAAGACGTTATTTGACACTACACTAGTGCCAAAAAACGTCTTACATTATGGAACGGAGGGAGTAGTATTTTATACGAATTATGCAGCATAAAATTAAAGTCAACATTAAGCTTATATGGTATTACGCACCCACATTTGAATAGGCTGGTCAAAATCTATGTGAGCAAGATACTCCATTTCTGGGTCCCTTTGATCCACAAACAGTGATATATAACATGAGATGATTATTTTTATTACATGACCAGCAAAACTGAATATTAAGTGCTACTAAAATGATCACCGCTCAACGAGCATTGCTAATTAAACTGCACTAGCTTTATTATTTTGATCGTACACATACACGACAGAATATTATTCAGTTGACCTTTGCCTCCCGTTCTAATGATTGTCGCTCATCGAGCTTCATGTGCAGAGTTAGATAACACCAAAAAAAAATATGATTCGGTTCAACAGAGGAACTAAAGTTATCTTGCGGGCAAATAGCTTCACCCTTGCTGTCGTAAACAAGAGAAGTCTTTGCTAAACACTTCTTCTGTCCATATGTACTTTGGATGCTTCTGTTGACAGAGCATCACCCATCTACAAATACATGAACAATTTTGTAGTTTACATCAGAAGGCAAAAAATTGGAAATAATTATGTTCTTTGGTGGACTAAATGATTGTAAGGGATAAAAACAACAAAGCACACGTGAATACAATGAAATTTGGCTTGAGCTTGATTTGCACACGAGCCAAATGGTGAGCTCTAGCTCAGGTCGCGAGCTTAGGGATGAGCTCAAGCTCAAGCTTGACTCATCGGAGGCTTGACGAGCTCACAAAGCCCCATATTATTTTATTTACAAAATTCGACCAACACATTACACATGTGATTGAGCTTAAATTAAAATTCGACAAGCACATACTATTCTAACTTTCATGCATTTTTACTGATATTAATTCGATTGAGTTTCTGTTAAATCAGGGAACTCAAAAACTTCTTTCAAAACAAATATTGTGCTTAAACTTTTCATGCAGAACGCCAGATTTTGTAATATTAAACAGCTTACATATAAAAAAGACCCGGATGGGCACACTCAGGGTGTACACAGCATAAAAATACAATCTTATAACACAACTTAGCATGCAAATAGCCGTAGAAAAGAAATGCAGATGAAAAAGTCTTTCTGGTGTTAGAGAAACCTACCTTTGACCGTGATTCAGCTTCAAGTGCAGCATTGATGCTTCCCTCTGCTCCTTTAATTCACCACATGCTTTCAATCGACTTGGATTCCAATCTGCAAGGCGAAAGACTTCAACGAGCACCATTGAGAGAAGAACATAAAAGAACACCGCTGCACTCGTTCAGTATTCATATACTGGCACCATTGAGTATAGAATGGCATTTACAGCAGAATACTAGCAATGAACATTGACAACAGAATACTACAAAAATATAAAGATTTAGGGATTGGATTGGGGCCAAAATTTGGCACTTGATTTGCCAAATACTGGCGACTTTTGATAGTGCCAAAATTGGCATACATAATCTTAGCCTAAAAAAATCATGCCTTTTCAAGACTAGGGCCACAACTTGATTCAGCACGCAGAGGAAGCAGCCATGCAAAGCAGAATGAAACCACCATTTTCCAAATCAACTTTGGCAATATGTTGCAATGCATATTTTTTTTGCTACTTTCAGGAATGCACAAGAATCCCAGGACCAAAAGTGAAACAACTTCTCAGCCCATACCTGTTGTGCTCACCCCTTATATATATGTATTCAACCAAATTTCTGAATCTTTGGTTCGTAATCAGCTGAATCTCCTGTTTTTGGACACAAAAGCTTACAGCCATCAAGTGAAACAAAAAAAATTAAAGATATCTCCTCTTATCACATTGCACTAATTAATCATGCGTCTTATAGGCACTAAGTCACTAAAGGGTTACCACGTGACACATGTGGTAAGCAATCCAAACTATTCAAAAGAAAAGTCACTAAAGGGTTCACTCTCCCTACTAAACCATTCAAACCCCTTGCGCTGCATAATTTATAACTAGATCAGCAGCGCGCCTTGGCGCGAGCAGCGCGCCTTGGCGCAAGGGTGCCGGTTTCAACAATATGCCCATGCATGTAATGGTGAAGTTAGTAGAAAGTCAGGCTTATCATATGTATTCAATCAGGATAAAAAAATAAAAAAGAAATATTCAAGTGTAATCGGAGCAAGACATCATCAATAGATACCAAAACTACAGATTCAAGTTCGGAGCAAGACATCATCAATGGATACCAAAACTACAGTACAACACATCTCCATAGCCACCAGAATGATAGTACAACACATTTGAAGAATGGAATGTTCATATACAGGGTAAATTAAAGGATGCAATGTTCATACACCGGTAATGGGCATGCGCGGTGGACAGGTCCGGTCGTCTTGAACAACAGTGTCAGAGAGAATGATGACTCTCATTGTGTTCTCATTGAGCCCGAGTCTCAGATGGCCTTGTGAAGCCCAAGATGCTCTACCAGGAGATCAAGCATCATTCTAACTAGGATCCTTACAATGCTTGTCTCAGCCTGTGTCATAGGAAATTTCAGAATGGTTATATAATTTTCCAGAGTACTAAAGTTGACAACAGTTGGTTTTATACCATGAAAACAAAGGTCTAGGTAACTAAAGGACAACAATCTTTGTTGTGCAAGAGTTTTATTAGATTCTTACTGTCCTGTTCGACAATTGAGACATAGTAATTGAAAAAAAAATCAAATGCTACCATGAATCATAAGATAAACCAGCAGAAAATCTAAAGCCTAATCATCGGACAAAGTCACACACACGAGCAGATCGCTTCAAGTATTCATGTAGAATAAGCGGGTGCCGGTCCCAACACTCTGATCAAGCGGATAATGCTAAGTTGAAGGAATCCTGGTTTAGCATATGCATTCATATAGAATAACAATAAAGTTAAGAAGAAACATTCAATTGTTATAGGAGCAAGACATAGTGGTGCTTAATATCGGCATGAGATTATAAGTCAGAATCCATTTCAGTGTGTTCATTAGACCACAAAAGATAGCCACTCGGCATGAAGTTCAATACCGAAAGTGCAGCCACTCGAGATGAATCTCCATTGTTAGGTATTGTAAGGTAAAACAACAAACCCAGAGAACTATCTTGCATCATAAGTAGTAAAAGAACAATAAAAGGTGATAACTAAAGGAGAACAGAGAACTCTTCTTCAGGTAGTATATGTGGGTTTCCCTGCTCTGAGTTTCGTAGTTGTGCACATTGCCCCTTAGTATCCACAGTACACAAGAAACATTAACTAAAACCAATTTGACAGAACCTGAAACCGCAAAAAAAGACAACCTGAGTGTGAATACTCAAAGTTTGGAGACCAAAGATAAAAACATGCTCTGAACAAAGAAGAAGTTCGTAAATGAGATTCAAAATAAATGGGTCGTCTCATTGGTTTTGTAAATGATATGGAAAAAATCACCCAATGCATACAATCTATTGTTGCTTCATACATAACACATGCTTTTCTTAGTTAATTTGTTACCGCACATAAAGACAAACTTGAGTTATTCTGTTCAAACATACAAGAAGAAGAAGCTAAAAATATTGCATATTTAGAAGCACAAGATGTACAACATGCAGAAACAAATGATGCTTAAGCCTGTTAAGGAAATCGTACCATTTTAGCATCAGAACCTTTCAACTTTAGATAGTTCCGAATAATATATCTAGCAATTGGGTCATGTAGATGATGCAACAAATTTTGTGATGTAATTGCTTAAAAGAGTTAGCTTTGTTAAGGCACCTAATATCCAACTTTAGCTTTCTTACAGAAGAACTGACCAAGTATTCTCTAGACAACAATTCAACTGAATTTAAGCAAATAATGACAGAAATCACGATTATTTGTCATTTTGAAAGGTTATGTTACTTCCAGAAACCACACCTCCATCAATATTTTCTGTCTGGCCATGATGTAGATTTGTTTATGTTGTGCTTTTTTTCATTTGCTCTTGACCGTTATATTTTGTCAGACAGAGAAAAAGCTAGACAACCAACAAATAAAACCATGCAATAAAACGAAAGTGCGGCTTGCCGCACCCCGCACCCCTGCCGGGTGCGGTCATATCCAACCTGGTGACCATCGAACACGGCAGGTCACGCTTCAAATTTGATAGGTTGACATGATGAAGGAAAAGTGCACAGGTTTAGAACATTATACCAAAAGCAAAGAAGAATCACATCACACAATAACTTATTTACAAATGCAGTGACATTATATCCAACTTGATAGAACACGATTCATATTCGATTTAGCCTGTTACACGAAATAGCAAAGCACGATGGCAGCACCCATCCAGTCCACTATTGGTTACACAATATATATTCCACAAATTAAAGGAAATATGGACCATAGATTCCATCATTTGAATTTCTCAAACATATAGGAGGAACTAAGAACTAATAACAGCAATGGTTTGCTTGATAACTATACTTTGAATCAACATAGGCATCATGGTTTCTATTCTTTCTGACGCCTCTTCCAAAAGCAATCCGACCAATTGTCTTCTCAATCCTTGCGGACATCACGTGGAGCTGAAAACACAAACAAGGATCAGTGAGCCTTCCTATGAAGGTGCACAAAATCATCTCATAATGGGTACCAGATGTGCAAAAGAAGAAAATTAGGCTGAGTAGAACATATCAGATTTTCAAAAATAAATAAATTGAGACGATAGAAACAAAACAAATCAAATGAAGTAGCATTTGTGTTGTTCGATGACGGCAACAGTAACGAATCATCCAGAATACATATAGATGAAGTAGAATCATGGCTCAATGTCGATGCTTCATCTAAAGTAGAGACTGAATAAACAAGTTACCATTGTTAATATCTTCAACCCACTATACAAATTCAGCCAATTCCTCCTGTGATTCAAAAGAAGCTCCAATATAAAAGACTCACTCGACAGTAAACTATCTTTAGTTACCTGCAAAGAAATTTTGCACATTACACCACAAATTAACAGTAAAGTGTAAACCAAACCAACACAACTTTTTGCAATTATGGCCTTCATTATTTATGTATGTACTGTTGAACATTCTAACACAATTCGTTTCCGAACAATTTAATATGCAGCCAAATTTTGATGTGCTTACCTGGAATAAACTGTGGCCAAGCAATGAAAAGAATCTACACAAGGAATAAACCTGTGTGGAAGAGCAAAACATTGTAACCTCTCAAGTAGCTGGGTGAGATAAACTACTCTTAGAAACACCAAGCCTCCCAGAAGCAAGTAACCTGAAGAAAAAAAAAATGATAGGTCGACACCCATGTGCTTCTCTTGTCCTGCTTAAATCAATTTAGGATTGCAGGCAGGTGAGGCAAGTAACATTGTACCATTGTAGTACATAAGTCCTTCAGCCCAGACAAATTTAAAGCACTCATCTACACTCCGCCTCATGAATAGCAGCTCTACCTCGTGGCCGCAACTTGCCTTGCACACCAGTTTTATTAG
Source organism: Triticum turgidum subsp. durum (assembly GCA_900231445.1). Lineage (NCBI taxonomy): Eukaryota > Viridiplantae > Streptophyta > Magnoliopsida > Poales > Poaceae > Triticum > Triticum turgidum. The sequence continues at coordinate 729,417,798 of LT934117.1, read as the reverse complement.
GGTACCTACGACCACAGTCCTAGAAACATGAAGACCACCAAAACTAACCAAAATACACAAGGAAAGAAGTAGAGGGAGCTTGCCTCGGATGTAGCGAGGAGTGGGAATAAAATCAAAGAAGCAGCTGACTCATCCAGCGGCGTGGCAACCTGATCCGGGCGAGAGGAAGCATACCCCCCAACAAAACCAAGTCCTCCAAGCCAAAAACCATGGGGTAATTGTGGAGTTTAGGACTTCAATCCATGAGGAAAGTCTGAAAAATTTGAGGAGTGGTCATTCGGTGGTGAATTGAACAGATTAACTCGAAATTGCCATCAGACATGACGGCGACCACTCGATTAACTTGAAATTGCCATCAATAGACCCCCGCTGCATCAAGCATCAACCATGGCGAGAAAAAAATCCTTAACTCAACTGAAAATACATGCCTAGACTGCTATGTAGTCAAAACCTGAAATCTACGTGGACATGAATCAACAACGCCAAAATAGACCACGAATGCCATAATATATACAGAACCACACCTAGGATGTAGATCCTTCAACAAACAACATGAACACATAATGCCAAAATAAACATATCAGTGAACAAACACCATGAACACACATGATGCCAAAACAATAGAAGTCGGATAGGATGTAATGCGAGAATAGTAGAAGCTGAAAAAGACAAGCACCTATGCAAGGAAGCAACGTGGTCGACCCATCCTCAAGAGCAACAACCTCTTCATTGTCGGCAGAAGAGCACTACCAACCACCAATCAGGAGAATAAACCCTAACGCATCTCTGTGAAAACAGGGCAAAAATAGACCTAGATAAGCATCAGATCTTGGCAGCTAGTAGAGGGCCAAGCAAGGGACCAGGAAAAATTGTAAGAAACCATAGAGCATAAACACACTGATCATTAAGCAGACATAATAGTGTATCTGGAACATAATAAAAGCTGATGGATCATGGCCTATAGGTAAAATAATAATATTTCAAATAGAGAGTTCAAAGTTTAGATCATCAATGAATTGCACCTCCTCAAACTTGGATTACATATTTATTAAATAAGCTGAGAAGCACTTGGGGTGAGTGATCTCTATTCATGTTCTATACTCGTGGATCATGGCCTACGGGTAAAATAATAATGTTTCAAATAGAGAGTTCAAAGTTTAGATCATCAATGAATTGCACCTCCTCAAACTCGGATTACATATTTATTAAATAATCTGAGAAGCACTTGGTGAGAGTGACCTCTATTCATGTTGTCAAGCACACAGATGTGAGTGTTAGCCATTTAATCTGGGGAAAAGAGAGCATTTTATAAATGCATTTATCTCTAACATCATAAATCTTTGCAAGTTTGATTTTTTCCTTTTAAAATTACCATGAATAAATTACATAACCCTCATGCTTTATTATCTTAGTATCATGTTAATGGAAAAAAGAGCACCATTGCTTTGCCAATGAGCGCGCCGCAGCAGGCGTCGGGCACCACGAGCACCACCACGGCGGCCCTAGAGTCAATCACTTGGTCACCCTGCAAGCAATGCAAATCAGCGGATCAATCCATCAATCAACCAAAGAAGATGAAACTGGTCTGAACCCAAGGAACCAAATCAGTCAACCAAGTGTAACTCTGAAGAAAGGCCCTTGTTTTTACTGAGAGGCAGAGGGAGAGGGAGAGGGCCTGAATCTGAATGTTTGTTTACGACTTAATCTGGTGGATAAATCTATTTATAAGAAGCCTAAACAATTTGATTTCTTTTCTTTTCTACTAACATTATAAGAAAGAAACCCATCAGAACTGAACATTAAAGCACAGAGTTAGGAATAAAACATAATTAGCACCTCTTGAGGGTTGAGACTAAACGCTATATGAACCACGTACATACGCAATAAATCTCCAAGGTGAAGATCCAATTAGCATATCATGTCAAGACAGAATGATGCTTAAGCAATATAGCATGGAAAAACTATACTAAAAACGTGCAAAGCTTGCAAAGGAGCAAAAAGGTCACAATCTAATACACAGGTCCAGATCCATCATCATTATACTTACTCCACATAGAAAAGGAAATAGGAGATCAAAAAGACCATGAAATCTTACTCTCTCCATGGCCTGCCGCGGCAGGGGAAAGTCCTCTTGCAGACCAAGCCGGCGGCCAGCAACGTCCGAGCCCAACTCGATCATCTCCTGCAGTTCAAAGATGATAGAGAAGCAATTAGCTAGGATTAAGCATGTGAAGAGTGCACAACATCATCGAATATAATCTCGCCATAGGCGTGTTTCGCCATCATAATAAATCAATCCACAACCCAAATGGACCCAATGTTCACAATATCGGTTCCTGTATGCATCAAGCAGAATTCAACTCTAACAGTGGTTTTGTACCATTTTCCTTTACCCACTCGATTAAATCTGGCACTAACCAAAACTATGGCATTAACAAAACTATACAGCAGTTTAGTACCCAAAATACAGCTACCTATACACAATCCACAGAGAAGCTAAAAGGACCACCTCATGTGCATGCTAGTGACAAAGGGATAAACAGAAGTAAAACTGTTTGTTACTTACTCTCATGATAACTACAAAGTAAAGCAAAGTCTCGTGGGATCTGGCCTGAACATCAATATAAGAAGAACATAGAAAATGCCATTGGATAAAATAGAAGCTTGAGACCTTTATTCTAAAGAGGAACACCAAACCAACCAGAATGTCAGATACGATATCATCAATATAATTCAGAAGTAATGGAGTTTGCTACTCAATGTATACATGTGTACCTTCGTCACCACTGAAGCAGATCAGGTTGTCCACTCTCGCCCTTTCATAATGTGCATATCACTTGAGCCCGGGTAAAACTCAAATTTAAATGCAAGAGGATTGTTATTAGCATGGACCTAGCAAGATCAGTCATAGGTTAAATATCAAGCAATCACATTGGCAACCAAAACTGGAGGGTAGAGCAGAACTGAATGTATGCATGTTCGCCGGATCCTAGTCTATTCATACAATTGATACAGCTTCTGTAGTCACGTGTGTATCAATTAGTAAGAAATTAATATTTGTAAACCGATTCTAAACCAAGCGCAGCAGCATATGGCAAATCATATTTGGACAGGTCTCTATCTACTACTTAAGAGCAGGGTGGAGAAGATCCTGGCTGAGGCCGAGCGAACCGGGAGGTGGAAGATGGACACTGAAGGTACAAGAAGTCTACAAAGCCAATGGCGTTACAAAGGTGGCTGCATGTATTCTTTCAAGTCCACCTTGACCTGAACATCAGAAATCACAAATCAAATATAACATGGAAGGTGCTCTGAACCCAATCTTTCTTTCGTAAACATGGAGAAACTCTTGTGAATAGAGCAAGCTTACGTCATATAAAAAATATTATAAGAAAGAACACCAAATAAGAGCAAACAAAATTAAGTTCAGAATATATATGCTAGCAAATCAAGAACCGTACAAAAGAAGTATCGTGGGCCAAATCAAAGTCATATAGGCCACTAACTAACTAAAAATATGACATATCCAAGATAGGGAACCACTAATCAGCAAATACACAGCAAGTCCCCTTAACTTGCAGTGAGGTTAAATATATTCTTTCTAGTGGTTGCTATTGTACTCTGTATAGCTGAAAGCTGTGTAAATAAATCATGTTTAATGCACAATCAATATTTAGTAGGGAAAGTCATAGCTAAAAGACTGTCACAACCAAAATCATGACAGCCTGCCATCGACCAGGAAACTCCATAGGACACAGAATATTGTAAAAAAAACTCCATCATAGCAGTCACAATAAATCACAAGAAACTCCATAAAAGATAGAATATTGGCAACTGCACTATGCACTACACATGTTTGGGTTAGAACATTGAATCAGTATGATTAGTATGCTGCTTCACCAGAAACAACGTGCAAAGCACACACTGCATTAAGTTGACTAAGCTCCCCCAAACCCACCACTCCAAATCGATCTTCACTGTTAGACAGGAAGAATACATTTAAATTTCAGTTCATCCTAAGGCAAACAAGAGAATTGAAGAAGAAGAAAATCGGACGAAACTGAATTTGTCCATTCACAACGCTGTATAACCGTGTCACAATAATGAACATTGACGGACACCACGAGCTCAGAGCACCCACCGGAGGCAAGGAGAGGAGCTCACCCTCGTTGGTTTTGTAGCGGGTGTCGAACAGCGCCACCACACAGAAGCAGCAGCGCCAAGGCGCTCATCACAACAATGATGGCGACGGTGTTGTACCGAACTGAATCCTGCTACACAAGAGGAACAAGAGAAATAACAGTGAGTGAGGTTTCCTACTCTACTTTGTCTTAATTAGAACCAAAGTAACCAGTATGAATGAAGCCAAAGACCTAACAGTGAGGACTGGAGAAATATGTCTACATGATTCAGACCGCATCATTGAACAACATGTGAATGGCAGAAAGCCGCAAACCAAATTGGCTTTATTTATCAGGTAAGTGACATTAGAATACATAATTATCTTATCATCAGGTAAAGAGTGACATGACAGCCACTCCACGCTTGTTGCTTGCTTCAAACTACATCAACTACCTACCAGCGCATACATACATACATGGCTTAATTATTAAAGATCCATCAATTCATATATCTTATATGTGAACACACGGTTTTTTTTGTACACGTCTCTTTGTGGCTAGTGGGTGCAGGGATTTTGTTTGTTACCGGGAAGCTGTAAATCTTGCTTTGTTTTGACTCAAGGACCTTGTGATTTGAAATAAATTCCTCTACTCTCATTAATTCATTTGCTCTCCACTCCTCTCCTCACCTCTGAAGAGAAGAAATAGGCAGAGGGGTCTCACTTGGATGAGTTGTTGTGTGATAAGCAAACAAATATTCCGCTAATGACTTAATTAAGGATCTGAGCAAATTTAGATCACACAAGACAAGAGCAGAAAAAAAGCGGAATCAGCCTAGTAGAAGAAAGAGGGAAGGGAACATAGATGATAGAGAGGGGGAGGGGACCTTCCAATTCCATGGTGTGTGTTTTGGCAGGCTCCTCTACAGGTGGAGAAGGAGCAGACCTCGCCGGAGCTTCCCTTGGTTGTCGGCGTTGCCGTCGCTAGCCGTTGTACCAACAGAATAGAGAGAAGATGAGATGGGGTTAGAGAAGAAGAAAAAGAATAATAGGAGGAGGGGATATGGGTGAGAGATCACCTTGACGAGAAGGGAGGAAGGCTCCATGTCCATGAGCGGAGCAGCAGCAGCGTCCTCGCCTCCCGATGATGATGTGCGAGCTCGCCTGAGGAGCAGCAGCAGCCGTGGTGCTTCCCGGTGGGTGGTGGCGCGAGTGGAGGCGGGGAAGAGAGAGGAGAGCGCGGCTGAGAAGGGGAGAGGGGGAGTGGCGGCTAGGGTTCATCCAACCTAGGCGACGTAGAGGAGAAGAGGCGAGGCAGGGAGGGAAGGCGCCAACCGGCGGCTCGAGGGAGGGGCGGAGGAGGGAAGCGGCGCGACGGCGAGAGGGGAAGGCGCGACGGCGAGAGGGGGTGGGAGGACCTCGAGGACGGTAGTGGCTCAGGTCAACGACGCCGCGTCGATCCCGCCGTGGATCTGGGCGCTGCATCGTGCGGCGGCGGCCGGCTGGGCGAGAAGACGACGACGGCGGGGCTGGGAGGCGCGGGAGAGAGAGAGGCGAGGCGGGGGAGGCGCGAGTGCGGGAGGGAGGCGGCGGCTAGGGTTCTAGCACGGGAGGGAGAGGTCGGGGAGAGGGTTGGGCGAGCGGAGGCGGCTGCGCGAGTGCGGGAGGAGCGACGGTTAGGTCACACCCATGTTGCTATTGGGTTTTTTTCCAGCCACGTGAAATGACGAAAATGCCATCGGGGGGCACTGGAATTACGTGCGGTGGCAGGCCGGGAGTGAAACGAGCGCTCAGTTTCTATCCAACGGTCGAGGGCGTCCGGGAGGGGGATCGGACGGCCGGAAACGCATCAAGGAGCCGATCCGACGGCCAGGAGGCTCAAATCGCTGAGGAGCCTCTGGCATCCACTCGTCTCTTATTTCTGGATACAGATAACACAACCTTAGCATGTCTCAGAAGTCAGAATCAATGTAACCAAAGCATCAACAGATTAACGATCTACAAGCTAAAACATGACATCATTTGACTTCAGGTTCAGATTAGCATCAGGCATCAACTATCTAAGCATGCACTCTGTTCCTGTTTTCATGGATGGTTATCCATGAGTTTTATTGGTTCTTGTATTAATCTAGGAACACTCTGTAAATAGCACGAGTCATCCAAAGCAGAATCCGGATCCATGAAGCACATGCCCATATATAACGATAATACCACATATAATTGCCGTCACCGCCATGGCCAATTGGCCCGTGGCTGCCGCCACCGTGTGCACACTGTTCCTCAGCAGGCCGCACGAGACGCGCCACCGTGTCCTGAGGAATCAGGGGCGGTAGATCCAGTAGCCTGAGTGGTGGCGGTGGATGGGATGGAAGGGGGCCGTCGGCGCGTCCTCCGTGCCATTGCCCTTGTCTTGCAGCAGCGCCCACAGGTCGCCCACCTCCGCTCGGAGCTTGTGCACCGACCTCTTGATCGCCTGCTTCCACCCTTGGAGGTCCAGCACCACGGGCTGGATCTCGTCGATCTTCGCCGACGTCGCCGACATGGCTGCCGTCAGATCCGCCATGGCTTTGATCTGCTACTCCATCACGGTCGTCTTGCCGCGCCTCGTCTGGATTATCGACGGAAATCGCCTGGCCAGCTTGTGCCGAGCGAGAGGAAGATTGTGGGAAAAGGCTCTGGTTACCAACTGTTATGGTGTCAGTTCAATCTATTACAAGGGGGTCAGGAGGGAGATAGCCGCCGCCACGCAGAGTCGTCTCTCCACTCGCTCGCCTCACCTGCTTAGTACCACTAGGTGGCGTACTGGTGGGCCGGTTACCGGTTACTGGGCCTTGGGTTGCGCTTCGGTGGGCTCTGGGCCTCATCCTCTTGTGGCCCGCTTGCTGGGATCATAACAGAATTAGTGTACTATTCAAGAATGAATTTACAGCCGAGCCTCATGCAGTCGACTAACTATCTTATTCTTGTGTAATCAACTTGCCCAGGTACCTGGTAATAATTGATGACATATGGCATCGTGGAGAATGGGACATCATCAGGAGGTCTTTTCCAGAAAATAATCTTGGCAGTAGAATTGTCATCACTACTCGTATTGCTTCTCTACCAGGAGATGATTTGGATAATAGCAAGCTCTGCATCAGAATGAATCCCGTATCGAGAACATATGGTACGTCTGATAGGAGATGGCAGTACGGATGGGAAGATCTCGCCACACGGATGAAGCCTGAGACGGCTGGACAAGGTTTTGATTGTAACCATCCGATTGCACGCATGTGTGGTAGTGTGCCGTTAGCACTACTTTGCCTATTTTCAGCAATGGCACTGATCCGAGAGCAACAAGAACAACTAGGGGTAAATGTGAATGCAAGTGATGTGCAAGATATGATTGAGAAGCAAGTTAAGCAATGTGGAATTCAGAACACTCCAGGGTTTGAACCGTTGGTAGAGAGCCTGCAGATTGGCTATGACAATCTTCCTCACCATATGTTGAAGACCTGCTTGTTGCACTGTAGTATATACCCTGAGAATTACCATTTTCACATGAATGATTTGGTCATGCGGTGGGTCGCTGAAGGATTTACTTATAAAAGAGATGCAGCGGAAGACTATCTCAAAGAGCTTCACAACAGGGGGTTGATGCTATGGCTGGTTACGGGGCCTGCCGAATGAATCCGATTATGCGAAATTTCCTTAGATGGAAATCACGTGAAGATAATTTCATTACTTGCAGTTCCGACATCAAATCCTCATGTGCCTTTACAATCCATCGGCTATGCATTGACAATTATCAAGTTGATGATGGTGCAGATGCAGTGGAGGGGATGGATCCCTTGTTTGGACTGGATTGATCTCAGATTCGATCTCTTGTTGTTTTTGAAGGTGCTAAGAGATATGCCCCCTTTGAGAAGTTGGAACATGTGCGGGTGTTGGATCTTCAATATCATCAGCAACATCTTGAATTCGAAGAGCGTGTTCATGGTTTTAGGGGTTTGCCAGTCAGAAAGGCTCTTGGGAATCATCATGTGAAGGTTATATGTGGACTGCCCCGTGTGAGACACCTATTTGGTCTAGAGGGGACAGGAATTAGTGAGATACCACCAGAAATAGCGAGGCTTCAGTATTTGGAGACTTTGCAGGTAAGATTCACATCGATCATGGAGTTACCCAATGAGATTGGGGACCTACAACAATTGAAGACTCTGGCCGTGAGTCACAACCGCCAGCTAGCAGAACTGCCCAGAGAGATTGGAGACCTCCAACATCTAGAGACACTAGAACTGAGTTACAACTGCAGGCTCAAAGAGCTACCACGTGAGATCGGGAACCTCCAGAATTTGGAAAATCTGAACTTGCATCACACCAAACTCAAAGAGCTGCCTCCGGAGACTGGGAAGTTGCAGCATTTGAAAACTCTGGAGGTGGGATGGGCAAGCATGACAAGGCTAGGAAGTGAAATCGGAGACCTGCATCATTTAGAGACCCTGGACCTGAGTCACAACTTCGGGCTCACACAACTGCCTCGTGAGATCGGGAAATTGCAGAATTTGAAACGGTTGCGCTTGCGTAATACAGGGGTGATGAAGACGCCAAGGGAAATCGGAGGGCTCAAGAAGCTGGAGAATGTGGAGTTAGACTATACAATGGGTACACTACCCTGGGAAGCTTGCCAGCTTTCGAAATTGGAGGGAGTGCCCGAGTGCATCCGCCAAGCCTGGAAGAAGAATGATCTTGTGTCTCGTGTGCTAGCCAGGGAGATCTTGTCAGTTACGCTGTTCAATGGGCTCGCACTTAGTAGTGGGGCCTAATCGTTGGCACAAAACACATGGGAATTCCACGGTGGATCAAGGATCACTTCAACGACCTTGGCTCCCTGGATATCAGGATCTGCAAACTTGAGGAGGAGCAGGATCTCAAGATTCTGCGGGAGATGCCTAAGCTGCGTTACCTCGGGCTAAGGCTGGAGGTCGTCCCGCGAGATCCCATAGCCATCAGCGGTGAAGGGTTCACGAGGCTCGAGCTTCTCATAGTTGACTGCCGCATGCCAAGGGTTATCACCTTCCAGGAAGGAGCGATGCCGATCCTGAGATGCCTTACCTTTGAGTTCCAGTTCTACGGTGGCCCACCTCCAGCTGCAAATAAAGGAGACCCTCGGCTGAGGCTCAGTATCAAGCACCTCCGCCGTCTCTCAAGTGTCGCGTTTAGCTGCAACGAGGAATGGTATGGAGGAGCAGCAGAGAGCAGCCCGTGCATCAGCGCCATGATTGAAGTCGTCAGGAAAGAAGCCCAGGAGCATCCCAACAAGATCGACTTTCTTGTCTCTGGCCGAGGAGATGAGGAATTTCCAGCAAATGAGAGCTTGGCACGGGAGGTTTCCCAGTCCAGCAGCGCTGAGAATGAGATGAAGAGCCTGGCACAGGAGGTTTCCAGCAGCACTGATCCTGAAAGCAGCAGCAGCGTGATCCTGGAAAACAAATGGTTGGTGGGGGGCATGCACAAGATTTGACCACAGTGAGAAAAATGGGAACAAACCTACTACTCCTCCATCTGATGCTGTTTGTTGTTTGCCCGTCCAAGTTAATATTATACTACTGTATGTATGTATGTATGTATTACTTATGCAAGCTTCCAAGTTGATTGATTTGGCATGTAATTTAATAACCTAAGGGAGCCAATACTGTCTCTCTTTATTTTAGATTCAGAGCCAACACTATCTAGTACTCCTATTATAAAAAAATTTGCGAGAAAATTACCGATCTATTCATCTTCAATCATGGCAATACAACGAATACCAAAAGTAATAGAAATTACATCCTGATCCGTAGACCACCCAGCTACGACTACAAAAACAGAAGCGAGCGCCCCTCCATCGCCGGAGTCGGGCACAACTTGTAGTAGACAGTCGGGAAGTAGTTGTACTAAGGCCCCGTAGGACCAGCACACCAGAACAGCAACCGCCGCGGATGAAGAATAACGTAGATCAGAAGGACCCAACCCGAAGATACACGAACATGGACGAACAACGACAAGATCCGAGCAAATCCACCAAAAAAATCAGTCGGAGACACACCTACACACGCTCACCAACGGTGCTAGACGCATTGCTGGAACGGGGGCTAGGCGGGGAGACCTTTAATCCATCTTCAAGGAGCCGCCGCCGTCGCCTTGTCTTCCTGAGCAGGACACAAACCTAGCAAAACTGAAAGAAGCGACTAAAAATGAAGCCCTCCCGCCGGCCCTTGCCGAGATCCACAGCGCCCCCATGGCCCTAGGGCCACCGGAGAGGAGGCGGACCTGCGGCGGGGCCGCGGGAGGCAGAAACCCTAGGTATTTTGTATAGAGGAGGAGGCGGCTATTATAATTTTACGACAAAACTCTTCTCTTGTTGTTATTATTATGTACTACTAATAAATGTGACGGTTTCTTTCTTTGTAGTCGAAAGGAGAGATTATTCATAGCTGACTAACCCTCAAGCAGAGATTATATTATATTTGGTAGGGGTGGGCCGTTTTGGTGACCGGGCTCCATGCAGCCCAGAATTTCTGGAAAAAAAAATCAAAATTCAAACTTTTAATTTAATAAAATCTGAAAAAATGCAATTATACAAAGATGAAATGTATATCTGTGTAAATAAAACTGAATAAACTAGCACAAACACACAAACTAATACAGAAGCCGTGGTAACTGAATCAACTAGTAATTCAAGAACCTGTTACATTCTCTTTCTCATTGTTCTATCGATTCACCCATCATGTCCAGCCAGTGCGAGCAGTATAAGTAAGAAACATGGGCGCTGGCGTACGCTCTCATGTTCCCATTCAGATCCGGTCCACTAGCCGATTCCGAACTTTGAGGCTCACGATCAGGACATTTGGAAGCCATCTATTTTTATTTATACCGGCGAAGAAGAGTACCGTCTGTACCCATTGCAAGTTTGCAACACAGCAAAATCACACAACCGTAGCTCCTCAGCTCGTCCGACAGATAGGCGGCAACACCTCCCGCCCGTCGACACATCTGAGCGCTATACCATGCGTTTGCGTCTGTGCATATTTTCGCAGCATCCTACAAACTGAGCAGCACCTCGTTTTCTGACTTCTCTACCTAGAGAAATGGTAAGTTTCCTCATTTTGCTCATTTGCCCTATCGGGGGCAGGTGCAGCTCTCGCAGCAACAAGGATCACCATGAAAAAATTAAAAAAAACAAAACATTGTTTCTGAAACCACAACACCAAAGCACCATAAATTGATTTAACAGAGAAAGCAACACTCTGATCGTGCCGCAGCTAAGTCAAATACAACAAACATACAGTCTGGGACGTCGATCTCAAACGGCTCCTGGTCTTACTTGTCACATCCCTAGTTCTGGCCTGACCTATGCTTGCTTCCATCTGTGCATCATGTTTAAATTCCTGAAACTTGAACTAAGGAAATTTTGGAAGCCTCAAAAACCCTAAATAAAAAAAGGGCAAAAACCCTAAAATCTCATTCATTGTTCCAAAATACTCTTCTTAGATGTTTAATATTTTTGGCAAGGGTTTTGATCCAAGCCAAAAATATTGAACATTTTTAAGGATTTATTTTTGGGACTTTGAATTTAAATCATTAGCTATTTGAATTTGAATTATATTCATATAATTAGAATATAATTTCAAATACCCCTGAAATATTTTATGAGCTTTTGGAAAAGTCCATCTAGCAACATAAAAATATTCAGAGGAGCTTTTGGCATTGTTTGAATTATTTTAAATTCAAAACAGTGGCAAAAGATTAAATAAAAGAAAACAGAACAGAAAATAAAAAAAAAGAGCAAAAGACCTACCTGTCGCTTACCTGCGCCTCACCTGTGCTGGCCCAGCCCACCCTGCCAGTCCACTTGGCGGCCCAGCCCACCAGGGGCACCGCCGTCGTCAACCTCTGCCTACTGGCAGAGGCGTGTCAACGCGCCCGTGCCTGGGCCTCCACCTCCTGCTTCGCCGTGGCAGCCTCCCCGACATCCTCGCGACGCCACGGAGACACCCAGAGCCTCCCCTCGTTCTCCCCTCTCCCTCTGGACCGCTCCCCCTCCGCTGGCTCTCTCTTCCCTCTCTTCCCTGTGAGCCCCGAGTGCAGCCGTCGCCGCCGTTCGCCATAGCCGCGGCCACAGCCACCGCCCCGCCTCGCCGACGCTCCAGAAAGCTCCGCCTCGTCTCCCTCTTCATCCTCACCCAGACGAAAGGCGCCGGAAGCCCCTGGATGCCGCTAGCTCCGCCGCTCCCCTCCTCGGCCACCGAGGATCGCCGTCGTCAAATTCGTCGCCGTTCGGCCTCCCCGAGCTCGCCGTCCACCTCTACGGGATCCACGTCAGCTCCTCGTCGTTTCCCCCTCTCCCCTGACTCGTTTTCTTCCTCTAACACCGATAACCGTCGGAGCCGAGAGCTCTTCGCCGCCGGCCATGTCGCCGCCGTAGCCACCGTTGCCTAGAGCTGCAACCGAGCACGCAGCCGTGCTCAGTGCACCCCCAGGAGGCCATAGCACCCATTCGCACCCCCTGCCGTGCCCCCTAGCGCCAACCCCGACCTCGCCGTGCTCCGGCCGCCGCCCCGCTCGCCGCCGTCGCCAAATCCGACCTCCCCAGCACGAACGGATGCCACGATTCGATGTGCGCACACACCAGCTACGCGTAGAGCCCCTCAGTCGCCGATTTGGTCGCCGGAGGAGGAATTCCGACCCCCTCCGCCGTCTCTGGCTCCGCCGGCGACGAGCCGCGGGTCAACTCCGGCGAGTTGACCCAGGTTTGACCTTCCCAGTGTGTCACTGACGTGTGGGCCACCCCCTGACATTTTAGTTAGTATTAGTTTAACACTAATTAACCTAGGTTAGTTAGCTGATTAGTCGCTGACCAGTGGGCCCCGGCCCCACAAACAGATAGTTAGAATTAAATTAAGGCTAATTAACTTGGTTAATTAGTTGTGTCACTGACCAGTGGACCCCACTGGTCAGGTTTGACCTGGGGCGCCCAGTTGACTCGACTGACGTCACTGTGACGTGGTGCTGACGCCATAAATCATTTCTGGATTTATTATTTATTCAGAAAATTCCAGAAAATTGTATAAACTTCTAAAATTCATAGAAATTCAACCGTAACTCCAAATTAAATAATTTATATATGAAAAATTATCAGAAAAATTCAAGGAATCCATCTGTACCATTTTCATGCATGTTAGAACAACTTATAGCTGCTGTTTAGCACAAATCAATTAAATGGCATTTGAATAATCACATATGGAGTTTGAATTTGAATCTTGTATTCAAACCAACTTCATTTAATCTGTTGCTACTTGCATTAGCTCAAAACACCAGCATGTTGCCATGTCATAGCATGCATCATATTGTGCATTGCATTGATCGTGTTTCTTCTGTGTGCCGGTGTTGTTCCCCCTCGGTAGACGCTGTACCGATGATGTGATCGTTGACACTGATGAAGACTCAATGCTATCTTCAGAAGTGCCAGGCAAGCAAAAACCCCTTGTTCATTCCGATACAATCCCACTCTCTCGCTCCTGCTCTCTTTTACTGCATTAGGACAACACCGATTCAACCGTTACATGCTGCGGTAGCTGAACCCCTTTATCCTTTGCATGACCTGTCATTGCCACAGTAAATAGATGAAACCCACTAGCATGAGTAGGAGTTGTTTGAGCCCTGATGTGCCTACTCATTTATGCTTGTTTGTCATGCCTGCTACTGCTTAGAGTTGAGTCAGGTCTGATTCATCGGGGATGAATCAGAGGCGTGTGAACATGTCCTATTGTGTGTGAGCTAAGTGTGTGAACACGATTTGGTAAAGGTAGCGGTGAGAGGCCATGTAGGAGTACATGGTGGGTTGTCTCATTGCAGCCGTCCTCAGGAACTGAGTTCTGTGTTTGTGATCCATGAACAGCTACTACCACACATTGGGATCCTTAATTGACTCTCTCGACTTATTAATCAACATGATCTCTGTCCAGGAGTTGCAACTAGTTTCTGGTGTTTGTAGGTAGTGTTAGTAGTCTACCAAGTGGCACCCGGTACAGGTGGGCTTGGGACAGACTAGGCACAGTGGCACGGTGTACCAAGCGTATATCCACCCGTTGAGGTGGGCTTGGGAACCCTGCACACATCGTTTGGGGTCGTGAGCGACACCCCGGCCGGATCTCCTTGCGGATGGAACCCGAATAGGCGATAAACCTGGACTAGAGACTTGTTCGGTTAGTCAGGTCGTGGCCGACTCCCTCGCCCGGCTTCCGCTTGAAGGTTGCCGAGGTACATGACGTGTACAGGGCGGTAAGTGGCGAGAGCGTGTGTGAAGAAGTACACCCCTGCAGGGTTATCATTATCTATTCGAATAGCCGGATTCCTCGGATATGGAAACATGGACCCCTTGCATAGTTCATAGACAAGTGAAAGTGGATACTCTAAAAAACGCAAGATAAGCGTGAGTGCTATGGATGGCGTTCTCGTAGGGAGACGGGAGCGGATCCATAGTGGTGTATTGATATGGTGAATATGTGGACTCGTGTGCGCCACCTCAAAAGAGTTACTTGCAGTCGTAGTTCAGAATAGCCACCGAGTCAAAGCTGGCTTGCTGCAGTTAAACCCCACCATCCCCTTTGTTGATAATGATGCATATGTAGTTAGTTCTGATGTAAGTTTTGCTGGGTACATTTGTACTCACGTTTGCCTATTTTATGTTTTTGCAGAGAGACTTCAGTCTCACTAGTAGTTCCGCTTGGACTTCGACGTTTAGCTTGTTACCTCAGCTACGATCTTGTGCCCTCGGCAGGATCTGGTAGATAGTCAGGCTTCTCAGCCTTTTTCATTTATAGATGTCTGTACTCAGACATGATAGCTTCCGCTTGTGCTTTGACTTGTATGCTCTGAGTGTTGGGTCATGAGACCCATGTTTGTAATATCTCGCTTCTCGGAGCCTATTGAATAAAATACTTGAGTTGTAGAGTCATGTTGTGATGCCATGTTGTATTTGCACATATCGAGCATATTGTGTGTATGTTATTGAAATGCTTGGTATGTGTGGGATCTGACAACCTAGTTGTTTATCCTTGGTAGCCTCTCTTACCGGGAAATGTCTCCTAGTGTTTCCACCGAGCCATGGTAGCTTGCTACTGCTCCGGAACACTTAGGCTAGCCGGCATGTGTCCTTCTTTGTTCCTGTGTCTGTCCCTTCGGGGAAATGTCACGCGATGAATACCGGAGTCCTGTTAGCCCGCTACAGCCCGGTTCACCGGAGTCCTGCTAGCCCAGTGCTACAGCCTGGATTCACTCGCTGATGACCGACACGTTCGATGCTGGGTCATGGATGCCTGTCCCTGTAAGTTTGTGCCACTTTGGGTTTACGACTAGCCATGTCAGCCCGGGCTCCTTATCATATGGATGCTAGCAACACTGTCATATACGTGTGCCAAAAGGCGCAAACGGTCCCGGGTAAAGGTAAGGCGACACCCGTGGGAATACCGTGCGTGAGGCCGCAAAGTGATATGAGGTGTTACATGCTAGATCGATGTGGCATGGACTCGGGGTCCTGACATTACTGGTAAAGCAAATATTCTGGCGGCAGTATATCTCCAGCGTCTCTGGTCCATCACTTCAGTTCAGTACATGCTTGACAGGAAGCTCATGATGCACATCAAATATTATTTTCTGAGTGTTTCAAGCTTTGGCCATACCAGACGACCAAAAGTTCAGAAGACGGAAAGCATAAAAAAAACATGTGACAAAACGCATCTTAAGCACATGGCTGCAAACCATTCCATAGTGCTCAAACATCCCACACTCGCATCTCAACTCATCAGCTGATTCGCTGGCACGGCCCACAAACTCAGATTCTTGCACCACTTTTCCCTTGACAGAATTCTGATGTGCCTAGCCATGTACTCGAAGCGAGGCTTCATCTCAATGAGGTCGTATGACCCACATTCATAGAGCACCTCACCAAATTTCTGCAACATTCTCCTAGTGTAAACCAGCGATGCATGTACTTTTTTTTTTAATATTACTAGTAATTAATGCGAAACGAAAGCTGTCACAACATGCAATAGATGACAGAAGTCCAACTCACTAGTCTAGTCCTCTTCTCGTGATAGTTCTCTTCGGAACCGCGATCAAATTGCATCTTCTCATGCTTACTAACAAAAAAAATGCATTGGGCACCATTTGGCACATACCCTTTCAGGAGGTCATTTGCACTCTCACTGCGCCATGTGCTTGTCATCTTCGCACGGAAAACGCCCATGAAGTATGGCTTTGCCCACTTCCTCCTCACCTCATACCGCTGGGTGAGGAATGGGTTCTTCTGCAGCCCATATTTTTCAATCATACTTGCCCACCCCCTCCTCATCTCATCCTGGACATTATATATAAATTCAGGGTCCTTTGCCCTAAACGCATTGAACGCCTCTATGGTTTTGGTTGCATCATTGATCGACTGTTCCCGGTTTAGCTTGCTGCGTATTATTTTTAAGGACCGTTTCGTGAATGGCACGTCCTTTATCGTCCCGAAGAAACCGCCCAGAACACTGTAAACTTTGCTAGTGCTTATATAGTTCTCCCTCAGTTGTTTAACCAGGTCCCTTGAGTAACTATCTATGTGCCGGTGTGACTTTCAATTCAATTTCTCTCCACGGTTAACTGATAGATCATGGATGTGACCTGACCTGTGCTCGCACACAGCATCATCTAACCTCAGCAGCCGCATCATTGCTTTGCACCCACACCTAGTCGACCTCCTGTTAGCTTGCAATGGTTTACACCCTGCAGAAAACACACTCACAGACCATACTCCACGTAAGATTTAACCTAAATGATCATTCCTCACAAGCACAATAAAAAATGTTGGTCTTGGTGACTCACCGCACAGGCGCACACTATCTCCTGCGTGCACTTCTTCCGGTGTACATTCAAACGGCTTTTTGCGTAACGGGCACCAAAACCAACTTCCCACGAGTAGAGATTGTAAAATTCGTAGCCCTCCTCGACAGAATCGAAGCTAGTGCCAATTGCTGAATTAGTAGCATTTCCAGTCTTGTTGTCGACAGAAGCACGAACTGAAGCCCCCAAGGCAGGCACTTTGCTTGAACTCTGCTCCCTCTCATCTGCCGCCTCGCCAATTCTTTTTTTTTTGAGAAACACATGGGCTGAAATCACATATCGAGCCTAAATTCTTTGGACCAGGTATCTTTTAGTTCATCGGGCACCGAGGACAGCGGGAAGAAGTCCCCTGACAGTTCTGCACGATTCGCCAGGCCATGAGCTAGGCCATTCTGTTCTCTCCTGATCCATCTGATTTTGCATATGAGGGATAGCCAGCCAGAGTCGCCTGTATGTCTGCAACTATTGGATACAGGGGCGATTGATTGGGTACTCCGGGTGCTATTGCCTTGGACAGCACAAGGCAGTCCATCTCAAACTCAATAGGGCCGCTAAAATATTTTGTTAGTTCCCGGAGCCCCATGAGCCCAGCCATTCCTTCTGCTTCCTCCACTGACGAACATCGATCTATATTACATCCCAAGGAGAAGAGGACCCGGCTCTGGTGGTCTCTTGCAACTGCGCCGCCCGCGCTGCGCCCCGTGGTTGCCTCAAAAGCTGCATCTGTGTTTAATTTAACCGTTCCAACAGGCGGGGCCTCCCATTGCATGGTGTCCCGAACCGGTGGTGTGAGGCGCTGATCCCCATACTGATTCATGTTGCATGTCGCTTTCACCTTGTCAGTTCTCGTTTGGGCTTCTCTGACTTCTTGCTCATACTTAAGTAGGAAACCCACCGATCCCGAGATGGATTCTTTTCCATTCCCATGAACTTTATCATCATGGAGAAACCATGCACACCATAGCATCAGCAAGATCCTGTTGCGTATTTCAGCGTCGCATCTATTGAGCAGGACATGTAACCAATCCTCAGCTGTGTACCAAAAGGCTTGTTCGTTTGGTAGATTCCAGTAATCTCTCATCATATGCCTCAGAGCTTTGCTGTTTGTGCATTCCACTACCGCATGGTATTCATTCTCATCCGAATTCCCGCAGATCGCACAAGTCTTATCTGGCACAATTGTCCGCCTGCACTTATTCACCTTTGTAGCCAGGGTGTTGGTTGCTATCCTCCATGCAAAGATTTTTATTTTTTCAAGTATATTTGCTTTTCAGATGAGGTCCCATAGGCTCCTATCATCTATGCCGGCCGAGGAGCTGGATGTTTGTGGGCCCGTACCTTTAAGAGCCATAGCAAGCTTGTAAGCACTCTTGACTATAAACATGCCGGATTTTTCAGGATGCCAAGCAATGCAGTCCTCGGTCTCTCTGGCCGGATTGAATATCTGGTTTACCAACGTTAGGTTCCAGGTCCTTAGGCCGGGATCGATGAGTTGATTGACCCAGCGTAATCTAGACCTACGTATAAAGCTTGCTGTTTCGAGTCCCGTCTGCCTCGGGATCCATTGATCTCTTTGGATTTGGATGCTTTTACCATTTCCAACTCACCAAATTAGCCCCTTCTTTAAAAGCTCAAGGCCGAATTCAATCCCCCTCCATGATTGTGACGCGTCCGAGGCAAATACCGTGTCCAGAAGTTGACCATTAGGGTACTACTTTGATTTCAATACCTTCGCACATAAGCTGTCAGGCTTCTGGAGTAATCTCCATCCCTGTCTAGCCAGAAGGGCCTGATTAAACATGTGCATGTCTCTGAACCCAATCCCTCCTCCTCGCTTTGGTTTTGTCAACTTGTCCCATGCCATCCAGTGCACTTTGTGATGGCCATCTTCCTGACCCCACTAGAATTCGCGAATTAGTCTTTCATACTTTTCACAGAAACTTAAAGACATTTTGAACACACCCATGGTAAAGGTGGGAAGTGCTTGAAGTTCTAATTTCACATGCACATCCTTCGCAGCAAAGGACATGTGCCTCCCTGCCCAGTTACCACATCTTTTCAAAAACCTATCCATTATGGGCTCAAACTTTTCGTCCTTCATTCTGCCTTTTGTTGTGGGGAGACCCAGATATTTGCTTTCGAAAGTTGAGCTTTCCACCTCTAGAGCCTCACGGATGCCATCCTGTACTGCATTAGGGCATTTCTCACTAAAAAGCAATGAACATTTGCTTGGACTTAGAAGTTGCCTTGTGCCTCTCTAAAAACTGTTTAGTGCATGCTTGATTACTTCTGCTTGCTCAACCGTAGCTTTAAAGAAGAGGAGACTATCATCCGCGAAGAGTAAATTAGATATGCCTGGGCTTCCACGTGCTACCTTTATAGGGGTGATCCTTCCTTCGATACACTCCTTATTTAGGGTGCGGGTTAGGGCCTCGCCAATTCTGATCCTGGGGACCACGCCATATCAACTAATTAGGAAATAAGGTGATTTTCTCAATGCAAAAAGCACTACAAGTGCCATCCCCAGGCGCTCGCTACCCATGCATTTAACAAACATCTAAAGAATAAGACACACGAGCAGGCTTCTTCTGAATTTCACACAAAGACATGTGCAGAAAATATATAGCAAACATCAGGTGACAGGTTTAGAATGAAAAAAACCTCAAAAAAAAAAGGTTTAGAATGAAAAAACAAGATCCGTTTGACTTCAACACGACCACGCCATCCTCCTCTCCATCCTATGTTGCCGTATCACCGCTAATTTGCAGCGCCTAGCTCACATAAATCGCCCACCCCTTCGCCACGACCATTGTACGAGCTGCAATTCCTCTCTCGGTGACAAACGTTTCTTCCGCCTGCTCAACTGATTCGTCTTCAAGGGGGTACCCATCCCTGCGCACTGCCTGACAGCACGCGTTCAGATGTTGAAACGGGTGCTCGGCCTCCAAAACGCCCCTCTCCAATAATGGCTCCAACTTAGACTAGCCACAATGAAGAGTGACATATAGTAGTAACATACACATATTCCTAGATTATGTTACTACCTCAATAGTGGGTAGTAACATAAGTGTGGTAACATGCAATGCTTCATTTATTAGGTTATAGACTCATATTGCATTGGACATGTGATGTTACAGTAACTAGCTAAGTTACTAGTACTACATCTCTCCTCATTAACTCACTGCCACATAAGCAAATTTGTTGAGTTGGACTCGATGTTACTACTTCCTACGTCACGGTTTAGAAGGCACAGTTAAATTTGTGTGCGTTTCCATAATAGACAAGGTTTAAGGCGCATTACATTTATTTCTAGTAGCTAATTAGTACTCCGAAATACTATTTCTATATGCATGCGTAGTGTGAATGCTATTTTTTAGCCCATCTCACAACTAATAAATAACCACCTAGGTCCCAGAGAATTTCCAAGCGCACCTTCTAAACCGTGACAGAGGGAGTACCGAAGTTACTCCCATTGTGGCTAGTCTTAATGACACCCGCTCAAAAATGGGACTCACGCTCTCAGCTTGCTCCAAGGCTAACTAAAACCTGGTAAAACCGAGAGGTCAGCTATCCCCTTGGTCAAACACGCAAAGCTTTGACAAAAACTCAGAAGCGTGCGCGACCGCGACTGCGTCGCCCCCGCGGGCGACCGGCCACGCCTCCCCCACCCCTCCCAGCGAGCACTCCCCCTCTCCTCCACCTTCCCGCCGCCGTCGCCGGCGCCCGTCGCGAGCCTGGCCCGAGCGACGCGGGCGGTGGCAGCCCCTCGGCCCTTCCCCTCCCAGGGGCCCTCCGGCACGGGACATGGCGATTCCGGGCGGTGCACTCAGCCGGCGGCGGTCCTGCGTCAGGCTGGACATACCGAGCGGGCTTTTTGGCCCGCTCATGCACTGATCTGGACCGGACCGATCGGTCCTGGCCCGCTGGGAAAACTGGCCGGTCCGAGCTGGGAATTTCGGCCCGAAAATCGACCGGTCCGGTCCGGTCTTAGGTCGGTTAACTTGACTGGACCGAACGAACCCGGCTGTTTCTTACGCACTATGAACTCAGGCGATGGATTCTTTGGCTCGAGGTAGAAGAGAGTTGTCTCCACGATCTACTCCACGTTATTGCAGAGATAGTGCTCTCCACGATCTACTCCACGTTATTGCAGAGATAGTGCTCTCCACGATTCACTCCACGTTATTGGAGGGACAGTTATCTCCACGATTACTTCGTAGGAATAGGAATTCTATTGCCTAAAACGTCGGAGTTTCCTTTTATTCAACGGAGCAGAAAGAGAAAGAACGAGAAAGGTGGGCTCGATCGGTTGCGTTCCTTCCATCGTGGGCATTTGTACGTGGGCATACACGTTACAGGCCCTATTTATTTGCAACATGCAAATTGTAAAAAGGATAGATACGTCACATGCAACGAGCGTGGAACGTGTACTCCTAACAACTCAACAGATTTAACGTGATACTTTCGAAAAACAAACAGTATTAACGTGACAGAAAATAGGAAACACCCTTAAGAAAAAAGGAAACAGGAAACAACGAGGCAACGAGATTAGTTGCGTGTCGCGAGGAACAGACCCGCCCTTGAACTTCATTCGCTTGGGGGCCTCCCAGATGAAGAACTCCAGCAGCCGCAGGTCGAGGTGACCTCCACCGGCTCCTGCGACGCCACCACCACCACGGCAACACCTCCATTCATCGCCGTCGTCATGTATCTGGCCTCCCCGACCTCTTAAACATGCTCGTGATGGGCACGCGGCTGTCTTTCTCTATTTCCTCTCCTTCCCGTGCCCCGTAATCTCCTGCAGGAGCTCGGAGTCACCATGCGCCGCCGCTCGCCGTCGCCGTACAACGCCATGGGCAGTCCTCTCGGTCCGGCCCGAGCTTTACCACCGCTGGTCCGGTCCATGAAAAGCAGACCGCGGCACTGCTTGATCCGGTCCGGTCCGGTCCGCCGGCGGCCGGTCTAGACGGCGGCTCGGTCAGGGCCCGGACCGGCCCGGACCGTGTCCACTCTGAGTCCTGCGCGGCGGCGGAGATCCTGGCACGGGAGGGGACGGGGCAGCGCAGGCTGGCGGCGCCCGCCTGGCCCAGATTTGGCTCCATCTGGTCCGGGCCGGGGCCGGCGACAGGCATGGCGTCTGTGGGGCTCTCGGGGGACGGTGGCGATGTGTCCGGCTGGTGGCAGGCGGCGGCTATGGCTACCGGCGTGCAGCAGCGCCGGGGCTGGGGCTTTGTGGTCCCGCTGTGGGCCCGACCAGGCCCGGGTGGCCTGGTTTGCCCTGGCTGCCGCGTCCGATCGGCATTCCGCGTCGGTGCGGGAGGTAGAGGCCTCCGGTGTGACGGCGGTGGAGGCGGTTCCCTTCGGTTCGGCTCCGGTGCTTCCGTCCGTGCCATCTAGGCGCATCTTGCCTCTGCTCTCTTGTCCTCATGGTGGTGGCAAGACAGCATGGATGGGTCCAAGACCGTGGTGGCGCATGCTTGCGGGTGGTAAGACAGTGGTTTGGCTCCGTTCTAGTGGGTGTCGGGGCATGGGGGTGCAGGAGAAATCCCTGCCGGTTCTTCCGGCTCCGACGTGGTGACGCCGGTGGGTGCCACCATTCCTTCCTGAAGGGCGTCGGTGCTACCCATCCTCCGCTCCTCTTCTGCGTGCCGGGGGAAACCTTAGGCTTGTCCGGACAGTAGCATCGTTGGGGTCGCATTTCTTTTTGGAGGTGTTGTTTGGTACGCGGAGGTCAGGTGCCATGGCGAGTGGTGGGACGTAGATGGAGGGCGCAACGGTGGTGGGCCATTCATGCTTGTCGAGCTGCCGTTGTTGGCATTTTTTGTCTTCTTCTTTTTTCTTTGTGTTTGTTGTGCCTTTCACCCAGGCAGTTACCTCGTGATTGATGTTCGTGCTTTTACAATATAAAGCGGGGGAAACCCTATTTCGTCTAAACACGCAACCTTTTGTAGGAACGCCAGTCGATTGTTACGGATCTTCTCATCTTCCTGTTTCATGACCCATTACCATAAAGAAACAGGAACAATTAGCCAAGGTACATGTGCATATATACACTGTTCTTTTAATGGTAAAAATGGAATGAATCATGAGATCTTGAAATGCATAGATTTGTGCTCACCGCCATGACGAAAACGTTCTTGAAGAAATCCTCCAGGGGCTGTATCAACAGCAGAGAAGCCTCGGCGAAGGTTTTGACGTCGACGCCTGCAAGAGCGATGAACAGAGCACATGTGAGCTGAGGTGTATGAACCGTGGATCTGAAGCTTGTCGCTTTGAGGAATGAAGATTGGCTTGTGTACCAGCATGGATCTTATCGGCATCCTCCAAGTAGGCGCTACACAGGGCTTCTTCTTGGTCTTTCTCGAATACGCTTGCATTGACCTGCGTGTTGCATTCACGGCGAGGCAGGTCGTTGATGGGTACTACATTCACATGCTTACTTCATAATTCAAGGTGCACTCGAGTTATAATGAATGATGGTACATATCTATGTAAAAACAGGCAGTACCTCCCAAGCAGACTCGATTTACTTTTCACTTATAATTCGAACTGGCCTTGAATACGCCTCGACAATTTTTGGAAAATCTTCGGTCCTTGAAAATGCTTCCATCTACAAGTATCCACATAGCAAGACCGTCGGCAGCACACCCAGGACGCTTCCATAAATTTCAGCAAAGGTGCTAAGCGCATAAAACTTGAACGATATGATTTTTAACTCCAGCTGCTGTTTGTGATACCAGCATCTGTTTTCGGAAACGCATCACCAGAGAACCCCGCTCGAAGTGTTACCTCAAACAGTGATTGTGCAAACAGTGCTTGTCCCATAATTCCAGCAAGTGAAGTAAACTCTGTAACGATGGACAAGGGTCAGCCTCTGCAACAACATTTTCAACACGCGCTGCAGAGTCCAAATACTAAACATGTTTTCATGGAGGACGCACAGCCTGCCAAACAAAAGGCTCAGATTGGTGAACGAAATATGAAGAATCGTCACACAGAAGGAATCCTTTAGCAGAAAATTCAGACTTCCAGAGGAGGCACAGGAAGAAAGTATGAAAAGCCAAACCAAACGTGCATGTTTCTGAGTTTATGTATTCAGGATCTGTACAATCCTCAACAGGAATGTACCGTGAGCTGCGGCCTGCGGGAGATCCGCTGATGATGACTGTTAATTTTATCTGCATTGCAAACTTCATCTTCGTCAGGGTGCTAAATGGACTCAGTGGGTTATCAGCGAGCTTTGTGAAGTGCGCTTCCTCTGCTTTCTTAACCCTGAACACTTGCATGTGGCTTCCTCTGCTTTCTGGACTCTGAAAACTTGCCTGTAGCTTGAGGTTTCAGGTGTCGCACTAGACCGTCTTCCTCCTTCCGAGCAACCAGAGCACGGGCGGAGATGCGGCCTTCTCACGTTAATGGCGGCTGACAACTCTCTTTCCGTTAGCAAGAAGAATACACACTGGACTGAGTGATATTAGATACTCGATCTACGAAGCCGAATCTATGCATCAGGAAACTTAACTAGCCACAGACCTAACACTTACAGACTAAGCCGCGACGACCCCACTCAGGCTCTGGATCATATGCACAGACCCAACACTTACTCGAGCTCTGGATAAGGGTCACATAGTACATCATCGACACTTGCTCAATTTGTATATCTTTGCATAGAACAAAGTCCATGTCTGAATGAACAAAGACCCTTGAGATGGTCTTCTTTTAGTAAGTGAAGTGGTGTGTCTCGAAGAGTGATGGCTCATGGTTGGACTTGGAGCCGTCCCACTCGAGTCTGTCCCACCACTCAACCACTGGCTTGGAACCTTCATGTGACACGGCTGGTAGCCGTCTCAAGCCCCAGCTGTCCCTGAGGCCGACCGTCTCGAATGCTGGCGCGGATAGGTCTCCTCGCATATTTGCTCTAGCTTGTGGAGATGATACAACTTGATGTGCTTTAGCTTCCTAAATGTGACACCATATGCTATATTTTTAGCATCCTTGTTGTTGTCTAGTGGGAAAATAAATATATTGGAGATTACTTCTTGTGTGTGACACCAGTAAGTAACCACACTCTACAACTATTTAGAAACAGGGCCACTTCTTCCTTTTGCACCCTGTTTCTAAATACTTGTATTTCCAATGATTTGTCTAGTTCAATTTCTGAAGTTTACTGGAATTGTTAGAAATTTGATGGCTGTTGGATTAGTTTCTCAAGTGTAGACGATAAGGATCCCCTGTTATCAGTTTCTAATTATGAATTGGATCCTCAGGTGGTGCTGGGTGTGCCAGATAGACCGCTCCTGTGGTATATGGACTCTGTCTCCTGAAGATTACTAAGTTGTACGGATAAGTTCCTCCTCCCTATACTTTTTGCTTCTAGTTAATGAGGTTGTTTTCATTTATCCCAGTTTGGTGGCCTCTCAACCATAACAACTAGATCGGCAACGCGCCTTGGCGCGAGGGTGCCGGTCCAACCGATATGGCCAAATAGTGGAGATCAAACCGCATGATGCATTAGTAGGAAAGCAAGTTTAGCACATGTAACAGGACAGAAGCCCAACTCCCAAGTGTGTGTGTATTAAGGATGGAAATGCAGAGACTATATCAGGTTGGAAATGTATCAAGGAGTTAATAAAAAAAGCTCAATGATCAAACCTTTGATATAGCTCTTTTTTTATTAACATCTGATATTGCTCAATATATCTCTGGAAATATATATGATATTACTCAAAGAGTACCTGATGGTAGATACTCACAACAGTAAAAAATGGCCCTATCTACATGCCATTGGCGCATTTGTTATACAATGTGACATGAAACACCTGAGCAAGGTCTGGTATGATAGAAACCAAAAAGCAGGCCATAGTATTAGTCCCAGATAACTTATTTACAATGTTTTTCATATTGCACAACAAACTACTCTCTCCGTAAAGAAATATAAGAACGTTTACATCACCAAAGTAGTACATGGTTGGCTATTGGGTATATAACTTTATCCACACGCCTTCATCCAATTTGCTTGATATATAACTTTCTCCACACTCCTTCGTTTGATTTGCATGCATGTTGTGATGCACGGATCTGCTAAAGGACATGTCGTGTTAGGAAAACTATTCAAATAGCGCGTCTCATGGACAGGGAGAAAATAATTTGGTCTATATGAAGGAGAATCACTCTGGATAATATACAGTGATTTGGATACAGTATAGCCTTTTAACATAAAAGAATATATAAGATAAAATTAGAATTATTTTATCTTAGCATTCTGCACAGATAAGAATCACAAACCTATGGTGACACAAGAAGCCTCTGAAGCAAAGAAGGCGGCTCAGCGGTGACTTGGAAAGTGAGAGAGGCGGCGCGCTGGCCTACATCTCCTCAGGCTCTGCCTGGTGCCCATCAATAAGGTAAGAGTCCATGAAACCACACATAATTATTTTCGCCTGCGAAGTGACAACACAAATAACCATGGGATCTTATTTTCTACAAAAGGATCAACAATTAGAATGCCAGATTTGGCAACAACATAATACATACTTCCATATCGGAGACATAAATTTCTTAATTCTTAAACAATGCGGTTCTAAAATGTTTTATCTATCAACAACATAGTATTAGTGGTTGTGCTTTCAGCAATATAAACAATTAGAGACATGCAACAATGGTACATACACATGATACAGTAAAAGAGCCTAGAAAAGAAATCAATCCGAGTCACAGAACGAAGGTAGAGAAACCTCACCGACTGAGGTAGGTATACATATGCTCAACTCAACCGGACAGAGACGCAACACAAGTTATTTTTTGTGAAAAACACAACAGAAGCTGAATAAAGTAACAGAAGGAACCAGTAGATAACTTTATTGGTACCCAGCATATATGGTTCAATTTTCTTTCAACTAAAATATATATGCAAAGGTGAGTCTAGTTACCTTGCACTAATTTGACAGAAATGAGTTTTGCTTCCCACGGAAACACATACATGAACATAATTAGTGCAAGTCCAGTGCATGATTAATTTTTTTTCAAGTACACCATAGAAATAAAGTACTATCTCAAGGTTCTTGGTTTGTATGATTGTCATCATGTGTTCAATTAACATATCTTGGGTCTAATAGTAACCATGTCTCTACTAAATCTAGCCACAATGTCCTGGACATATATAAAGATGCACACAAGACAAAAGATAGTACTCGGCGTACATAAGGACCTTGATCGCCGTTGTGCCTTCCTGTTGCCTTTGACTTGATCAAAGGCCAGCAAAGAAGCAACAAAGACAATGGCAGTGGCAGAGGCGGTGGTATCCAGTCATCGGCAGACGGGGAGGCCTCCACCGGCGCCGTGGCCGGTGGTGTTTCCCTTTTGGGCTATCTCGATGCCACGGTCCTCACTGGTCACTATAGAGTAGTGGCATGAGCGGCGGCCTACACAACCCTTCCAGCAATGGCGGCGGGAGACACAACGTCAACCAACAAACCAAAACATTGGGAGAGGCGGTCACAGAGAGAGACGGCATGGTGGCGATCTGCAAGCATATGATTTCTCATTAGTAAATATCATATTGCATTCTGAGAGAAAAATGAAGAATCAAATAAGAACCAAAGCTGACCTTTTCATAGTTAATATGGATTCCAATGTAGAACAGCCCACACAACCCTCCTGACGATGGCAAGGGGCAAGCCAGTGGGAGACACGGTAGGTGTTGGAAATATGCCCTAGAGGCAATAATAAAAGCATGATTATTATATTTCCTTGTTCATGATAATTGTCTTTATTCATGCTATAATTGTGTTATCTGGAAATCGTAATACATGTGTGAATAACAGACATCAACATGTCCCTAGTGAGCCTCTAGTTGACTAGCTCGTTGATCAACAGATAGTCATGATTTCCTGACTATGGACACTGGATGTCATTGATAACGAGATCACATCATTAGGAGAATGATGTGATGGACAAGACCCAATCCTAAACATAGCACAAGATCGTATAGTTCGTTTGCTAGAGTTTTCCAATGTCAAGTATCTTTTCCTTAGACCATGAGATCGTGTAACTCCCGGATACCGTAGGAGTGCTTTGGGTATGCCAAACGTCACAACGTAACTGGGTGACTATAAAGGTAGACTACGGGTATCTCCGAAAGTGTCTGTTGGGTGACATGGATCAAGACTGGGATTTGTCACTCCGTATGACAGAGAGGTATCACTGGGCCCACTCGGTAATGCATCATCATAATGAGCTCAGAGTGACCAAGTGTCTGGTCACGGGATCATGCATTACGGTACGAGTAAAGTGACTTGCCGGTAACGAGATTGAACGAGGTATTGGGATACCGACGATCGAATCTCGGGCAAGTAACATATCGATAGACAAAGGGAATAGCGTACGGGGTTGATAGAATCCTCGACATCGTGGTTCATCCGATGAGATCATCGTGGAGCATGTGGGAGCCAACATGGGTATCCAGATCCCGCTGTTGGTTATTGACCGGAGAGTCGTCTCGGTCATGTCTGCTTGTCTCCCGAACCCGTAGGGTCTACACACTTAAGGTTCGGTTACGCTAGGGTTGTAGGGATATGTATATGCAGTAACCCGAATGTTGTTCGGAGTCCGGGATGAGATCCCGGACGTCACGAGGAGTTCCGGAATGGTCCGGAGGTAAAGATTTATATATGGGAAGTCCTGTTTCGGGCATCGGGACAAGTTTCGGGGTTATCGGTATTGTACCGGGACCACCGGAAGGGTCCCGGGGGTCCACCGGGTGGGTCCACCTGTCCCGGGGGGCCACATGGGCTGTAAGGGGGTGCGCCTTGGCCTAATGGGCCAAGGGCACCAGCCCCACATAGGCCCATGCGCCTAGGGTTTAAAGGGGCAAGAGTCCTAGGAGGGTAAGGCACCTCCTAGGTGCCTTGGGGGGGAGGGAAACCCCCCTTGGCCGCCGCACCCCCTAGGAGATTGGATCTCCTAGGGCCGGCCACCCCCCCTTGGCACCCCTATATATAGTGGGGGAGAGGAGGGACTTCATACCTGAACGCCTTGGCCTTTGGTTGCCTCCTTCTCCCTCCCCAACACCTCCTCCTCCTCCATAGTGCTTAGCGAAGCTCTGCCGGAGTACTGCAGCACCATCAACACCACGCCGTCGTGCTGCTGCTGGTGCCATCTCCCTCAACCTCTCCTCCCTCCCTTGCTGGATCAAGAAGGAGGAGACGTGGCTGTTCCGTACGTGTGTTGAACGCGGAGGTGCCGTCCGTTCGGCGCTGGTCATCGGTGATTTGGATCACGTCGAGTACGACTACATCATCACCGTTTTTTTTGAACGCTTCCGCTCGCGATCTACAAAGGTATGTAGATGCATCTAATCACTCGTTGCTAGATGAACTCCTAGATGATCTTGGTGAAACGAGTAGGAAATTTTTTGTTTTCTGCAACGTTCCCCAACAGTGGCATCATGAGCTAGGTCTATGCGTAGTTCTTCTTGCGCGAGTAGAACACAATTTGTTGTGGGCGTAGATTTGTCAACTTTCTTGCCGTTACTAGTCCTTTCTTGCTTCAGCGGTATTGTGGGATGAAGCGGCCCGGACCAACCTTACACGTACGCTTACGTGAGACCGGTTCCACCGACTAACATGCACTAGTTGCATAAGGTGGCTGGCGGGTGACTGTCTCTCCTACTTTAGTTGGAGCGGAATCGATGAACAGGGTCCTTATGAAGGGTAAATAGAAGTTGACAAATCACGTTGTGGCTTTAACGTAGGTAAGAAAACGTTCTTGCTAGAACCCTAATTCAGCCACGTAAAAACTTGCAACAACAATTAGAGGACGTCTAACTTGTTTTTGCAGCAAGTGGTTTGTGATATGATATGGCCAAAGTTGTGATGAATGATGAATGATCTATATGTGATGTATGAGATGTTCATGCTATTGTAATAGGAATCACGACTTGCATGTCGATGAGTATGACAACCGGCAGGAGCCATAGGAGTTGTCTTTATTCTTTTATATGACCTGCGTGTCATCAAGAAACGCCATGTAAATTACTTTACTTTATTGCTAAACGCGTTAGCCATAGTAGTAGAAGTAATAGTTGGCGAGCAACTTCATGGAGACACGATGATGGAGATCATGATGATGGAGATCATGGTGTCAAGCCGGTGACAAGATGATCATGGAGCCCCAAGATGGAGATCAAAGGAGCTGTATGATATTGGCCATATCATGTCACGTTTATTATTTGATTGCATGTGATGTTTATCATGTTTTTGCATCTTGTTTACTTAGAACGACGGTAGTAAATAAGATGATCCCTCATACTAATTTCAAGAAGTGTTCCCCCTAACTGTGCACCATTGCGACAGTTCACTGTTTCAAAACATCACGTGATGATCGGGTGTTTTATTCAGACGTTCACATACAACGGGTGTAAGACAGATTTACACATGCAAACACTTAGGTTGACTTGACGAGCCTAGCATGTACAGACATGGCCTCGGAACACAGAAGACCGAAAGGTCGAGCATGAGTCGTATAGAAGATACGATCAACATGAAGATGTTCACCGATGTTGACTAGTCCGTCTCACGTGATGATCGGACACGGTCTAGTTTAACTCGGATCATGTAATACTTAGATGACTAGAGGGATGTCTAATCTAAGTGGGAGTTCACTAATAATTTGATTAGTTGAACTTAATTATCATGAACTTAGTCTAAAAACTTTGCAATATGTCTTGTAGATCAAATGGCCAACGTAGTCCTCAACTTCAACGCGTTCCTAGAGAAAACTAAGCTGAAAGACGATGGAAGCAACTATACAGACTGGGTCCGGAACCTGAGGATCATCCTCATAGCTGCCAAGAAAGATTATGTCCTACAAGCACCGCTTGGTGACGCACCCGTTCTCCCTGCGGAACAAGACGTTATGAACGCTTGGCAGGCACGTTCCGATGACTACTCCCTCGTTCAGTGCGGCATGCTTTACAGCCTAGAGCCGGGGCTCCAAAAGCGTTTTGAGAGACATGGAGCATATGAGATGTTCGAAGAGCTGAAAATGGTTTTCCAAGCTCATGCCCGGGTCGAGAGATATGAAGTCTCCGACAAATTCTTCAGCTGTAAGATGGAGGAAAACAGTTCTGTCAGTGAGCACATACTCACTATGTCTGGGTTGCATAACCGCTTGACTCAGCTGGGAGTTAATCTTCCGGATGATGCGGTCATTGACAGAATCCTCCAGTCGCTTCCACCAAGCTACAAGAGCTTTGTGATGAACTTCAATATGCAGGGGATGGAAAAGACCATTCCTGAAGTATTTGCTATGCTGAAATCAGCAGAGGTAGAAGTCAGGAAGGAACATCAAGTGTTGATGGTCAATAAAACCACTAAGTTCAAGAAAGGCAAGGGTAAAAAGAACTTCAAGAAGGACGGCAAGGAGGTTGCCGCGCCCGGCAAGCAAGCTGCCGGGAAGAAGCCAAAGAATGGACCCAAGCCCGAGACTGAGTGCTTTTATTGCAAGGGAAGCGGTCACTGGAAGCGGAACTGCCCTAAGTACTTAGCGGATAAGAAGGCCGGCAAAACAAAAGGTATATGTGATATACATGTAATTGATGTGTACCTTACTAGTGCCTGTAGTAGCTCCTGGGTATTTGATACCGGTGCAGTTGCTCACATTTGTAACTCAAAGCAGGGGCTGCGGAATAAGCGGAAACTAGCAAAGGACGAGGTGATGATGCGCGTCGGGAATGGTTCCAAGGTCAATGTGATCGCCGTCGGCACGCTACCTCTGCATCTCCCTTCGGGATTAGTTTTAAACCTTAATAATTGTTATTTAGTGCCAGCTTTGAGCATGAACATTGTATCGGGATCTCGTTTAATTCGAGATGGCTACTCTTTTAAATCTGAGAATAATGGTTGTTCCATTTTTATGAGAGATATGTTTTATGGTCATGCTCCTATGGTGAATGGTTTATTCCTTATGAATCTCGAACGTGATGCTACACATATTCATAATGTGAGTACCAAAAGAAGTAAGGTCGATAATGATAGTCCCACATACCTGTGGCACTGCCGCCTTGGTCACATAGGTGTCAAACGCATGAAGAAGCTCCATGCTGATGGACTTTTAGAGTCTCTTGATTATGAATCATTTGACACGTGCGAACCATGCCTTATGGGTAAAATGACCAAGACTCCGTTCTCAGGAACAATGGAGCGAGCAACCGACTTATTGGAAATCATACATACCGATGTGTGCGGTCCAATGAGTGTTGAGGCTCGCGGTGGCTATCGTTATGTTCTCACCCTCACTGATGATTTAAGTAGGTATGGGTATATCTACTTAATGAAACACAAGTCTGAAACCTTTGAAAAGTTCAAGGAATTTCAGAGTGAGGTTGAAAATCAACGTGACAGGAAAATCAAGTTTCTGCGATCAGATCGTGGAGGAGAATACTTGAGTCACGAGTTTGGGGCACACTTAAGAAAATGTGGAATAGTTTCACAACTCACGCCGCCTGGAACACCTCAGCATAATGGTGTGTCCGAACGTCGTAATCGCACTCTGTTAGATATGGTGCGATCTATGATGTCTCTTACCGATTTACCGCTTTCTTTTTGGGGCTATGCTTTAGAGACTGCCGCATTCACTTTAAATAGGGCTCCGTCGAAATCCGTTAAGACGACACCGTATGAATTATGGTTTGGGAAGAAACCTAAGCTGTCGTTTCTAAAAGTTTGGGGATGCGATGCTTATGTCAAGAAACTTCAACCTGAAAAGCTCGAACCCAAATCGGAAAAATGCGTCTTCATAGGATACCCAAAAAGAAACTATTGGGTACACCTTCTACCTCAGATCCGAAGGCAAGATCTTTGTTGCCAAGAATGGGTCCTTTCTGGAGAAAGAGTTTCTCTCGAAAGAAGTAAGTGGGAGGAAAGTAGAGCTTGATGAAGTATTGCCTCTTGAACCGGAAAATGGCGCAACTCAAGAAAATGTTCCTGAGGTGCCAGCACCGACTAGAGAGGAAGTTAATGATAATGATCAAGATACTTCTGATCAAACTCCTACTGAAATTCGAAGGTCCACAAGGACACGTTCCGCACCAGAATGGTACGGCAACCCTGTCTTGGAAATCATGTTGTTAGACAACGGTGAACCTTCGAACTATGAAGAAGCGATGGCGGGACCGGATTCCGACAAATGGCTAGAAGCCATGAAATCCGAGATAGGATCCATGTATGAAAACGAAGTATGGACTTTGACTGACTTGCCCGTAGAACGGCGAGCCATAGAAAATAAATGGATCTTTAAGAGGAAGACAGACGCGGATGGTAATGTGACCATCTATAAAGCTCGACTTGTCGCTAAGGGTTATCGACAAGTTCAAGGGGTTGACTACGATGAGACTTTCTCACCGGTAGCGAAGCTGAAGTCCGTCCGAATCATGTTAGCAATTGCCGCATTCTATGATTACGAAATATGGCAAATGGACGTCAAAACGGCATTCCTTAACGGTTTCCTTAAGGAAGAATTGTATATGATGCAGCCGGAAGGTTTTGTCGATCCTAAGAATGCTGACAAAGTGTGCAAGCTCCAACGCTCGATTTATGGGCTGGTGCAAGCATCTCGGAGTTGGAACATTCGCTTTGATGAGATGATCAAAGTGTTTGGGTTTACACAGACTTATGGAGAAGTCTACGTTTACAACAAAGTGAGTGGGAGCTCTGTAGCATTTCTCATATTATATGTAGATGACATACTTTTGATGGGAAATGATATAGAACTCTTGGACAACATCAAGGCCTACTTGAATAAAAGTTTTTCAATGAAGGACCTTGGAGAAGCTGCTTATATATTAGGCATCAAAATCTATAGAGATAGATCGAGACGCCTCATAGGTCTTTCACAAAGCACATACCTTGATAAGATATTGAAGAAGTTCAATATGGATCAATCCAAGAAGAGGTTCTTGCCTGTGTTACAAGGTATGAAATTGAGCTCAGCTCAATGTCCGACCACGGCAGAAGATATAGAAGAGATGAGCGTCATCCCCTATGCCTCAGCCATAGGTTCTATTATGTATGCCATGCTGTGTACCAGACCTGATGTTAACCTTGCCGTCAGTTTCGTAGGAAGGTACCAAAGTAATCCCGGCAAGGAACACTGGACAGCGGTCAAGAATATCCTGAAGTACCTGAAAAGGACTAAGGAAATGTTTCTCGTTTATGGAGGTGACGAAGAGCTCGTCGTAAAGGGTTACGTCGACGCTAGCTTCGAAACAGATCTGGATGACTCTAAGTCACAAACCGGATACGTGTATATTTTGAATGGTGGGGCAGTAAGCTGGTGCAGTTGCAAGCAAAGCGTCGTGGCGGGATCTACATGTGAAGCGGAGTACATGGCAGCCTCGGAGGCAGCGCATGAAGCAATATGGGTGAAGGAGTTCATCACCGACCTAGGAGTCATACCCAATGCGTCGGGGCCGATCAAGCTCTTCTGTGACAACACTGGAGCTATTGCACTTGCCAAGGAGCCCAGGTTTCACAAGAAGACAAGGCACATCAAGCGTCGCTTCAACTCCATTCGTGAAAATGTTCAAGATGGAGACATAGAGATTTGTAAAGTACATACGGACCTGAATATAGCAGATCCGTTGACTAAACCTCTCCCTAGAGCAAAACATGATCAACACCAGAATTCCATGGGTGTTCGATTCATCACAATGTAACTAGATTATTGACTCTAGTGCAAGTGGAAGACTGTTGGAAATATGCCCTAGAGGCAATAATAAAAACATTATTATTATATTTCCTTGTTCATGATAATTGTCTTTATTCATGCTATAATTGTGTTATCTGGAAATCGTAATACATGTGTGAATAACAGACATCAACATGTCCCTAGTGAGCCTCTAGTTGACTAGCTCGTTGATCAACAGATAGTCATGATTTCCTGACTATGGACACTGGATGTCATTGATAACGAGATCACATCATTAGGAGAATGATGTGATGGACAAGACCCAATCCTAAACATAGCACAAGATCGTATAGTTCGTTTGCTAGAGTTTTCCAATGTCAAGTATCTTTTCCTTAGACCATGAGATCGTGTAACTCCCGGATACCGTAGGAGTGCTTTGGGTATGCCAAACGTCACAACGTAACTGGGTGACTATAAAGGTAGACTACGGGTATCTCCGAAAGTGTCTGTTGGGTGACATGGATCAAGACTGGGATTTGTCACTCCGTATGACGGAGAGGTATCACTGGGCCCACTCGGTAATGCATCATCATAATGAGCTCAGAGTGACCAAGTGTCTGGTCACGGGATCATGCATTATGGTACGAGTAAAGTGACTTGCCGGTAACGAGATTGAACGAGGTATTGGGATACCGACGATCGAATCTCGGGCAAGTAACATATCGATAGACAAAGGGAATAGCGTACGGGGTTGATTGAATCCTTGACATCGTGGTTCATCCGATGAGATCATCGTGGAGCATGTGGGAGCCAACATGGGTATCCAGATCCCGCTGTTGGTTATTGACCGGAGAGTCGTCTCGGTCATGTCTGCTTGTCTCCCGAACCCGTAGGGTCTACACACTTAAGGTTCGGTTACGCTAGGGTTGTAGGGATATGTATATGCAGTAACCCGAATGTTGTTCGGAGTCCCGGATGAGATCCCGGACGTCACGAGGAGTTCCGGAATGGTCCGGAGGTAAAGATTTATATATGGGAAGTCCTGTTTCGGGCATCGGGACAAGTTTCGGGGTTATCGGTATTGTACCGGGACCACCGGAAGGGTCCCGGGGGTCCATCGGGTGGGTCCACCTGTCCCGGGGGGCCACATGGGCTGTAAGGGGGTGCGCCTTGGCCTAATGGGCCAAGGGCACCAGCCCCACATAGGCCCATGCGCCTAGGGTTTAAGGGGGGAAGAGTCCTAGGAGGGTAAGGCACCTCCTAGGTGCCTTGGGGGGAGGGAAACCCCCCTTGGCCGCCGCACCCCCTAGGAGATTGGATCTCCTAGGGCCGGCCACCCCCCCTTGGCACCCCTATATATAGTGGGGGAGAGGAGGGACTTCATACCTGAACGCCT
This sequence comes from Triticum turgidum subsp. durum, assembly GCA_900231445.1. Taxonomy (NCBI): domain Eukaryota; kingdom Viridiplantae; phylum Streptophyta; class Magnoliopsida; order Poales; family Poaceae; genus Triticum; species Triticum turgidum. The sequence continues at coordinate 729,381,697 of LT934117.1, read as the reverse complement.
TGGCCTTTGGTTGCCTCCTTCTCCCTCCCCAACACCTCCTCAACCTCCATAGTGCTTAGCGAAGCTCTGCCGGAGTACTGCAGCTCCATCAACACCACACCGTCGTGCTGCTGCTGGTGCCATCTCCCTCAACCTCTCCTCCCTCCCTTGCTGGATCAAGAAGGAGGAGACGTGGCTGTTCCGTACGTGTGTTGAACGCGGAGGTGCCGTCCGTTCGGCGCTGGTCATCGGTGATTTGGATCACGTCGAGTACGACTACATCATCACCGTTCTTTTGAACGCTTCCGCTCGCGATCTACAAAGGTATGTAGATGCATCTAATCACTCGTTGCTAGATGAACTCCTAGATGATCTTGGTGAAACGAGTAGGAAAATTTTTGTTTTCTGCAACGTTCCCCAACAGTGGCATCATGAGCTAGGTCTATGCGTAGTTCTTCTTGCGCGAGTAGAACACAATTTGTTGTGGGCGTAGCTTTGTCAACTTTCTTGCCGTTACTAGTCCTTTCTTGCTTCAGCGGTATTGTGGGATGAAGCGGCCCGGACCAACCTTACACGTACGCTTACGTGAGACCGGTTCCACCGACTAACATGCACTAGTTGCATAAGGTGGCTGGCGGGTGTCTGTCTCTCCTACTTTAGTTGGAGCGGAATCGATGAACAGGGTCCTTATGAAGGGTAAATAGAAGTTGACAAATCACGTTGTGGCTTTAACGTAGGTAAGAAAACGTTCTTGCTAGAACCCTAATTCAGCCACGTAAAACTTGCAACAACAATTAGAGGACGTCTAACTTGTTTTTGCAGCAAGTGGTTTGTGATATGATATGGCCAAAGTTGTGATGAATGATGAATGATCTATATGTGATGTATGAGATGTTCATGCTATTGTAATAGGATTCACGACTTGCATGTCGATGAGTATGACAACCGGCAGGAGCCATAGGAGTTGTCTTTATTCTTTTAATGACCTACGTGTCATCGAGAAACGCCATGTAAATTACTTTACTTTATTGCTAAACGCGTTAGCCATAGTAGTAGAAGTAATAGTTGGCGAGCAACTTCATGGAGACACGATGATGGAGATCATGATGATGGAGATCATGGTGTCAAGCCGGTGACAAGATGATCATGGAGCCCCAAGATGGAGATCAAAGGAGCTATGTGATATTGGCCATATCATGTCACGTTTATTATTTGATTGCATGTGATGTTTATCATGTTTTGCATCTTGTTTACTTGGAATGACGGTAGTAAATAAGATGATCCCTCACAATAAATTCAAGAAGTGTTCCCCCTAACTGTGCACCGTTGCGACAGTTCGCTGTTTCAAAACACCACGTGATGATCGGGTGTTTTATTCAGACGTTCACATACAACGGGTGTAAGACAGATTTACACATGCAAACACTTAGGTTGACTTGACGAGCCTAGCATGTACAGACATGGCCTCGGAACACGGAAGACCGAAAGGTCGAGCATGAGTCGTATAGAAGATACGATCAACATGAAGATGTTCACCGATGTTGACTAGTCCGTCTCACGTGATGATCGGACACGGTCTAGTTTAACTCGGATCATGTAATACTTAGATGACTAGAGGGATGTCTAATCTAAGTGGGAGTTCACTAATAATTTGATTAGTTGAACTTAATTATCATGAACTTAGTCTAAAATCTTTGCAATATGTCTTGTAGATCAAATGGCCAACGTAGTCCTCAACTTCAACGCGTTCCTAGAGAAAACTAAGCTGAAAGACGATGGTAGCAACTATACGGACTGGGTCCGGAACCTGAGGATCATCCTCATAGCTGCCAAGAAAGATTATGTCCTACAAGCACCGCTTGGTGACGCACCCGTTCTCCCTGCAGAACAAGATGTTATGAACGCTTGGCAGGCACGTTTCGATGACTACTCCCTCGTTCAGTGCGGCATGCTTTACAGCCTAGAGCCGGGGCTCCAAAAGCGTTTTGAGAGACATGGAGCATATGAGATGTTCGAAGAGCTGAAAATGGTTTTCCAAGCTCATGCCCGGGTCGAGAGATATGAAGTCTCCGACAAATTCTTCAGCTGTAAGATGGAGGAAAACAATTCTGTCAGTGAGCACATACTCACTATGTCTGGGTTGCATAACCGCTTGACTCAGCTGGGAGTTAATCTCCCGGATGATGCGGTCATTGACAGAATCCTCCAGTCGCTTCCACCAAGCTACAAGAGCTTTGTGATGAACTTCAATATGCAGGGGATGGAAAAGACCATTCCTGAAGTATTTGCTATGCTAAAATCAGCAGAGGTAGAAGTCAGGAAGGAACATCAAGTGTTGATGGTCAATAAAACCACTAAGTTCAAGAAAGGCAAGGGTAAAAAGAACTTCAAGAAGGACGGCAAGGAGGTTGCCGCGCTCGGCAAGCAAGCTGTCGGGAAGAAGCCAAAGAATGGACCCAAGCCCGAGACTGAGTGCTTTTATTGCAAGGGAGCGGTCACTGGAAGCGGAACTGCCCTAAGTACTTAGCGGATAAGAAGGCCGGCAAAACAAAAGGTATATGTGATATACATGTAATTGATGTGTACCTTACTAGTGCCCGTAGTGGCTCCTGGGTATTTGATACCGGTGCAGTTGCTCACATTTGTAACTCAAAGCTGTTGGAAATATGCCCTAGAGGCAATAATAAAAGCATTATTATTATATTTCCTTGTTCATGATAATTGTCTTTATTCATGCTATAATTGTGTTATCCGGAAATCGTAATGCATGTGTGAATAACAGACACCAACATGTCCCTAGTGAGCCTCTAGTTGACTAGCTCGTTGATCAACAGATAGTCATGGTTTCCTGACTATGGACACTGGATGTCATTGATAACGAGATCACATCATTGGGAGAATGATGTGATGGACGAGACCCAATCCTAAACATAGCACAAGATCGTATAGTTCGTTTGCTAGAGTTTTGCAATGTCAAAGTATCTTTTCCTTAGACCATGAGATCGTGTAACTCCCGGATACCGTAGGAGTGCTTTGGGTATGCCAAACGTCACAACGTAACTGGGTGACTATAAAGGTAGACTACGGGTATCTCCGAAAGTGTCTGTTGGGTGACATGGATCAAGACTGGGATTTGTCACTCCGTATGACGGAGAGGTATCACTGGGCCCACTCGGTAATGCATCATCATAATGAGCTCAGAGTGACCAAGTGTCTGGTCACGGGATCATGCATTACGGTACAAGTAAAGTGACTTGCCGGTAACGAGATTGAACGAGGTATTGGGATACCGACGATCGAATCTCGGGCAAGTAACATATCGATGGACAAAGGGAATAGTGTACGGGGTTGATTGAATCCTCGACATCGTGGTTCATCCGATGAGATCATCGTGGAGCATGTGGGAGCCAACATGGGTATCCAGATCCCGCTGTTGGTTATTGACCGGAGAGTCGTCTCGGTCATGTCTGCTTGTCTCCCGAACCCGTAGGGTCTACACACTTAAGGTTCGGTTACGCTAGGGTTGTAGGGATATGTATATGCAGTAACCCGAATGTTGTTCGGAGTCCCGGATGAGATCCCGGACGTCACGAGGAGTTCCGGAATGGTCCGGAGGTAAAGATTTATATATGGGAAGTCCTGTTTCGGGCATCGGGACAAGTTTCGGGGTTATCGGTATTGTACCGGGACCACCGAAAGGGTCCCGGGGGTCCACCGGGTGGGTCCACCTGTCCCGGGGGGCCACATGGGCTGTAAGGGGGTGCGCCTTGGCCTAATGGGCCAAGGGCACCAGCCCCACATAGGCCCATGCGCCTAGGGTTTAAAGGGGCAAGAGTCCTAGGAGGGTAAGGCACCTCCTAGGTGCCTTGGGGGGGAGGGAAACCCCCCTTGGCCGCCGCACCCCCTAGGAGATTGGATCTCCTAGGGCCGGCCACCCCCCCCCTTGGCACCCCTATATATAGTGGGGGAGAGGAGGGACTTCATACCTGAACGCCTTGGCCTTTGGTTGCCTCCTTCTCCCTCCCCAACACCTTCTCCTCCTCCATAGTGCTTAGCGAAGCTCTGCCGGAGTACTGCAGCACCATCAACACCACGCCGTCGTGCTGCTGCTGGTGCCATCTCCCTCAACCTCTCCTCCCTCCCTTGCTGGATCAAGAAGGAGGAGACGTGGCTGTTCCGTACGTGTGTTGAACGCGGAGGTGCCGTCCGTTCGGCGCTGGTCATCGGTGATTTGGATCACGTCGAGTACGACTACATCATCACCGTTTTTTTTGAACGCTTCCGCTCGCGATCTACAAAGGTATGTAGATGCATCTAATCACTCGTTGCTAGATGAACTCCTAGATGATCTTGGTGAAACGAGTAGGAAAATTTTTGTTTTCTGCAACGTTCCCCAACAGTAGGGACCAGCATGCCAAGTCAATGAGAGGAGGAGCAGATAGAAAGAGACGACAGACAGCGACCTGTACCAGTTGATAAACACTGCAAATGTGTGTGCGCCTGATTAAATGAGATCCATAAGCATAGTTTAGAATAACAAAAATTTCGAAGGCAAAAGCCATGTCCCAAGGTAATAATCAGAGGCATCTATGTCATGTCCAAAACTAAAAACAATGCGCCTTTTTAAAATCATAGGATCAAGGAACCTGGATGAACGGGGCTCGGGTTCAGCAGAGGCAAGGTGTGAGGTTGAATCGCCCATAGGAGAGGAAGTACTAAATGGTATTGTCATTCGTGGGCCCAAGCTTATCTGCCATTCTTATTAAATTATTAGCAGACCAAAAGTTATAATGCCAATTTCAGTAAAGCTGGCAGACAAAAGAAATAGACGTACTGAGACTATTAGAGGTAGCATTTACAAATATATTAGAGGGAGTAAGTTGTACCAACACATGCTAACCTAATTGATTTTCAGAGATATTAAATGATTCAATGTCGCCTATAATGGGATCCATTGACTTCAGAAAGACAGGAATGGAGCACTTGCAAAGCATGTACTTATAAGAACGGAAGTGACATTGACCGTAGTATTTAAAATGGTCATTGTCTTAAAGAGAAAATGACCGTAGAGATGTGGTTCTTCTAAAAATAATAGCTATAGATACATAATTTCCCATGTCGCGGCCATCTCTACATGACAAAAGAAATAACAATACCAACATTTTGCAATCCGGGATATTAATGCAGAACGTCCATGGGAATTAAGATTCACAAAAAGGGACTGGAGCAATAGGAAAAGGGGGGCATAGTTTCAAGGCAGACCTTTAGTTTCCAGATTTGATGGGCTGGAGATATAGTTTTGGAGAGTCGGCGGATTGTAGACCACCTAATCTTGAATCAGGTATCATTGTTATCATTGATGAACACATAATAATTGTTCTGCGAGAATGCTGCGACGGAAAATAAAGATATTCTTAGAAAGAATGCTCAAAGGTTTAGAATATGACATCAAATCTCATGACTTGTAAACTTCAAAACTATATAGCAAATGAGTACATGAAGAAAGATAAATCAACATTTGAAAGCAACCGTAGTAACATATCCTTGTGAAACGACTACTATTTTCACACTTCTCTTTAGCCTACACATATAATTCAGGATGGCAGTTCATTCAGCTAGTGCAAGCTCCATAGCGCAATTTAGTTAGATATTTGCGCTCCATGATAATTAGACAGCACTGTTACAATGCCAAAGGGAGCTTGAATTTTAATGGTACTATTATACCGCATAGATAACATATCTTTAGTCTGCCATGATTATCACAGAACACCATAAAAGATGAGTTTACATGAGAAACTAACCCATCAGCTCATGGGATCTTACCTAAGATGTCTTGTACAATGATAACAAGGCCAATCTCAAAACTGTTGTGATACAAAAAAACAGAAATGACTGAAGTATAAGCTTTATAATTGCACCGTAATAGAGAATTTTGTTGGCAGATGAGAACAATGAAATAAGTTAACAAAAAGAAAATGCATCATGGGTAACTAAAATGTCTCCTCTCACAATTTAAAACCAAATATTCTTACTTGTCTCCTCTCACAATTTACATGTTAATTTTAATAGGACAAGCCGCATGCAAATGAGCCTATTGCTTGCATGATGACAACGCTGAACCAACAGTGTTCTTGACAATAACTGCATCAGCTTGTAGAAGGTACAAATCACAATTGCTTGACAACTTATTGATAAAACATGCATTCTCCGTTGTCATGGATCAGTAAGAGCTACAATATGTTGAAGAATTACATAGAAAAACATGAGAAATTCCATTCTAGTGCACACAAGCGTAGAGATTCAAATATCTCACCGCCATGAGCAAATAAATTATTATATACATTCCTTGATTGAATACAAAAGGGGAGAGCAGAAATCTGCAGTTAATAAGAGAATCAAGCTACTAAGCATGCATTTTCAAGTAGTAAAACCATGATGCACACAACACATTATGCATAACAATTAGCGGCAGTACATAATAGAGTAAGGATCGAAGCGCCTATGTCGTACTTCACGAAGCATAAGAAAAGGAAGTAGACCCCACAAATATATATATAGGAAGTGATCAAAATACATAGCTTCTTATAAGAAAAGATAAGTGGACAGTAAATAAGTCTGGATGTACAACAGTGGGTAAGCTCAGGTTACCAGGGTTGTCGATCAAAGGCGCCTTCCATTTGCCCTTGTAGTTCAGGTTCATAATTTTCTAAATACACAAAAGAATCTCATGTCAAACTTGAAATGCATATTGATGCTTGACTAGAGCAAGGACACCCAATTGAGATAACCAAACTTAAGAAGTAACCATAAATTGCTATATTTTTCTAAGCCAAAAAAGGTGCACAATCAGAACCATGATTCACTAACTGTTATGACCGTCATATTAGGGGCTTAGCCCAGTGAGTTGTGGCCCAAGTTATCTTATCGTTATTAGGGGCTTAGCCCAATTATCTTATTAGGAGGATTAGGATTAATTAGAGATAAGGGTCGCTTGCTTAGGAGTCAAGTAAACCTCTCTATATAAGGAGAGGAGATGTATCAATCTTGTTAGCAGAATACGTACTGGTGTGTGTATGTATGCGTAGTCACCGCATGATCTCTCTCTCTCTCTGAGACATGCTTTGCATCGTGGGTTAGTGGAGCTAGTGGCTCTCACACGTTCTCTCTGAACTGCTCCTGTAAACTGTATATATGCAGCGTTAGATGAATGGAAGTGGCGTGAGTTGAGTCCTATTCCTCGTCAACAAATCTAATCAAGCAAGAAGCATTCATTCGTATCTAATTACTTGTGGCAGCCCATTCATATTTTAATTCTTGCTTGGCTTGTTGCAAAAGTTTGGGATGTCTACGAGTGCCCACACATTCCCCTCACAATGTCCTAAAAATAATTGACCAACTGAGGGCACAACCAAAAATATGCATCGGGGCATCAGCCAACACCCGTAATACAGAGCTCTACTTTTGAAAGTCAATTTCAGAGGATATAGTATCATGAATTTGGAAAAATCCTTGCATCCAAGGGCGCCGAATGAACCGGGCAAAGCTAAGACTTCACAAAGATTACTTCTATTCCATTCGTACAATCTAATAATGGATGGCCAACACCTAAATTAGCTGGAGGAGGCTAAGCCGAATCACTTCATCTACTCACCCAGTTCCAAATAAATTGAGCACATTGCAGAATAATGCTGTAGAAAACAATCTTTCTGGTACCAATCCTGTCCTAAGCAGAGCACCATTATGCTAACCAAAAGGCAGAAAATGCGATGGAGCGTGCTGGGACGTCAAAGGTGAGGGGGGCATGTCACTCATACCTTGAGTGCCTGCAAATGGCGCTTGTACCATTACATAGGACTGGCCAGTATCTTTGAATCTAGTCATTGCCAAATGGTATATATTTGAACAGAAAAAAGAACAGGCAAAATCATTGCCAAACCGCACATATCTGAACCAAGGAACTTCAGAATGGCAACTATCCATGACTAATTACCATCACCAAGACAGCAACACGCAGATTCGTGGAAAAGAATTTAAACTACTGTTTCGAGGTATCAAGAAACAAAAATATTTAAAAAGGATGTTCACCAGAACAGTGAAGCAGGAAATTATGTGAGAAAATAATAGGCCAATGAATGATATTAATGTTCCTAAAATAAGTCGATTGCTATGCAAGGGGGAAGTATGAGTAGGAACTTATCTGCACAAGAAATGCTGGAGATGCATCTTGCAGGAACTCATAGATTTCTTTAAGTAATCACTACGCATGAGTACAAATCGATTAGTACCTGAAAATATAGACCAAACCAGTATTCAGTGATCTTGCTAAAGAAGCTACAGAACATACACTGTATTCAAAACTTGCTGCCATTTAAGCTAGTTTTTCACAGAAAACTCATTAGGACCCCCAAGACACCAATTAATCTGATGACATATTGACATTATAATGTGCATCTCATTCAGACTTGAGATGCAAAAATATACAAAACAAAGCAACATGATTGAGATTTATCAACAACCACAAGTCATGTAATATGACTATTTGAATTGATATTTAACTACTAAATCTCCAACTATGACTGTGTGGAACTAACCTGACACTGATAGGCGATTTCGTGCATCAGCTGGTATCATCCTTCGCCCCATCTAGATTTTCCCTGACGAATACCAAAACCATTTTCCCAAGCAAACTGGTTGTACTGCTCATACGCTTCTTGGCAAGAGTCAAACGACATGCCTACATGCCTACCACAGGAGCAAAAGTGTGATGGTCGTGCTTGCCTTCAGAGCTCAACATACACCTTTCAATAGAGCATTACAATACTGCTTCCTGTAAATAAGAGAAGTAATAACATCAGTTTTCATCAGATCACTTTCTTACATCAGTCCAAAGGAAAACAACAATGCAAGTACACATACAACAGATATAGTTGCTCTCAATAAGTTCTGAACTATACACATCTCTGCACATGCCTAAATCTAGCTAATGTGATATTAGCAAATCCGAATCCAGAATTGCATTGATTACGGCTCCCTGGATGAATACCGTGTTTCCATCCTCTGGCTGCTGCCTTTGGATAAGATTTTGAATCGTCATGGGTCGATTTTGGGTGCACGGGCTGCTCGCACATCGAGCAAAAACAGATCGGCCGAGGGATAAGCGCCAATTTACATGCCCTCATTCCCTCATTGACAGGATACCGTAAACATTTGTACAAACCATCACTCACTCTTCTAATTTCTGTAGAAAAGAATAAAAGTTCAGTTCGGGAACCAGAAGTAGGAAAGATAATAAGAAAGAAACACTAAAATATAAGGAATTTAGCTATTTGCCAAATCGTGAGTTGTGTACATCCACCACTATCTCTTTGAGGTTAGCACTATCAAATCTCGAGTCTCACATGAACAAAACACTTATTGGCTACTTCTGGTTATGAAAAGAACTCATCCAAAAAGATTATGCTATGCATAGGGACTTAGAGGGTCAACTAATGATTATGACTGGTACGAAGAACATAAAAGTTTTGACTTAACAGCAACAAGTCAAGAAATTAGAGAGAACTCACCGGCTATTTCACTTGCATCAATAGAACCATACGGGCCACAACTCTCTGAATATGACACCGCTGATCCAAAACGGAATCTATTGCTTGTGTCCACATTTCCTATCTTCCAGAAGTTCTGATCAGACCGTGGTTCATCCTTCACTATGCTGCAGTAGTGCAGTTTGGTCGTTTCTTCGGCTGTTTCTGTCCATTGAGCTTCAGCTTGTCAGGTCCAGCTTCGCCAGCGTCAGTATCTTCCCGACGATGCGCCGGTGTGTAATTCACCAATGTACCCTTTATCCTCCATCTCGAACCACATGCATTGCAGAGAACTGGCTTGTCTGGTGTCCCATTACGCCAAAGAGGAGTACCTGTATCAGGAGCATGCCATGAGTAATAAGAAATAGAGTACAAAACTGGTACCCAAGAATCTATGAAATGTAGGTACAGAGTTCATTGGTACGTAGTGGGGCCATCAATCAGGAGTTTGCTTGCATAATAGATTTACAAGAATTATGCCTGGCAGTGATACTACAAGAGATGGTGGCTGGTGTCCAAAAAAAAAGATGGTGGTGCTAATCGAGGAAGCGAACATAACGCAACAGTCAGGAAGAATACATCTTCAAGGCTATAAATAAATAATCTCTCATAGATACACATAGTCATACTTCGTATTCCAGGTACTGTTTTTGATGGTTAGTACATACAAGCATGTGATACTCCATGTGCTGTCCTACAGAATAAAGCCTAGCAAATGCAGATAATCTGAAAATGGAACCAATATGTGCAGAGGAGACAGAGCAGCAGAAAAATCAACTCTACCCCTGAACTCTTAATATATATTGAACTCTGAATATAATGAGATGAGCATATCCATAGTCAAACTGAATATTTCTTTCAGGTGTTGCTTATTTTCAATGGTTAGTACAGAGACAAGCATATACATCTTCCTGGTGGGTTAACTTGGACGGGACCAGACTGTCACCCTCGCGTGACAAGAGGAGCAGCGTCTCGCCCGTCCATTCTGCAGTCCACAAAGGAGAAGAAGTGCGAGCCGCAGTCTCCACTCCTCCCCACGCGAGACAAAGGCAGAGAGAGCGCGACCTAGTCTCCCTCCTCGCCTGCTCTGCTACTTTCAGTAACACAAAAAAGTGTACAAACTGGAAGTTAAACTACTTTCAATACAATTTTCTTCAGGTTCTCTAGTTTTTCTTAGGAGACAACAAGTAACACAACTGAACAAATCGAATCAAAGGGGATTAAGGGCTGCTGCAGTACAAGGAAAGACTGAAAGAGAAGAGAGGAGGAGAGGGGGACAGACCTCCATGGACATGCATATGGCCCCACCTCCCTTCCCTTCTTCTTGTTCTAGTCCTTCTGCTTCTTGCTCATCCAACCCCTTCTTCTCCTTTTCTCTGCACATGGAAAGGGGAAGCACCAAATTGAAGCCCCCCAAAACACAAATCGTTCCAAATCACAATAACATGAATTAGAGGGCGGCACCAGATCGGAGGGGTGGAAGGAGGAGGCCGTGAAGGGAGGAGGCCGGGTGGCAGCAGGGAAGGAGAGGGAGGCGCGGGTGGGGAGGAGGCCGGGCAGCGGCGGGGAAGGAGGAGAGGGAGGCCCGGGTGTGGAGGAGGTCA
>LT934117.1:729344796-729361755 GCA_900231445.1 Triticum turgidum subsp. durum | reverse complement strand
CTCCACTTGGGCCCATGAGGCCCATTAACCTCTGGGGGGGTTCCGGTAACCCCCTGGTACTCCGATATATATCCGATAAACCCCGAAACCATTCCGGTGTCCGAATATAATTGTCCAATATATCAATCTTCATGTCTCGACCATTTTGAGACTCCTCGTCATGTCCGTGATCACATCTGGGACTCCGAACTACCTTCGGTACATCAAAACACATAAACTCAAAATATAACCGTCATCTAACTTTAGGCGTGCGGACCCTACGGGTTCGAGAACTATGTAGACATGACCGAGACACGTCTCTGGTCAATAACCAATAGCGGAACCTGAATGCTCATATTGGCTCCTACATATTCTACGAAGATCTTTATTGGTCAAACCGCATAACAACATACGTTGTTCCCTTTGTCATCGGTATGTTACTTCACTACTAGGGAAAAGCCTAGCAGTAGCGCGGGTTTTGGGCCTATTAGTAGCGCGGGGGCCGGCGCTACTAATAAGGCGCTACAGCTAACATATAGCAGTAGCGCGGGTGCCACCCGCGCTACTACTACGTCCGTTAGTAGTAGTGTGGGTAAAAACCCGCGCTACTACTACGTCTTATTATTATTTTTGGATTTTTTCGATTTTCCCCTAATTTTCAAATTTCTGAATTATTCTAACCTCAAATCTCTAATCACCCCACATCATTCCAAATCATCTAACTTCCCGGCTGGTCACCCATCCTCTCACTACTCCAGCCTGAGCACGCTTAACTTCCGGGTTCTATTCTGCCTCGTTTTCATGTCTGCACTTGTTTTCCTGATAATAGTAAGATGTCAATCCTATTAACCTCAGGAATTTAGCTTGAGCATGAAGTCACATATTTCACTGTTTGAGTTTGAAACTATTGTTCTAAAAAATTAGTAACACTAATATTTCTTGAATAATTAGTTTGACCATTGTTTGACCACAGTTTGACCATTGTTTGACCACAGTTTGACCATAGTTTGACCAGATTTGACCAAAATTCAAAAAAACTAAAATAATTATTTACTAACACTAATATTCTTGAATAATTAGTTTGACCACAGTTTGACCAGATTTAACAAAAATTAAAAAAAAACTGAAATTTGATGAATTTTTTTGCCTCCAGATCTTAAAAGCCCCGTAACTTTTTTTCTGTTAGGTTTTTGAGGATTTTGAAAATGCTTAACGGGGTTCCCCCGGTTAAATTCGGATGTAACTTTTCGAGTAGATGATTTTTCATATAAACTACTTTTTCATCCTGAGTTAGTATGCAAAAGTTATGCCCATTTTTACAAATTCTCGAGAGATTTTGCAAATGAAGTCGAAATTCATATTTGCAAATTTTCCCAACAACTAGACCACATATCACATGGGAAACTTATTTTCTTTTATTTTTTTGACATTTTCATCATTTTCTTTTATTTTTTTTAAAATTGAAAAGGCGATCCACAGGGGGGGGGGGGTAGAGTTTGAAAAATTTGCAAACAGGCCATACCCCGCGCTGCTACTATGGCAGACGATTAGTAGTAGCGAGGGGTAAAAACCCCCGCTACTACTATCAACTTAGTAGTAGCGCGGGTTTATAACCATCGCTACTACTATGGCATGGTCCAGGGGCACGGTAGAGACCACTTAGTAGTAGCGAGGGTTAAAAACCAACGCTACTGCTATCAAGTTAGTAGTAGCGAGGGTTATAAACCCGCGCTACTACTATGGCATGTCCCGGGGGGCACGGTAGAGACCGCTTAGTAGTAGCAAGGTTTAAAAACCCGCGCTACTGCTATCAACTTAGTAGTAGCGAGGTATAAAAACCTGCGCTACTAGTAAGTAGCAGTAGCGAGGGTTTTTAACCCTCGCTACTAGTAAGCGTCTGTGTATAAGCTTTTCCCTAGTAGTGCTTGCCCGAGATTCGATCATCGATATCTCAATACCTAGTTCAATCTCGTTACCAGCAAGTCTCTTTACTTGTTATGTAATGCATCATTCCGTAACTAACTCATTAGCTACATTGCTTGCAAGGCTTATAGTGATGTGCATTACCGAGAGGGCCTAGAGATACCTCTCCGACAATCGGAGTGACAAATCCTAATCTCGAAATACGTCAACTCAACAAGTACCTTTGGAGACACCTGTAGAGCACCTTTATAATCACCCAATTACGTTGTGACGTTTGGTTGCACACAAAGTGTTCCTCCGGTAAACGGGAGTTACATAATCTGATAGTCATAGGAACATGTATAAGTCATGAAGAAAGCAATAGCAACATACTAAACGATCAAGTGCTAAGCTAACGGAATGGGTCAAGTCAATCACATCATTCTCCTAATGATGTGATCTTGTTAATTAAATGACAACTCATGTCTATGGTTAGGAAACTTAACCATCTTTGATTCACGAGCTAGTCAAGTAGAGGCATACTAGTGACACTCTGTTTGTCTATGTATTCACACATGTATTATATTTCCGGGTAATACAATTCTAGCATGAATAATAAACATTTATCATGATATGAGGAAATAAATAATAATTTTATTATTGCCTCTAGGGCATATTTCCTTCACATTAACTGTTGCAGGCTTTTTAGTAAACGATGGTCACAAGTGTGTGTACTATCACCAAGGTGGGGGCTAAGGAGTCATTCTTTATCTGTATGTCAATGACATCCCGATCTTTGGAACCAAATTTGATTTAATCAAGGAGGTTAAGGATTTCTTATCTCATTGCTTTGAGATGAAGGATCTAGTAGTAGATGATGTTATCTTAAACATCAAGCTGTTGAGAGATGAGAATGGTGGGATTACACTGCTTCAGTCTCACTATGTGGAAAAGGTCTTGAGTCGTTTTGGGTATAGCGATTGCGCACCTTCTCCAACTCCATATGATGATAGTGTGTTGCTTCGAAAGAATCAACGGATTGCTAGAGATCAACTGAGGTATTCCCAGATTATTGGCTTGCTTATGTATTTGGCGAGTGCCACGAGGCCTGACATCTCTTTTGCTGTGAGCAAGATGAGTTGGTTGGTGTCAAAACCGGGGGATGATCATTGGCATGTGCTTGAGAGAGTTCTGCGCTATTTGAAAGGCACTGCGAGCTATGGGATTCACTACACTGGGTATCCGAGGGTACTGGAGGGTTATAGTGACTCAAACTGGATATCTGATGCTGATATTAAGGCCACAAGTGGTTATATTTTTTGCCAAGGTTGGAAAAAGCGGTAGACGTAAGCGAGGCGGTTGGCCTTCGCCTAGTGCCTAGGCGGTGCCTAAGCGCCCTAGGCGTGGCCTAGGCGGTAATATAGTTTTTACTTGTAGTGTATTTGTGATTATTATATGGGTGTTGATATTAGTTTAGGGCATATAAATAAGTTAATTACCATCTACTACCATTGGAATATAACCCGTTTGTCATACTAGTGCAGTATGTGGCATGATTTCTTGCTTGCGTCGGCAATTCCTTTCTTGCCCTGCCTAGACCTCCATTTATGCCCTAGGCGAGGCGTTTGGCCATTGCCTAGCGCCTAGGCGTGCCTAAGCGCCTCCTAGGCACTGCCTTTTCCAATAGAGGTTTTTACACTTGGTGGTGGCGTTGTTTCCTGGATGTCTTGCAAGCAGACCATCTTAACGTGGTCAACTATGGAAGCAGAACTCACAGCATTAGACACTGCCACTATTAAAGCAGAGTGGCTTCGTGAGCTCTTGATGGACTTACCTATGGTTTAAAAACCAATACCCCCTATCCTGATGAACTGTGATAATCAAACTGTGATCGTCAAGATAAACAGTTCTAAGGACAATGACTTCTCCATAGTGGTATGGTAACCCACTCTATGTGATCGGAGATGCCGTGAAGTAGAAGTGAGAGATAAGCTGTTGGTCAGCTGAGAGAAGAGTATCCCTATTTTAATTATCCCACTCCATAAAGATGCAATACTTGCTTTTTTTGAGCAACAGAAGAGTATTGCGAACTACTACGGCAGTCGTCGAGCATAGTTAGGGCCAAACCAGGACATGCCCCCCCCCCAGGTTTTTTACTTCGTCCTTTACCTATGCTTTGAAGCGTAGCCGAGTCCATCATTGAAGTTCTCCCCTTTGGGCTGGCCCACCCAGATTTTCCTTCCAAGCTCTACCACTAAATACGGGCTTAACTACCATCTAATATACTCTATCCATTCGCTACTATAAGATGTTCTAATTAACTTTTTTTTCTGAATCAAATGTATACACACGCATTTTAGTTTGTTTGTTCACTCATTTTAGTCTGTATGTAGTCCATATCAAAATATCCTGAATGTCTTATAATAGTGACCAAAGGGAGTTGCAATTGGGTAGTTGTGCCTGTTCTTTGGTATGGCCAATTGAGTAGTTGTGCCTGTCCTTTGGTATGGCCAATGAGTCAAAAACTGAACATGGGTACTCTCAGTACACACGGCAAGAAAGTACACCTAACAAATGCATTGGAAAGCACACACACATGACAAACTGTCCGTAGTATTCTGAAGGGAATTAGGTAACATGAGAATGCATGTGTGCCCATGAAAAGATGCATCTCCACTTGGACTTGAAAACCATTCGCTTTAGGCAGGCTGTTGAATCTCAAAAAAATACGACAAGCATATGATGGTGTCACATGGAGGTGTGTCATGATGGCGAGCCGAGCCGAGATTGCCAAAAGCTCACAGTCACCGGGTCGAGCTGAACAAGCTTGCAACTACGACTCCGTCATATCCCAAAACCATGTTTGTCTTGAGCTTTCCCCTAGCTTTGATGGCTCGGCAAGACCAATGCTGCAAGCCACTACCATGTGGGCCACGGATGATGACAACACATTGCTGCTTCATTGGGATGGTGGAGTTCAGACCGATTGGTGGCTCTGCGTTGGTTCTGGTGGCTATGGGACGGGGAGAGAGAGAGAGAGAGAGAGAGAGAGAGAGAGAGAGAGAGAGATAGAGAGGGGGGGGGAGAGAGAGAGATGATGCATGACTTAGGGAGGACCAGCGTCCCATTTTATATATTGTGGGTGAGCTTCCCATATAAAATAACCATACAACAAAACAACCATGGAATACTAGAAACAACAGGTAAAGTAAATAAAATTGTTTACGTTGTTGCAGTCAATACCGAATGTCTATGAAATTCAAATATTAAAACGTATCTACATTTGAATATTTTTATACTCGAGAAAACATAGAACAAGACATACTAATGCAGCTGAAGTCATCACACATGAAGTGGCCACCTTCAGGGTGCGTGGGTGTGCAATGTGGGTGGGGGATTGTCGCCGCGCACACTACAAAAAAAAGTAAGTGATAGGACGCAGGCCGTAAATATGTTAGATGGGTGACGCTAGTTGATGAATATCTCATTCCCCATATGCAAAAAGTTAACAAGAATTGCTCGATGATTTACTATAAGCAATAGGATGAAGCTAATCTTGATGATAAACAACATTGTCTCTCTGTTATTCTGCATACAAGTACATATTCAAATGTAATAGACATAAACACACTATCAATAATTAGTAGATTCTGAAGAGTTAACACACTAGTAGACCAACCCAGTTCAAAATGGAAAGTATTGCTTTTTTTGAGCAACAGAAGAGTATTGCGAACTACTACGGCAGTGGTCGAGCATAGTTAGGGCCAAACCAGGCCATGCCCCCCCCATGTTTTTTTACTTCTTCCTTTACCTATGCTTTGAAGCGTAGCCGAGTCCATCACCGAAGTTCTCCCCTTTGGGCTGGCCCACCTAGATTTTCCTTCCAAGCTCTAGCACTAAATACGGGCTTAACAACCATCTAATATACTCTATCCATTCGCTACTATAAGATGTTCTAATTAATTTTTTTCTGAATCAGATGTATACACACGCATTTTAGTGTGTTTGTTCACTCATTTTAGTCTGTATGTAGTCCATATCAAAATATCCTGAACGTCTTATAATAGTGACCAAAGGGAGTTGCAATTGGGTAGTTGTGCCTGTTCTTTGGTATGGCCAATTGAGTAGTTGTGCCTGTCCTTTGGTATGGCCAATGAGTCAAAAACTGAACATGGGTACTCTCAGTACACACGGCAAGAAAGTACACCTAACAAATGCATTGGAAAGCACACACACATGACAAATTGTCCATAGTACTCTGAAGGGAATTAGCTAACATGAGAATGCATGTGTGCCCATGAAAAGATGCATCTCCACTTGGACTTGAAAACCATTCGCTTTAGGCAGGCTGTTGAATCTCAAAAAAATACGACAAGCATATGATGGTGTCACATGGAGGTGTGTCACCCAATTCGGAGTCCGTATGAAAAACTTGTGTGCGTTTTGAGTCAGGTGTGTCTGTGCAGTCCGAATCTGAATCCAGAACGTGAGAGACTTGGACTCTATCTTCTCTTGGGCCAAAAGTGACGTGAGAGAACTTTTTGGACAGCAAATAAACATCTCTTTCTTCCTTATCTTCATATGTGGATTGTACAAATGTCCCATACACCTGCAATTAGACAAAATACAAAAGTGTGTGAAGTATTTTTGTTCTGGATAACATAAATAGATTATTGAATAGTTTGCACTAGAAATCACCTGACAAATATGCATATATGCAATATTTTTGGTCATATCCAAGGTAGTCATGTCCTCATCAATGATGGCGAGCCGAGCCGAGATTGCCAAAAGGTCACTGGCACCGGGTCGAGCTGAACAAGTTCGCAACTACGACTCCGTCATATCCCAAAACCATGTTTGTCCTGAGCTTTGCCCTAGCTCTGATGGCTCGGCAAGACCAATGCTGGAAGTCATTACCATGTGGGCTGCGGATGATGACAACACATTCTTGCTTCATCGGGGTGGTGGAGTTCGAATTAGGTGGTTGCTAAACATGTTCCAGTTAGTAAGATTTTTCATTTTTCACTACACCAACGTGCTAAATGTTCATAATCACAATATTGTTGATAGTGCATCTGTTCTTGTTTCATCTCAGTATTTAATTTCTCAGGGTAACGATAGAGATTAGCTTCATCAAATGGCTTACAATACATGATTGTGCAATTGCAGGCAATAGTTACTTTTCCAGTTGGGCACCCGCGGAAAAAGACTTGCACGATTGGAGGTTCACTACTACGGAAAACCCTAGTAGTGGCGCTGGTTTTAATGCTACCAGTAGCGTGGGTGCCCATACTACTACTATGGCGCTATAGCTAACTGGTAGTAGTAGCATGGCAAGTCTCAGCGCTACTACGAATCCTCTTATTACTAGCGCTCTTTATTCCCGTGCTACTACTATCTAGTTGTAGCGCATACCCTAACTCCGCGCTGTTGCTGTATCTTTCAACATTTTTTCTGCCTTTTTATCATGTAGAATGGTACCAGTTTCAGTAAACTGCAATTTCATAAATACTAAGTACTCATAGGTTAACCGATGAAAAAACATTGGTAATTATGTAAAACAATATCAGATTTAATAGAACCGCAATCTTACAAACATTATAGGTATTCATATATAGTCAACATGCATGGATAGATCTCATGGCGATCTAATAGTAAATAAGCAGTCTACTAGGTAGTCATATTAGCATATTGATGGCTCAGCAGCCACACACATAGTTCTAAAGGATGTCGATTACGATCATCATCCTCAAGCGTTGGTGGTGGGTGTTCCTAATAGTAATTAGGATGGCTTGTACAACATAAAGATTCTTGCCAACAAGGAAGCTCTTCCACCACTCCGATATTAAATGTGTATGACCGTCCGTGTCCACACCTACGCAGTGGTGGTGACAGAGCTCCTTGCGGTAAAGCGTACTGCAGCATAGCCTTCTTTCTTAGGCTCGATACCACAGCTCGTAGACAGGCTCTTAGGCAATTTCTGAAGGAGAAAAACATATCAATTAAGTAACCTCGCACATACTGTGGCAAATATATTTCTGGTAAGTATAGATTTCTACACTATAAAAATAACACTAGTACATTTCTACTACCCATGGATTCTACTAATAAGTATGATAGTTGTGTAAATTAATTTCTTGGCAATTTAAGAGGTAATCTCTGACTCGAGAACGAAGGAGCATTCACCAAATAAAATAGAGGTATTTTGTTGTAATTTGAGTGTATATTAAGATTTGATAATTTATTGGGATCACTCTTAAAGTTAAGCCCTCATAGGTGGCTGGCTTTTTGCCATTGAGCTCGCCGACCACACCCTCTTTTTATTTCTCCTCATTCGTTTGCCCTCCTGCTCCCCTGTTTCTCCTGCTCCCACAACTCCTCCTTCAGATTGGATAGGGTGGTGCATCGATTGGATCTAACGGTAGCACGGTCTGTTTCAAGTCAACGGAAAGTCGATCCGCATCACATTTATGAGTGCTAGCTGTAGAGAAAGAAATGCATTGCCCCTGCTTTGTAAAGAGCTTCCTGATGACCAGGTCTTTTAACAATTGGAGAAGCAGGTGACCAGGCACGACACAATGGTGTGCTTCCTGATGCTTGCTTAAAAGACCTGAACAAGGCGGAATCATGTTTGGTGAATGTATGGAGACCGAGGATGCAGTTTTTTTATAACAAAACCCAAAATGCACAGTCCTCGAAGCTTGCCAGTATCGACGCAAATGCACAGTCCTCTTGATTGGAAAATTTGTGAAGATATAACTACTTTGGTAGATGTGGGCGGCGTCACGACCGCGGCGCATGTTGGTGGGCTGCAAGTTGGCTGGTTGGCTTCGGTCCGGTTGGGCGTGGTATCACTAGTAGAAAAACACCTAATAGTCCCGGTTCGTAAGGGCCTTTAGTCCCGGTTCATGAACCGGGACTAATGGGTCGTTACTAATACCTCCACCCATTAGTCCCGGTTCAAACACGAACCGGGACCAATGTGCCTCCACGTGGCCCTGTGCGCCGAGCCCAGTCAGGGGGCCTTTGGTCCCGGTTGGTGGCACCAACCGGGACCAAAAGTCCATGTTTTTTGGAAAAGTGGCTGCTTTAGGGGTTTGGGGGGTTATTTTTAGGTTGTTATTAGCTAGCTAATAGAGAGAAGTGTCCTCTTTTATATCTTCGTCCTTAGTTTACCAACGCTGCTGCTATATATGTTCATTTCACCCGCTGATATAATAACTCATGCATGCTCGCATCATACATCATCATATATAATAACAAGTCCTACTAATCATGCATCATCATACAACTTCTACTCGTTATTAATAATAAGTCATACAATCATCATCCTGATAGTCATCGAACCCAACCCTACATAATTGTTCTTAGCACATGATCATCAGTATCAGGTAGGACATGACCTAAACACCCTTAAGGTAAAATAGCATAAAACAATATAGACCCTGACTCTCCATTATGAAGAATGGCGATCATCCTGTCTCCAATTTTTCCCTTCGCTGATTGTTGCTTCCAAGAAGCTCTTTACGACTGTCCATACATTTTTTCCGTTCTTTGATTGTCATGTCTCCATTTCTTTTAGAAACCCGGTATGGACAGTTCAGATTCGTAGGAAGACCTGGTTGTATGTTCAAAACATGAAGGCTACCGTATGTATACATCAGATGAGGCACACAATCATTCGGGATTATCTGTTGAAAAACATAGTAATAACTTCGTAGTTAGCAATGATGTACTAGTTTTAGAAGTGTGCAAAAAGATACACGGATGTCGTAATAGTAAAAAATCTTACCAGGGTATCTCCATGGTAGTTACCATAGTTCAACACGTGCACGAGTGGCACGTATTGACCATAATGTTGAGGAGTTTGATTGCAGATATTGTAATTCTCAAGATCAGTACAAAATGCGACCAGATAATTTTTCTCCTGATAAGTTAATTCGGAGCCTTCAGTGTAGTAGGTTCTATCTACCATCTTCCGCACATTCTTTGAAGAATGAAAATAAGCTGTCAATGGAAATAAGTTGTCACTATTTTGAAATAAACAATATAAATTACTTAACAACTATGTTAAGCTCACATGGGGGAAGAATTGGAGGTGTATCCACTAGGACGGAAATCGAAGGTCTCTCTTGCGCGATTGTAGGATCACAAAGATCCATGGTGACAAGCATACCCTCATCAAAACCATACATCTTGCAAAGTGCTTCCCTGTTTTTACAACCAAAATGGGTTACACTCTGAGCATTGTATAGCTTTACTTGAAAATCCACACCATGATGGGTACTTACGATAATTTTTTTGGTTTCCATATTTTCATGGTCTTCAAAACCCATCCTCTCCAAGACATAGCGTCTTGCAAAGCATGGGATAAGCTAGTCGAATTGGAAAAGATGAAAAATACACATTAAAATAGTTGAAGTCGTGCTTAATTACGAAAAGAACTATTTTCGTCGTTGCGTACCGTATAAACATCGAAGGTCTCCTCGAGCTTAATGCTGAAGCGCCGATCTTCGTCCAGCTCATACCTCGGTCGTCGTGGCACCAGCCGCACTCCCCCGGGCGGTTTTCATCGTCCGAGTACGACATTTCCGGCCTAAGTTCATAATTCAAATATTAAATATATGTACTAAAAAACCTAAATTAGATCATTATTATTAATCACGGGTTGACTATCGGTGATGGTACGTAGCTCCTCCTTTCATTCCCGAGTGCATTATTACAACAAATTGTCTAGCACACGGGAATGAAGGAGAAGCTACCCCCACGACAGCGTGGATGATGAGGAGGCTCCTAGATTTCTGCATAGAGTGCTCTACAATTTTAGCATTCAAAGTAGGAGTACTTTTCCAATATTTGCATTCAATAAGCAAAACCAAATCGTAAAATAAAGTAGTATTCAAATTAGCATGCATTCAATTATAACCAAAAGTACATCATCTCTTGTGTCTGTACATCGTCGAATAGTCCTCGAATACTATCATACATATAGCATCGCTAATTAATACAGGTAGAACCATAGCGCCCGACGGGTATCGTCGCGGGCGGTGGACACCCAAAGATAAGGAATGATCACAGGATCATAGCTCCAATGAGATCCCTGAAGAACCTGCCAGGTATTGTCGAACCTGCCCTCCAACGCAACCATGTGGCGACGGATGTGCTCGTCCTCCTCGCTGACACGGTGACGTACCACCTCCGCGGTGTCTGGAAGCCTCGGCACCGTCACTGGCCCACGCGACCTCCACCAAACAAGGATCGGGTCAACAACGGGATGCCTCCTCACCAACCTACCACTAGTAGAAAAAGGACCTAATATGAGACACGTTAGTGCCGGTTTGATTTTGAGCCGGCACTAATGTGTCCAATAGTGCCGGTTCCAACTGCTAGCTGGCCGTTCTCATTAGTACCGGTTCATGGAGAACCTTTGGCACCGGTTCGTGCCACGAACCGGTACTAAAGAGAGTGGTGGCAGGGTGCTGTCAGTCTGGGGCCCCTCCAGCACCTTTAGTACCGGTTCGTGGCACGAACCGGTACTAAAGGTCGACCTACATAAACCCTTCGTCCACCCGACCCACTCTGTTCTTCCCCTTTCCCCTCACTTCCTCTGTTCGTCCCCTCTCTTCCTCGAGCTCCTCACAAATTTTGCCCAAAATTTGTCAAGATTTAAAGGCCCCCATCCATTCAAATGATCACAAAGGTTAGCAACTTTGTCCTTTCAACTCTCATTGCTAGATTAGCTCTTGCAATGCTTTGTATAGCGATTAATTTGGGAGGACTTATATTTGCTAGTATTTGATTTATATGCAATTTGAGGTCAAAAATAACACTTAGTTTGCATACGTAGGTGTGGTTTACTTAGTGCCTTCTAAATCTCCGTGGTAACCACCGTCGATCGCCCGCACCGTCCCGTCGCCGGCACCACCTTGTGGTGAGGCTCTTGTTCATGAATGTTTTACATTACCAAATTGATGTTTGTGTGATTTGGATATATAGTTACTCGTATAATTATCTTACCCATACGTTGTTTGTTATACATAGTGCCATGGTTTTGATATCCGTCCCCGTCGGCCCTCGTCCTTGTTATGATTCAGATGTGGTATATTCTCATTTAAAACTAGTTGTTGCATTTCGTGTTTATGACAAATTATGCCCATCAAGTTGACATAGATATTTTTATCTAGGAGGTATGTGAACCGGAAATTCCAACCGACCCTATTGTCGAGAGGTTAAATTTAGTTGAAAGAGAAAACGAGTATTTGAAAGAAAAATTGAAAAGAATTGAGGGGGAGAAGATGGAATTGGAGTTGCACGTTGCCGGTGTCGTCGATGATCACAAGATCAAGATGGAGAAAATGAGGTTGAAGATTATAAAGATTAGAAAATATGCCATTGATAGTGTGGCTTGGTATCATTATGCTGTTGGATCAATTGTTACCTTAGATGCGATCTTCATCGCATTTGTTGTTGCATTTAAATTCTTTAGCTAGAGAGTTATTTGTATGTTGCATTTAATTAAGTGTTGTATATGAACTTTATGTATGAACTTGTATTAATTTGGTCTATTCGGTGTTGTGTAATGAAGATGAGCCGACAATGGATGTATGATGACAGATGCTCTCCCGAGTTCATTAATGGCGTGCATACTTTTCTGCTTGCCGCTGAGGCAAACAAGCGGGCGGATGGTTTTATGCCTTGTCCATGTGCTGGCTGTAAGAATGGTCACAGTTACTCTACGTCAAGAACCATTCACGTCCACCTATTTGAGTCCGGTTTCATGCCCCACTATAATGTTTGGACCAAGCACGAAGAAATAGGGGTTATGATGGAAGACAATGAAGAAGAAGAGGACGACGATGGCTATCCTGGCCATGGGTTCCTTGAATACGATGATACAACAATGGGGGAAGAAGCTGAGCCGGCAATGCAGAAAGAAGCTAAAGAAGAGGCATCAAATGAGCCCGCTGATGATCTAGGTCGGGCCATTGCCGATGCAAAGAGAAACTGCGCAAGTGATCTGGAGAGGACGAAGTTGCAGCGCATGTTAGAGGATCACAAGAAATTGTTGTACCCGAATTGCGAAGCTGACAAAAAAAAGTTGGGCACCACACTTGAATTGCTGCAATGGAAGGCAGAGAATGGTGTATCTGACAAGGGATTTGGAAAGTTGCTGGTAATGATAAAGAATATGCTTACAAAGGACAACGAATTGCCCGAGAGTACGTATGAAGCAAAGAAGGTTGTCTGCCCTCCACGGTTAGAGGTGCAAAAGATACATGCATGCCCTAATGACTTCATCCTCTACTGCGGTGGGTACGAGGATTTGAATGCTTGCTCGGTATGCGGTGCATTGCGTTATAAGATCAATCGCGATGACCCTGGTGATGTCGAGGGTGAGTGCCCCAGGAAGAAGATTCCTACCAAGGTGATGTGGTATGCTCCTATAATACCACGGTTGAAACGTTTGTTCCAAAACAAAGAGCATGCGAAGGCGATGCGGTGGCACGCAGAAGACCATAAGAAAGACGGGAAGTTGAGAGTACCCGCTGACGGTTCGCAGTGGAGAAAAATCGAGAGAAAGTACTGGCAGGAGTTTGCAGGTGACCCAAGGAACGTATGGTTTGGTCTAAGCGCAGATGGCATTAATCCTTTTCGGGAGCAGAGCAGCAACCATAGCACGTGGCCTGTGACTCTATGTTTGTATAACCTTCCTCCTTGGTTGTGCATGAAGCGGAAGTTCATTATGATGCCAGTGCTCATCCAAGGCCCTAAGTAACCCGGCAACGACATTGATGTGTACCTAAGGCCATTAGTTGAAGAACTCTTACAACTGTGGAATGGAACAGGTGTACGTGCGTGGGATGAGCACATGGGGGAAGAATTTGACCTAAAGGCGTTGCTGTTCGTGACCATCAATGACTGGCCTGCTCTCAGTAACCTTTTAGGACAGACAAACAAGGGATACCGCAGATGCACGCACTGTTTGGATGATACCGATAGTATATATTTGAATAGTTGTAAGAAGAATGTGTACCTGGGACATCGTCGATTTCTTCCGAGCAGGCATCCCGGAAGAAAGAAAGGCAAGCATTTCAAAGGTGAGGCGGATCATCGGACGAAGCCTCGCCACCGTACTGGTGCCGATGTACATGATATGGTCAAGGATTTGAAGGTAATCTTTGGAAAGGGTCCTGGCGGACAACCTGTTTCGAAGGACGCTGACGGACGCGCACCCATGTGGAAGAAGAAAACTATATTTTGGGACCTACCATATTGGAAAGACCTAGAGGTCCGCTCCGCAAACGTGACGAAGAATCTTTGCGTGACCCTGCTTGGCTTTTTGGGCGTGTATGGGAAGACAAAAGATACACCAGAGGCACGAGAGGACCAGAAATGTATGCACGGAAAAGACGACATACAGCAGGGTCAGGCCAGCTACGCTCTTACCAAAGAAGAGAAGGAAATCTTCTTCGAATGCCTGCTCAGCATGAAGGTACCGTCTGGCTTCTCGTCGAATATAAAGGGAATAATAAATATAGCAGAGAAAAAGTTCCAGAACCTAAAGTCTCATGACTGCCACGTGATTATGACGCAACTCCTTCCGGTTGCATTGAGGGGGCTTCTACCGGAAAACGTTCGAGTAGCCATTGTAAAGCTATGTGCATTCCTCAATGCAATCTCTCAGAAGGTAATCGATCCAGAAATCATACCAAGGTTACAGAATGATTTGGTGCAATGTCTTTTCAGTTTCGAGTTGGTGTTCCCACCATCCTTCTTCGACATCATGACGCACGTCCTAGTTCACCTTTGTGAAGAGATTAACATTTTGGGTCCTGTATTTCTACACAATATGTTCCCCTTTGAAAGGTTCATGGGAGTCTTGAAGAAATATGTTCATAACCGTGCTAGGCCAGAAGGAAGCATCTCGAAGGGCCATGAAAATGAGGAGGTCATTGAGTTTTGTATTGACTTTATTCCTGACCTTAAGCCGATTGGTGTTCCTGAATCGCGGCATAAGGGCAGACTGGAAGGAAAAGGCATGCTAGGAGGGCATCAAATAATATGTATGGATGGGCATTCTCTCACTGAAGCACACTACATAGTTCTACAGAATTCCGCCTTGGTGGCTCCGTATATGGAGGAACACAAGAATTTTCTACAGTCCAAACACCCGGAGAAGTCTGACGACTGGATTACACGCGAACAAATGAGGACTTTCACCGGTTGGTTGCAGAAACGTGCCCTGAATGATGGCGATATTCAAAATGACCTATACTCACTGTCCCAGTTACCATCTTCGAATATAATGACTTTCAAAGGGTACCAGATAAATGGGAATACATTTTACACGAACGCCCAAGATAAGAAGAGCACCAACCAAAACAGTGGTGTCCGCTTTGATGCAACAACCAACACGGGAAAGGAAATATATTATGGTTACATAGAGGACATATGGGAACTTAACTATGGATCAGGTGATTTGAAGGTCCCTTTGTTTCGGTGCAAATGGGTAAATATGACACGAGGCGGGGTAACGGAAGACCCGCAGTACGGAATGACAACAGTGGATCTCAACAATCTTGCGTATGCAGACGAACCATTCGTCCTAGCGAATGATGTGGCGCAGGTTTTTTATGTGAAAGACATGTCTACCAGGCCAAGAAAAAGAAAAGATAAGGAAGCGAATGGATCATACGACGAGCCAAAGCGCCACATAGTTCTTTCAGGAAAAAGAAACATCGTGGGAGTGGATGACAAGGCAGACAAGTCAGAAGATTATGAAAAGTTTGATGAAATTGCTCCATTCATAGTGAATATTGACCCGAGCATCCAGTTAAATGATGAAGATTTTCCATGGCTACGGCGCAAAGGGACACACGAGAAGAAAAAGTTTCACACCTAAAGATCTGGGATGTGATCGGCTTCACTATCATCAGTTTCTTCTGTGTTTCACACCCAGGAGGGAATGTATGTAAATAGTTAGGGTAGTTAATTATGTGTTTTGGCATTTGAAACGCGAAGAAATTTTATGTGCAAACAAATTTTTTTCATGCATTTACTGATTTTTTTCCAACTAAATGACCCTGAAATTGAAAAGCGTTTGAAATGAACTCAGAAAAGGTTGAAAGTTGGCATGGTATCATAATTTCAAACAAATAGCATGTGCAAAAAAAGTAGAGAGGGTTACGGCAAAAACTGGATACACTTCGTGTACAAAATGGAGAATCTTTTTCGAAGTATGAGGGTTTCCGACAAAAACTGAAATGTTACAAAGGCATTTCATTTTTTAAATAACCTAAGCATTACCAAATTGAATATAATGATAAAACACACTAATATTAAACATAAGAAAAAAGAATCACTGAAAAAACTTTTTTCAAAGTTAAGTTACTCACAAACTAGTGATTCACACAAATTTCAAATAATTCAAAATTTAAACTATTCAAAATTGAAAACTACCGGCACTAACAGAAAGTTTGTAATTTTTTGTACCTAAAGCAAAAATATTCACAAAGAAACTCTAAATAAATAAAACAAAAATAAATAAAACAAAAAAAATTAAGAAAATAAAAAAGCCCGCCTACTGGGCCAAAGCGGCTTGCATACGACTAGGAGCACAACCTTTAGTTGGGCTAGGATGCAGGCCTGCAAAGGCCCAGTAGGCCCACAGGGCAGAAGAGGACAAGTAGGCCCAGTAGGCCTGCTTAGGAGAGGAGCTCGAGAGAGCTACCGCACTGGAGCTTATAAACCAGTGCGGTAGCCCCTCGGGTAGCGAGGTGGGACTAAACTTGCGCACCGCCTGGAGCCAGCGCACCCCCTTTAGTACCGGGTCGTGGCTCCAACCGGTACTAAAGACCCCCCCCCTTTAGTACCGGTTGGAGCCATCACCCGGTACTAAAGGGGGTGCGCTTCCCGCCGCTTGGCCTGGCCAAAACAGACCTTTAGTACCGGTTGGTGGCTCCAACCGGTACTAAAGGTCCATCATATATATACAACACTTAAAAAATCAGTTTCCCTCTGTTTCCTCCCTCCGTCGCGCCGCCCTGCCCCGATTGACGCCGTCCCCGTCGACATCGC
>LT934117.1:729317465-729327477 GCA_900231445.1 Triticum turgidum subsp. durum | reverse complement strand
CACATACTTACACACTTGCCTCCAAACCCAGAACACAAAACAATTTACAAAAGAAAACCAAATGGTACAAAGAACCCAAGACCTTTTTTTCCTTTTTTTTTTCATTAGTGAAAAACCAAAGCAACCTTTTACTCGACGCCACAAATCAAGCAATACTCTTTTTTTGTGATTTTCTGCAGAAAGTAGGACTTTTTTTTTGGTTTGAACAAATAATTAAGCTACAGAGTTAAGGACTTATGTAACATCCAGTACAAAATATGCAAACTATTCTTTTTTTTTTGTAGGAGACCCTTTTTTTTCAAGGCAACATGACAGTATAAAAGATTGTACAGCAACAAAAATTAAAGAAAGTGGTTTTTCCGCAAGCGAAAAAAAAAACCATTCAGCTGGTAATATTTCCATGGAAGTATGTTGTATCTTCTTTTTTCTTCACTGGGATTGGTTAATACTGCCAACCTATATATTTGAAATAAAACTGTCACATAAACTGTATAAGTACAAGTATGACATGACAAGAAATATATATGTGCAAATGTACTAGCTAGTGTTTTTTTGCGTCAGGAAGGAAGAGATGCAGGTTGCAACGTGACAAGGGGAGCTTACCACAGTGCAGATGCGTGCAGAGCTAGCTTCCACTACCTGGCATAAGGTATCCACACGTCTCTCTGAAAAATCGGTAGTTGTACGCATTTAGCCTGTGACACAAATTAAACCGAGCTTACCTGTGGAAATCAACATGAATGGACATATACTTACCCTCCCTGTTGAGAAGTCCCAGACTTCGTCTTCTTCAGATGGGAAACCACGCTTGGGGTTGGGGAGGACCTCAATTTCCTTTTCTTCGTCTGGAAACATGTCTTCATGTGCGAAACGAAGAACGAGACGCTTGGGGAGGATCTCAATTGCGTGCTTCACTGCTTCATCAACCTTGTCGGTGTCCACATCAAGGCCACAACATACACGGGTTGTGACTTTCTGAAGCTCTGGGAGATTCCCCAAGCTACCAAAGTCAAAGTGAAGGTTTTCATACTTACTCCACACTGTGACGCTGAACTGGAGCCATTTAAGGCGTGGCATATCTCCTTCTGCAAACTGGCCGAGCGTTGCGTCTGTCTTGAAAAACCTCAGCTTCGGGAATGCACCTGCACTCCCCATGGCACCATGGTGGCGAACGTCGACCATGTACAACCTGAGGGTAACAAGCTCTGGAAGTAGTCCAAAGATCTTCAGATCTGAACTCTCCACATGTATTGATAGATGGGTGAGGTTCAGAAGAAGTGAGGAACTAATCTTTGCTAACAGCCCAGATTTTCTGCATGACATGCGTAGAACACGGAGTTGCGGAGGGGGCACATAACCTTCCAACCAGCTGTTGCCACTGACAGAAATCGCTAAGTCCATTCTAAAAATATCTATGACTTGGATTTTCTGCAGTTTGGCCAATGACTCCGCACAAGCTCTTATTGAGCTAGCACTATCTAAGCATAAAACCCGACTAATGCGGAGCTTCCTCAATTCTGTCAGCTTGCTGAGGTCATTCACAAATAAGCTTGAGAACTCTTTGTCTTCAACCCTTGTCAGACACAACTCTTCCAGGGATGTCAGGCTCCCGATCCAATCTAACACTTTTATGTCGGTTCCCTCAATGTTCAGGCACTTGAGTTGACTTAGTAGACCAATACTGCATGGCAGTTCAGTTAAGTCGCCATTACCACTCAGGTCCAGCACCTGCAACAACTTCAGATCTCCTATTTCTTCAGGGAGCACACAAACGTGCATATTCTGCAGCCCGAGATACCTCAAGTGAACTAACTTTCCAAGATACCCAAGATAGATAGGGCCACGGCGGGACATGACGCCTTCTAAATCTAGGACACGTAAGACTTTAAAACATGAAAGCAGTGGCAACTGATCACTAATGCACATGGCAACAAATGACCTTACTTGTGGCATATGTGTGCTGTCCAGACTTTGGACTCTCTGTCCAACTGCTAACCTGCGAGCATTACTATGTGAAGACGTGTATTGCTCGTTGCTACTCAATATAGTAACAAAGTTTTCTTCCCTTGAAAGTAGACAGATCATATCAAGCACCATATCATGGACTCGACAACCAAATATGATGCCCTGATACGGGGTCTCTACCGGCAGTATCATGCTTCTGTTTACCAACTCAGTGAAGTATCTCTCGCCAATCTCATATAATCCCGCCCCTGTTTCCTCATGGACAAAACCTTCGGTTACCCACTTCCATATCAAAGTATTTTTCTTGATAAAGTGGTCTTCTGGGTATATGCTCATGTACAGTAAACATGTCCTTAAGTGGCTAGGCAGATCATAATAGCTAAACAGAAGTATTTTTCTCGTGTTCTCAATATCTTTCTTATCTTCGTGCCCAAAACCAATTGAGTTGTATACCTTAGACCAAAAATCCATTGGTTTATTGACAAGCAGACTAGCCATGGTGATTATAGCTAACTGTACACCACCACATTTATGTAAAATTTTACCGTTTGCCATTGTTGGCAGATCATGAGGGCATTTGTTTTTACCACCAAATAATCTTTGTCTGGAATAACTCCTCAGATAAATCATGAGAAAGTGGTTCTAGCCTGTATACTTCACCAGCCTTTTTCGCGACATCGAGAATACGAGTAGTTGCAATTATCCTGCTTGCACAATTATTATCCACTAGAGCGCACGTGACTGTTTTCCATATTTCCGTATCCCATATATCATCAATAACGATGAAGTACCTGCCACATTCATAGCGCAAGAGCCATATAATAAATTAGTGAAGTTATTTAGTAAGGCACACAAGTAACAAGATATTAAAAAAACGAGATCATGTATGAAAAGATCCTCCTTAAAGAATACTATCAAGTTTGCATTATGGAATAAAAACCAGAAAAGATAGACATGCATACATGCTTGCACGAGTTTGATTTCATTTCCTTGCCTAGAAGTCTAGTTCTGATTAAGTTTCCCGATATATGTAACATCGTCTAGAACTCGATTGTTGAATTTACATTTATTGTAAGAACTTATAAAATATTTGAATGTTGGAGAACATTGGACAGTCACTCGTGACCCAAATGATAGCAAAGAACGTAGGAAAACATGATAACACAAACTTGATGTGTACCAGTCTAACACATCTCAAACAAAATTAACTGCTCATCCCTAACTCTTTCTTGGCGACGTTTGATGCTATTTTTTTTCATTTATTTGATGTATATGAAACTTGATGTGTACTACTTGTTCTCGAGTAATGCTCGTAGTTTTCCTTACATGTGATCCTAAAGTTAGATGGTACATCTTAGAAAACATTTTTTAACTTACATGGAGCTAATCTCTTTCATTTTTCTTTATGCATATGAAAAGGGATAATAGGATGCATGCGTACCTCTTGCTCTCGAGAAATTCTCGAAGTTTATCAATCAACAGCCTTTCATCCAATGCCGATAAATTGGAATTTTGGCACATTTGATTGTCAATTCCACAGAGAATGTCCATAAGAAGTTTCTTCAGGCTAGGGTTCCTTCCAACTGGGACAAAAGCACTGCAATCATACTGCCCTCTGAGCTTATCATACACTGCTTTGGCAAGAGTAGTTTTGCCAAGCCCCCCGAATCCGAAAATAGAGAGTATCTTGAGTTTCTTGGACACATCATTATCCCCATCTGACAGCATATCGGTTAGCTTGCTGAAGGCCCCATCAATTCCAACAAGCTCTTCCTGATCTTTGTACAGAGCCAATAGGCGAGGGTCAACCGTGGATGTGGTAACTGGAACCACATCATTCACCCTGTACCTATCACGCCAGTCAGCCGCCTCTTTGACACGGACCTTGATTGCCCTGATCTCATCGGAGATCTCATGGCGAGTCCTGCTCTTGGTGAACAAGTTTCCCATCTTCTTCATGAGCTTCTTGATTTTGCGTGGCTTGATGGCAGGTTCAGCTCCCTCGACGCGTACCAGGAACTTATCGACGATGTCCTCCATTATGAACGACAAGTCCCGACTTTGTCGGCCCAGAGCTTAACCAGCTCGTCGAGCTGGTCCCGCGGGACGTCCCCAGCCTTGCGGAGGGCTGCGTACATGTTTGTTAGCTCTCTCTTGAGATACTCAACATCTTCCTTGACGCCCGTTTGCATCTTGTACTCCTCCGCGAGGAGGTCGCCAAGCTTGAGGAGCAGGCTGCCATGGCCCCCGTTGCGAGGTCCATGGTCGCTCTCAGTAGATCGTTGCTCGATTTGTTTGTGCACAATAATGCTTTGTGTGTGTGTGTGTGGGTGGGGTGAGTTATGTCCACACACGCTCGTCTTTATAGTTGTTTCTAAGTGAAACTGAGATCAAAGAAACTTGTCCTCAGTTCTCATATATTTTGCTCAGTTTTTGCCTCGGGAGCCCTACAGCTAGCATGCATCAAGTGCACATGGTATAACATGCATTGGTTCTGCTAATCGCGTGGATCTAGACTTTGACCATGCTAAATGCACATGGTACAACGTGCATTGGTACAACTAATTGCGTGGGTCTAAGCTTTGACAGTGTTAACTGCACATGATACTGCGTGCTGTCAATCAAGGCTTAACGGTTGTCTTAATTCAATCAACTCACCCATTTAAAAAATTAGAACTAGTACCCCATAATGTTTATATATATTGAGTACCGAAGAACTACCATTACATTTCTTTTGCAAAACTCTCTTGTATGATATATCCTTTAAATATTCTGTAGACATATTACAATCGAAATTGTAAAAAAGAAAAATCTGTACTAGCTCAGCATACTTATGCATATACATGTACGAGTAAGCGACCAAGACCCCCTGTTAACGTTGGTCTTTGAAACAAATAAACCATTATTGCACTACTTAACTACATATATACAAGTTCATCCGCAAAAAGAAACTACATGTATACAAGTTGTTAGTTTTTTCCCTGTCGAAGATGCCAACCGGCTGTACACATATCTTCAATTTAATTGCATATATATGCTAGTCAACTTCATCATCAATGCGTTCACGGCACCGCTTTGAACGGGAAGGGGAAGCGAAGCTTCCTTGTGGTCAACCTGGCAATCAGGCACTGTCCTCCTGTAATTCACTCTGTTCCATATATGTAATTCATGCCATCTGGAGAGGTAAGCATGCCCTTTTAGCAGCACCGAAACAAGGTTCATCTATCATATATATATCACAAAATTCAAGTATAGCTTCAACTTTCAACTAATGCATGTGTCGTGAAACAGAACGAGGAGTGGTGATGAAATAGTACTCTGACTAACTCAAAATCTACTTGCACAACTACTTTGCACAACATGATTTTGTATCTTTATTTCTGAAACTCTGAATTTGGATTTGACATTTTAGGACATGATGTTGTAGATGCACATTTTTGTTGCAATGTTATAAAAAACAGTCCACCTTTTGCATGATCGGACCTAAAGGGCAGATTTTGTACTTATGTCCATTGAACATACACAGTATTATTTGTGCTTTACAAAAGTAATTTAGCTGTGAAATGTAAGCAACGACAACAGCAGTGATTAAGATGCTGCACCAAGGCGCAATTAAGCTCCACCACCAGTTTGAACATGATCTCTGTGCATGTTAGCAAGGACAGCGTCAGTGATTAAGATGCTGCACTTAATTATGTCCCATACCTTTGTCACCCAGCTCATCTCCGTTCTAGTTTAAGCGCATCTACGAGATATGAACTGTACATGATGGATGATTCCCTAGTTTAAATTGTCGGTGTATTTTAGTAACCTAATCTAGTCAATACAACCCAACGGCACCCCAGCCGAGTCTAGTGAGCAGCTCGCCCCGTCGGCTGTCGAAGGGTCACCGTCTAAACCGCCCAAGACATGTTCAACCATAGTTCTTTTTTTGCACTTCTAAATCAAGACACCTCTCTCAGATCTGAATGTATGCAGTGCTAAGCCTTCCTTGTTTTCCCTCGAAAAAAGAGGTTCCTTGAACTCCCAGCTCTCATTTGATCGATGCACAAGGTCATATATTAACTGAGAATTTCTAAGACGGCATGCAACCAAAACCGCTGGCTCTTCACAAACGGGTTTCTGGCTTCGCAACTGAAATGTCAGATCTTCAAAAACTATACAGCTGCTGTACAATTTTCACCATTGGCGCTGAAGATTGGAAATTCAGAAGAGGTGCATCGGGTGTTTTGTCAGGAAATTTACAGCTAGAAACCAGGGATCATCTCTTCTTCTGATGATCATTTGCTGCAAGTTGCTGGCAGTAAATTTCCATGCACTCGATCTATCCAGGGAGGGCATCAGTTCAAGATTACCTTCCAGTCCATTAGAGAGCAGCTGGGCCTGGGCTGGGCAACTTATTCATTGAGGTGGCTGGCTATTCTGCTGATAAGTTGGCTAAGACTCCCTCTACAGATGCAGGGCAAATCTTAAAATCAGAGCTTGCCATGGTTAGTTATGCACGGTGCAAGAAAGAAATCATACCATGAATTCAAAGCATGGGTTGAAGGCTACATTTGCATACTACTCTCAATTTTTATCATTTGGCATTTTACTTCAGTTACAGGCATTTGAAAATTTATGGACATGCAGTAGGATAGTTACTGTTTTCCCTTGAAAATGTTCAGAAGAGTGCCTTTTTTCCTGGAAATTCAAAAGAGTATGTTTCCTTCAGCTGCTCCTATGCACACTCTGGACATTCCCGTCTGAATGAAACTCAGGGAGGAAGAGGCAACCACAACATGCAGTTTGTGCCCCCACCCCCGACCCTTCTATACCTCTATACCTACTAATAAAGCAAGGTGGTATTCTTGGTTTCGTCCCACCTACGTGATTTTGTTATTTGGACTTTTTTTAATCTAATGAGGTGGTACTATTCACGTGAATTTCTGGCCGTGTTTTCATGCGATGGGAGAACATAGTCGGAAGGTGCAACGGCCCAACTGGCTGGGCCTCGACCTTCCTTTGATGGGCCTGCTCCTGCCACTTTCATGAAAAAAGGTAAAAAATATATATTTTAACTGGGTATCGAACCCCTAACCTCTGGGTTGGGCCACGAAGGCTATAGCCAGCCGGCCTATAATCGGATTGCAGTAAAGAACTGATTCAATCAATATTAGTCCTATCTCGCTCCTTTAGATCAAATTTCACCAACTTATATACACACGTGAGTTGTAGTAGATTCAACTTATATCAGCAAGTCATCTCCAAAACCAAGAAAGAGAGGAAACAGCATACCAAAAGGAGAGAAAACTCCATAATGAAGGGCATATGGACGATGCAACCATGTTGTATTGGCTCTAATTAGAAGGATTTATGGGCTTGGCATGGTGTGATTGGCTCTAATTAAATTAAATGAGAAAAAGATACATGCATGGCTCTAATTAAAGGAAATGATGACATGATAAAAGCGTACATGCATGACCCGTATGCCGCGTTGATGGGCATTTTGGTGAATGGCGAAACTAGCCTTTTTCTCAAATCAATGCATCAATTTTCTTCCCCGTTGCAACGCACGGGCTTTTGTGCTAGTCAAATAAAAAGAGGCAACAACTTTTCAGATGTATTTTTAATAGAGAAAATTGAAACTATGGAAGTTCCAAATTCCTTAAATTCTTAATTACCGGAAGTTTTAAATTTCCAAAAAACTGGAGCCGGATTTTTGAAAAGTTAATGGAAAGACTGACCAAGGGATGACTTTCCCAGAAAGGAAATAACAACTGGTAGGAATTGGGCCGCTGTGGAACTAACTGGCGGGTGACCGCCAATTAGCATCACCAGACCAGGAGCTCAACTTCTCTTCTCAACAGAGACAAAAGGAACAAGATCATCCATCACCTCACAAAAACCGTGTGTAATTCTTGGTTTCTCTCCCTTTGTAGCATGTAATGCATGCTGAACATTTTCCGAATAAATATATATGCCTCAAATTATATACAAATTTTGGACTGAGCTTATGCACAAATTAAGATCCTAGAGAATCCCACTTGTCTCCACATCACATGAGTTTGGGAGAGTGAAAAATATCATATTGTCTATCAACAACTGCTATACTTCGTTGGCTCAAGGTTCAAAATCCAGAAGCATCTATTCTTTTTGGAATTTCGGAAGTGTATTTTTCCTTCAACTTCTCCAGTGTACACCTTCGAGAGATCAAGCAAAATCAGCAGCGGTTTCCACCAGCTAACACACTTGACTACACTGTAATTTCGGCTTCCGCTGTACGAACGAAACTCGATATATAGGGAGGTTTCGGCACCCTGGAAAACATACAGCATGAATCTTAGGCAATCGAAGAGAATTCTCCGTCACACAAGACTTTACTTGGTTACAACAGCTCCACCGAAGAGCTATGCTATGCTTAGAGTTCATCAACGTTTACTAACCTTGTTATGTCTTGTGTTCGAGCAGACTATCCCAGCGGCCTTTGAGGATCTCATAAGCGTCTGGAGATGGAAGAGCTATTACGGAGGAGCTGCTGCCATTAGTTAACAGCTCGATTACCAGACCCAACCGCAGCAATGTCTCCATAGCTTTGTCGACAGGCATTTCAATCTACAAGCAAAATTAGAAGCTCACTTGACGATTTCATGATAACCGGAAAAGACAGAGAGAGATACCGAAGGTATCACCTTTGCATTAAATTTATCATACATAAATTGCTCGCACATATCTCTGATGCTTGCGCGAGAAGACACCTGCACGGATTGAATCAGGCCAAGGATTCTGTAAATTAAATGTGACAAGTCTCAAGTAACAAAGGCAGCAAGGAATACCTGATACTTATTTCTGCCTGAGTAACATAGCATATGCCAAGAGTGCCTCCTTATACTGTACAAAAAGAGATGGCGAGGAAGTTTCTTTACTCAACTGAGTGAAATGCACAAAATTTTATGGTTTAATTTTGAATGTGCACTGAATATGTTACCTGCTGTTGCTTGGAAGCATCTAAAAGAAAGTAAACTGAACCAAAGCCACTAGCTAATGCACTACCAGAATAACTGGCGATGCCGACGGCCCCCGTCGGCATAGATTGGCCTATACCGAAGGCCCAGCCCAGGCCGTCGGCGTATATCAATCTATGCCGACGGCCCCCGTCGGCAAAGCTAAGCCGTCGGCGTCGCGAGAAATATGCCTACGATGGCAGTCGGCGTAGATAAGGCCGTCGGCATAGCACGTGGGCCCGGCTACCCGGACGGAGACGGCCTTTTGACGGCGTCAGTCTACGCCGACGGGCTAACGGCGGCCGTCGGCAGAGACGCCACGTCATCGATCCGCGTCGCCCGCCACGTCATCGATCCGCGTCGCTCGCCTGTCCGTGGGGTGGCAAATCTATGCCGACGGCCTAGTCGTAAGCATAGGCCTGGCCCATGGATGTTGCCACGTCATCGATCCCCGCCCTTAGGCACGTCATTGATCCGTGGCCGTGTGCGCAGGTATGCCGTCGGCATACCTCTATTTTTTTTATTTTTTTATTTATATTATTTACTTTTTCCTGTTTATTTCACAACATAAATGTGCCTTATCTAACAAAAAAATATACCCAGATGGTATATCGATTGCCCCCCTCACGGACGTTGCTGCCGCCGTGCCCCACAGCGACGCCGGAGATGGGGGGCACACCCCGGAGCTGTGTGCCGGGTGCCTGCGCTAGCCACAAACATAGGAGGGCCCAAAGCAACACCTAGCGGCATTGCACGGACGGGCTTTGAGCAGTGGACCTATCCACCCGGTTGTGTTAGGTAAGCCCATACGAACACTTTAGAGCAACATACGGGCCAAACCCACAATAAGATCCCCTCCGTGTAGACCCAACGCGTCCGTTTCCCTCCTCCAGGTGCCGGCGGTGGCGCCGTCCGTGAGGGGGGGGCACACCCCAGAGACGCGTGCCGCCTCTTCGGACATGCCACCACACCACCCCGCATGAATGAGGGCCCGATGCGACGCTCGGGAGGCATTGCTACCCCCAGGGTCCCCGTCCCGTCTAACCCTGTAGCGTTTGACCACG
>LT934117.1:729262800-729314104 GCA_900231445.1 Triticum turgidum subsp. durum | reverse complement strand
TCCGCGCCTCCCCGCCCCAACTCCGGCCGACTGTCTCGAAGGTGAAAATTTTATGTATTTTTAGTGTTTTTTAGTAATTTTGTAGCTAGTTAGATAGGTATTTAGATAGATATTTAGATAGTTAGATACATAGTTAGATAGATAGTTAGATAGGTAGATAGTTAGATAGTTAGATAGATAGTGAGATAGTTAGTAGGTAGATAGTTAGATAGTTAGATAGATAGTGAGATAGGTAGTAAAAAAATTTGGTTAGATGAGATGCTATATGTTGCATATCTTGCAAAAAAATTTGGTTCGATGAGATGAATCAATGATTATGAAGAATAGGTGATAATGATGATGATGAATATGTGATGACGATGATGAATATATTGTTAATGTTTTTATTTTTTTCCCTACATGATGCAAAAATAAATGAATGCGTGTTTAAATGTTTTAAATATGCTCTATGAGTTGTGATGTTCTAAATTTTTTGTCCCGATGGAATTTGCAGGCTTTGTGGTGTTGCATTTCATCAAAGTGACCGTCGTCCGACGCGTTGTTCCCTGAGCATCCCTCTGTTGTTTGACTCCTTCCCCTATAGCCGAGGGTGAGCTACAAGTCCATCTCCTCCATTTTTGATGTCACTAGATTTCATTCTCAAGTCAACTGGCGTAACCTAGGCGTCTCCCGTCCGAAAGGGTTGCATCGATAAATATGCATTCAATTGCATATTTATCACCGCAGCTCTTTCGGATTGTCCACCGTTTTCCATGGACAGCCCGAGGATGTGTAGATTGGGTATGTTCTCCATGTTCTACCCCGTTCCGAGACAGGATTTTGGCAGCGCCTCCCCATTGTTCTCCAGAGCACATTCTCTCGGCTATTTGCCGAGACGTGTATCTGGAGAACAGCGGGGAGGTGCTGCCGAAATTTTGTCTCAGAACGGGGTAGAATGGAGAACGTACTCAATCTACACATCCTCGGGTGGGATTAGGACCCATCTTTACCTATTAGAGATGTAGGTGGATTTAACGCGGTAGAAACTGAAAATTTGATATGATTAATTTAAGTGAATCCTTAATTATGTTGTGTGGCCTGCAAAATAGCAGAGGATGGCAGATAATCAGTGGATGTACAGTGGTTTTATCTGTCGAAATTGACTAACATCAGAGTGGATCGCGAAAACCAATGTGTATTTGAATGAGATATTTCATCATCCAATGAGAATTATCCCACCATGCCCCTGTGCGAGATGTGCCAGACATCACCGTAGAATTCAGACGGACATGAGTGAGCACCTTCGCACGCACGGACATATGCCAAACTTTGACATGCCGCCGATAAACATAGCCGAGCAGGACCGTGGTAGAGAGGAGGTGATGCGACAACGCATCGATGGATATGAGGACGACGGGGTCAGGGACATGCTAGATGATGTCATTGTTGCAGAAGCGGCAAATGCGACACCTTCAGAGAATGAACCGGAGGAGCCGGAGGCAACCGCAAAGGCCTTCTTGGAGGTCCTGGCCTCGTCAAAGAAACCTCTTTATGCGGGTTTGAAAATATCTCAGCTGGATGCCATCTCGCAACTGATTGCAGTCAAGGCTGAGTACGGCTATAGCTAGAAATGCTTCGAAGCATTCTTGGGAGTATGGGCTAACAGCCTCCCTGAGGGTCATGAACTGCCGAAAAGCATGTACGATACAAAGAAAATCATGAAGGCACTCTCTATGGATTATGAGAAAATAGATGTTTGCCCGAAGAATTGCCTTTTGTTTAGGCACGAGTATGCGGATGACAAGTACTGTAGGCAGTGCGGTTCGTCTCGGTACATTGAGGTGGTCGGTGAGGATGGTGAGAAAAAGCAGCTAACCATCCCCGTTAAGGTTCTTCGGTATCTTGATTTTATAAAAGACTGCAGCGCCTTTTCATCACGAAGGAGTCTGCCAAAATGATGAAGTGGCACAAGGAAGGTATAAGGTACAATCTAGAAAAAATCATACATCCATCGGGAGGGAAAGCATGGAAGTCGTTCGATGAAGAATACCCCGAGGAAGCACCCGAGGCTGGGAATGTCAGAATAGCCATATCAGGTGATGGGTTGAATCCATATGGTATGTCGTCCAATCCATACAGCTACTGGCCCGTGTTTGTAATTCCGCTCAATCTTCCTCCCGGTGCCCTAATGCAACGCAAGACCATGTTCTTGTCGCTCATCATTCCAGGGCCTGATTATCCGGGGAAGCAATTGGGTGTGTTTATGCAGCCGCTAGTGGATGCTTTGCACCATTCTTGGTACTTTCCAATGTTGACATACGACCGGGATCTGCAGAGAAATTTCTTGATGAAAGTTTGGTTGCACTATTGCATGCATGACTTTCCCGGCTATGCTCTATTCTACGGATGGTGTACAAGTGGGAAGATGCCATGCCCAGTGTGCATGCAGGCTCTGCGAATGATTTGGCTGAGTAAGGGTGGCAAGTATGTAGCCTTTGACCTGCATCGACAGTTCCTCCCTCCAGACCATCCAGACAGGGAAGACAAGAAGAACTTTACGAAAGTCCGGGTTGTTCATGAAGTAACCGAGATTCCAACATTTTCGGGGGCAGATGTTCTTACTAAGCTAAAAGCTCTCTAGCCTAAAGTCAAAGGCAAAGGCAAAGCCAAAGACAAAGGCTTCGAGGGATATGGTGAGACGCACAACTGGACTCACATAACCCCCTTCTCGCAGCTTCCCTATTTCAAGGACCTCAAACTTCCTTACAATATCGATGTGATGCATACCGAAAAGAATGTGGCAGAGTCCCTTTTCCACACGATCCTCAACATTCCTGATAAGACGAAGGATAACGTTAAAGCTAGAGCCGATCAACAGAGAATTTGTGATAGACCACGTCTGAACATGAAGCCTCCCACAGGCGGTCAAAAAAACTGGTTCAAGCCAGATGTTGACTTTGTCCTTAAACCGCCAGAAAAAAGGAAGTACTTATCTGGCTGAAACACATTTTGAAGTTCACCGATGGTTATGCATCGAATATAAGTAAGGGGGTCAATCTTTCAACGGGCAAAGTGACCGGCCTGAAGAGTCATGACTACCATGTATGGATTGAGCGGATAATGCCGGTGATGGTTCGAGGCTATGTCCCCGAGCATGTCTGGTGAGTGCTTGCCGAGCTAAGCCATTTCTTCCGCACGCTCTGTGCTAAAGAAGTAAGTCAAGACGTGATTGAAAAATTTCATAAGAAGGCACCGGAGTTGATAGTCAAGCTAGAGAAGATCTTTCCGCCAGGCTTCTTTACACCGATGACACATCTCATTCTACACCTCGCGAACGAGGTATTGTTGGGCGGGCCTGTGCAGAATCGCTGGCAGTACGGCCCTGAGAGACAGAACAAGCATCTCCGACAGAAATGTGGAAACAAAGCTAAGATTGAAGCTTCCATAGCTGAGGCAGTTATCCTAGAGGAGGTGTCAGACCTCAGGACATCATGCTTTCCAGACCATGTTCCCCATCTGCATAACAAGGTGCTCGATACAATATAGAAGAGCCAAAGTATCAACCCAGGCTCCATCTATTCAATGCGCAAGGTGGGAGGGCTGGGGCCTCGAAACCATATAACATGCCACGACAAGAGTGGGAGGACCTCATGTTCTATATCTTGCACAACATCAAGGAAGTTGAGGAAGTGTGGATGAGGTAATACCACTACACCATTCCTTTATGTCTTCCACATCATCATGTTCTATGTTCACTTAGTCCCGGTCTAACACCGGATTTCTTTTTTCTAGTGATTTCGTTCAAGAGGAATGGACGGGAATGAATCCTCCTACTGAGGCGGAGGCACTTACTCTTCTCCGTCATGGAAACCCTGGACGTAAAAATTTTGTTGCTTGGTTCATGGAGAAAGTAATTTTCCACACTCCCTATTAAATAACTAGTTCAACATTTATTAGTTAATTAATGCACGCAACAATTTCAATTATACTTGTAGGGAAAAGATCTGAACATATCTATGGATGATGAATTGAGATGGGTTTCCATGGGTTTTGACCGTGCCGTCATGACATGTAAAAAGTATGATGTGAATGGGTATCGCTTCCATACAGAGGAGCACCAGAACAGCTGGCCTGATCCCAAAACTATAAATACCGGAGTGTACACCCCCGGTCAAAATTCAGTAGACTACTACGGAAGGGTACAAAATATATACGAGAGATTCTATCGAGTTCTTCCGGAGCACAGGGCCAGAGCGGACCAGATCGTGCTGCGCCAATGCAAGAAGAAGGCCCGCCAGATGCAGTACGAGGTGCGTTA
Organism: Triticum turgidum subsp. durum; assembly: GCA_900231445.1. Classification (NCBI taxonomy): domain Eukaryota; kingdom Viridiplantae; phylum Streptophyta; class Magnoliopsida; order Poales; family Poaceae; genus Triticum; species Triticum turgidum. The sequence continues at coordinate 729,309,807 of LT934117.1, read as the reverse complement.
TGTGGCCATCTCGACATACCATCACGACTATCTTGGTGTGAAGATGACCAAGGACGACGCGCGGAGGATGGGCATTACCTTGGATAAGGACGAGTTCTTGATGGTAACTATGCCATTATGCTTTCATTATGCCATTATGCTTTCATTATGCCATTATGCTTTCATTATGTAGGTGTTACCAAATTGGTGTTATGGAAAAGACGAGTCCTGGGCGGCATTGGTGGATCTTTGGTGTGATGAGGCTGGAGCCTGCGTGGCTATGAGAGTCAAAAACGAGGCTAACCGAGGGAAGGAGGGAGTACATGCTCAGGGGAACTGAAACCACTATCTCCAGAAGGCAGTTAATGTATGACTAACCCCATTAAACATTCTTCTTCTTCTTCTATTTACCATCACTTTCTTATGTATGACTAACCTCTGTTTGGTGGTGTAGGAGGATAAACTGAAGAGGCCGCTCTCAGACATGCAGGCGTGGGAGATCGCCCATACGCGGAAGGACTCCAAGCCTGGCGAGCCCAAGTACTGCAGCAAGAAGACCGCGGGGAGGAAGAAGTGTTGGGGAACGTTGCAGAAAATAAAAATTTTCCTACGGTTTCACCAAGATCCATCTATGAGTTCATCTAAGAAACGAGTGAAAGGGGAGATGCATCTACATACCACTTTGTAGATCGCGAGCGGAAGCGTTCAAAATAACGAGGTTGAGGTAGTCATTCTCGTCGTGATCCTATCACAGGAGATCCTAGCGCCGAACGGATGGCACCTCCACGTTCAACACACGTACGGTCAGCGTGACGTCTCCCTGTCTTGATCCAGCAAGGGGGAAGGAGAGATTGATGATGATCCAGCAGCACGACGGCGTGGTGGTGGATGCAGCAGAACTCCGGCAGGGCTTCGCCAAGCTGTTGCGGGAGGAGGACGAGGTGTAGCGGGGGAGGGAGGCGCCAAGACTTGGGTGCGGCTGCCCACCCCCTTGCCCTCCTTTATATAGGCCCCAAGGGGGGCGGCGGCCCTGGGAGATCAATCTCCCAAGGGGGGGCGGCGGCCAAGGGGGGTGGAGTGCCCCCCAAGGCAAGTGGTGCGCCCCCCCCCACCTAGGGTTTCCAACCGTAGGCGCAGGTGGGGGCCCAAGGGGGGGCGCACCAGCCCACTAGGGGCTGGTTCCCCGCCCACTTCAGCCCACGGGGCCCTCCGGGATAGGTGGCCCCACCCGGTGGACCCCCGGGACCCTTCCGGTGGTCCCGGTACAATACCGGGTGACCCCGAAACTTTCTCGATGGCCGAAACAGCACTTCCTATATAGTTTTCTTTACCTCCGGACCATTCCGGAACTCCTCGTGACGTCCGGGATCTCATCCGGGACTCCGAACGACATTCGTTTTGCTGCATACTCATATTCATACAACCCTAGCGTCACCGAACCTTAAGTGTGTAGACCCTACGGGTTCGGGAGACATGCAGACATGACCAAGACGGCTCTCCGGTCAATAACCAACAGCGGGATCTGGATACCCATGTTGGATCCCACATACTCCTCGATGATCTCATTGGATGAACCACGATGTCGAGGGTTCAAGCAACCCCGTATACTATTCCCTTTGTCAGACGGTATGTTACTTGCCTGAGACTCGATCGTCGGTATCCCAATACCTCGTTCAGTCTCGTTACCGGCAAGTCAGTTTACTCGTACCGTAATGCATGATCCCGTGACCAGACACTTGGTCACTTTGAGCTCATTATGATGATGCACTACCGAGTGGGCCCAGTGATATCTCTCCGTCATACGGAGTGACAAATCCCAGTCTCGATCCGTGTCAACCCAACAGACACTTTTGGAGATACCTGTAGTGCACCTTTATAGTCACCCAGTTACGTTGTGACGTTTGGTACACCCAAAGCACTCCTACGGTATCCGGGAGTTACACGATCTCATGGTCTAAGGAAGAGATACTTGACATTGGAAAAGCTCTAGCAAAACGAACTACACGATCTTGTGCTATGCTTAGGAATGGGTCTTGTCCATCACATCATTCTCCTAATGATGTGATCCCATTGTCAACGACATCTAATGTCCATAGTCAGGAAACCATGACTATCTGTTGACCAACGAGCTAGTCAACTAGAGGCTTACTAGGGACGTATTGTGGTCTATGTATTCACACGTGTATTACGATTTCCGGATAATACAATTATAGCATGAATAAAAGACAATTATCATGAACAAGGAAATATAATAATAATACTTTTATTATTGCCTCTAGGGCATATTTCCAATAGTCTCCCACTTGCACTAGAGTCAATAATCTAGTTACATTGTGATGAATCGAACACCCATAGAGTTCTGGTGTTGATCATGTTTTGCTCGTGAGAGAGGTTTAGTCAACGGATCTGCGACATTCAGATCCGTATGTATTTTGCAAATATCTATGTCTCCATCTTGAACATTTTCACGAATGGAGTTGAAGCGACGCTTGATGTGCCTGGTCTTCTTGTGAAACCTGGGCTCCTTGGCAAGGGCAATAGCTCCAGTGTTATGACAGAAGAGTTTGATCGGCCCCGACGCATTGGGTATGACGCCTAGGTCGGTGATGAACTCCTTCACCCAAATTGCTTCATGTGCTGCCTCCGAGGCTGCCATGTACTCCGCTTCACATGTAGATCCCGCCACGACGCTCTGCTTGCAGCTGCACCAGCTTACTGCTCCACCATTCAATATATACATGTATCCGGTTTGTGACTTAGAGTCATCCAGATCTATGTCGAAGCTAGCGTCGACGTAACCCTTTACGACGAGCTCTTCGTCACCTCCATAAATGAGAAACATGTCCTTTGTCCTTTTCAGGTACTTCAGGATATTCTTGACCGCTGTCCAGTGTTCCTTGCCGGGATTACTTTGGTACCTACCTACCAAACTTACGGCAAGGTTTACATCAGGTCTGGTACACAGCATGGCATACATAATAGATCCTATGGCTGATGCATAGGGGATGACGCTCATCTCTTCTTTATCTTTTGCCGTGGTCGAGCATTGAGCCGAGCTCAATCTCACACCTTGTAGTACAGGCAAGAACCCTTTCTTGGACTGATCCATTTTGAACTTCTTCAAAATCTTATCAAGGTATGTGCTTTGTGAAAGACCTATGAGGCGTCTCGATCTATCCCTATAGATCTTGATGCCTAATATGTAAGCAGCTTCTCCAAGGTCCTTCATTGAAAAACACTTATTCAAGTAGGCCTTAATGCTGTCCAAGATTTCTATATCATTTCCCATCAAAAGTATGTCATCTACATATAATATGAGAAATGCTACAGAGCTCCCACTCACTTTCTTGTAAACGCAGGCTTCTCCATAAGTCTGCATAAACCCAAACGCTTTGATCATCTCATCAAAGCAAATGTTCCAAGTCCGAGATGCTTGCACCAGCCCATAAATGGATCGCTGGAGCTTGCACACTTTGCTAGCATTCTTAGGATCGACGAAACCTTCCGGCTGCATCATATACAGTTCTTCCTTAAGATGCCCGTTAACGAATGCCGTTTTGACGTCCATCTGCCATATCTCATAAGCATAGTATGCGGCGATTGCTAACATGATTTGGATGGACTTAAGCTTCGCTACGGGAGAGAAAGTCTCATCGTAGTCAATCCCTTGAACTTGCCGATAACCCTTAGCGACAAGTCGAGCTTTATAGATGGTTACATTACCATCCGCGTCCATCTTCTTCTTAAAGATCCATTTGTTTTCTATCGCTCGCCGATCATCGGGAAAGTCAGTCAAAGTCCATACTTTGTTTTTATACATGGATTCTATCTCGGATTGCATGGCTTCAAGCCATTTGTTGGAATCTTGGACCGCCATTGCTTCTTCATAGTTCGAAGGTTCACCGTTGTCTAACAACATGATTTCTAGGACAGGGTTGCCATACCACTCTGGTGTTGAACGTGTCCTTGTGGACCTACGAAGTTCAGTAGCAACTTGATCAGAAGTACCTTGATCATCATCATTAATTTCCTCTCCAGTCGGTGTAGGCACCACAGGAACATTTTCCTGAGCTGCACTACTTTCCGGATCAAGAGGTAGTACTTCATCGAGTTCTACTTTCCTCCCACTTACTCCTTTCGAGAGAAACTCTTTTTCTGGAAAGGATCCGTTCTTGGCAACAAAGATCTTGCCCTTGGATCTTAAGTAGAAGGTATACCCAATGGTTTCCTTAGGGTATCCTATGAAGACGCATTTTTCCGACTTGGGTTCGAGCTTTTCAGGTTGAAGTTTCTTGACATAAGCATCGCATCCCCAAATTTTTTAGAAACAACAGCTTAGGTTTCTTACCAAACCATAATTCATATGGTGTCATCTCAACGGATTTAGACGGTGCCCTATTTAAAGTGAATGTAGCTGTCTCTAGAGCGTATCCCCAAAATGATAGCGGTAATTTGTTAAGAAACATCATAGATCGCACCATATTCAATAGAGTGCGATTACGACGTTCGGACACACCGTTACGCTAAGGTGTTCCAGGCGGCGTGAGTTGTGAAACGATTCCACATTTTCTTAAGTGTGTACCAAATTCGTGACTTAAATATTCTCCTCCACGATCCGATTGTAAGAATTTTATCTTTCGGTCACGTTGATTCTCTACTTCATTCTGAAATTCCTTGAACTTTTCAAAGGTATCAGACTTGTGTTTCATCAAGTAGACATACCCATATCTACTCAAGTCATCAGTGAGAGTGAGAACATAACGATATCCTCTCCGAGCCTCAACGCTCATTGGACCGCACACATCGATATGTATGATTTCCAACAAGTTGGTTGCTCGCTCCATTGTTCCGGAGAACGGGGTCTTGGTCATTTTGCCCATGAGGCATGGTTCGCATGTGTCAAATGATTCATAATCTAGAGACTCTAAAAGTCCATCAGCATGGAGCTTCTTCATGCGCTTGACACCAATGTGACAAAGGCGGCAGTGCCACAAGTATGTGGGACTATCGTTATCAACTTTACATCTTTTGGTATTCACACTATGAATATGTGTAACATTACGTTCGAGATTCATTAAGAATAAACCATTGACCATCGGGGCATGACCATAAAACATATCTCTCATATAAATAGAACAACCATTATTCTCGGATTTAAATGAGTAGCCATCTCGTATCAAACGAGATCCAGATACAATGTTCATGCTCAAACTTGGCACTAGATAACAATTATTGAGGTTTAAAACTAATCCCGTAGGTAAATGTAGAAGTAGCGTGCCAACGGCGATCACATCGACCTTGGAACCATTCCCGACGTGCATCGTCACCTCGTCCTTCGCCAGTCTCCGCTCATTCCGCAGCTCCTGCTGTGAGTTACAAATGTGAGCAACGGCACCGGTATCAAATACCCAGGAGTTACTACGAGTACTGGTAAGGTACACATCAATTACATGTATATCAAATATACCTTTAGTGTTGCCGGCCTTCTTGTCCGCTAAGTATTTGGGGCAGTTCCGCTTCCAGTGACCCTTCCCCTTGCAATAAAAGCACTCAGTCTCAGGCTTGGGTCCATTCTTTGACTTCTTCTCGGCAACTGGCTTACCGGGCGCAGCAACATCTTTGCCGTCCTTCTTGAAGTTCTTCTTACCCTTGCCCTTCTTGAACTTAGTGGTCTTATTAACCATCAACACTTGATGTTCTTTCTTGATTTCAACCTCTGCCGACTTCAGCATTGAGAATACTTCAGGAATGGTCTTCACCATCCCCTGCATATTGTAGTTCAACACAAAGCTCTTGTAGCTCGGTGGGAGCGACTGAAGGATTCTGTCAATGACCGCCTCTTCCGGGAGGTTGATCTCCAACTGGGACAGGCGGTTGTGCAACCCAGACATTTTGAGTATGTGCTCACTGACAGAACTGTTTTCCTCCATCTTACAACTATAGAACTTGTCGGAGACTTCATATCTCTCGACCCGGGCATGAGCTTGGAAAACCATTTTCAGCTCCTCGAACATCTCATATGCTCCGTGCTTCTCAAAACGCTTTTGGAGCCCCGGTTCTAAGCTATAAAGCATGCCGCACTGAACGAGGGAGTAATCATCAGCACGTGATTGCCAAGTGTTCATAACGTCTTGGTTCTCTGGGATGGGTGCTTCACCTAGTGGTGCATCTAGGACATAATCTTTCTTGGCTGCTATGATGATGATCCTCAGGTTCCGGACCCAGTCCGAATAGTTGCTGCCATCATCTTTCAGCTTGGTTTTCTCTAGGAACACGTTGAAGTTCATGTTGACATGAGCGTTGGCCATTTGATCTACAAGACATATTTTGCAAAAGTTTTAGACTAAGTTCATGATAATTAAGTTCATCTACTCAAATTATTTAATGAACTCCCACTCAGATTAGACATCCCTCTAGTCATCTAAGTGTTACACGATCCAAGTCGACTAGGCTGTGTCCGATCATCACGTGAGACGGACTAGTCATCATTGGTGAACATCTCCATGTTGATCGTATCTTCCATACGACTCATGTTCGACCTTTCGGTCTCTGTGTTCCGAGGCCATGTCTGTACATGCTAGGCTCGTCAAGTTAACCCTAAGTGTTCTGCATGTGTAAATCTGTCTTACACCCGTTGTATGTGAACGTAAGGATCTATCACACCCGATCATCACGTGGTGCTTCGAAACGACGAACTTTAGCAACGGTGAACAGTTAGGGGGAACACTTTCTTGAAATTATTATAAGGGATCATCTTATTTACTACCGCCATTCTAAGTACACAAGATGCATAAAACATAATAAACATCACATGCAATTATATAGTAGTGACATGATATGGCCAATATCATATAGCTCCTTCGATCTCCATCTTCGGGGCTCCATGATCATCTTCGTCACCGGCATGACACCATGATCTCCATCATCATGATCTCCATCATTGTGTCTTCATGAAGTTGTCACGCCAACGACTACTTCTACTTCTATGGCTAACACGTTTAGCAATAAAGTAAAGTAATTTACATGGCGTTCTTCAATGACACGCAGGTCATACAAAAATAAAGACAACTCCTATGGCTCCTGCCGGTTGTCATACTCATCGACATGCAAGTTGTGATTCCTATTACAAGAACATGATCTCATACATCACAATATATCATTCATCATTCATCACAACTTCTGGCCATATCACATCACATGACAATTGCTGCAAAAACAAGTTAGACATCCTCTAATTGTTGTTGCATCTTTTACGTGGCTGCAATTGGGTTCTAGCAAGAACGTTTTCTTACCTACGAATAACCACAACGTGATTTTGACAACTTCTATTTAACCTTCATAAGGACCCTTTTCATCTAATCCGCTCCAACTAAAGTAGGAGAGACAGACACCCGCTAGCCACCTTATGCAACTAGTGCATGTCAGTCGGTGGAACCTGTCTCACGTAAGCGTACGTGTAAGGTCGGTCCGGGCCGCTTCATCCCACAATACCGCTGAAGCAAGAAAAGACTAGTAGCGGCAAGCAAGTTGACAAGATCTACGCCCACAACAAAATTGTGTTCTACTCGTGCAATAGAGAACTACGCATAGACCTAGCTCATGATGCCACTGTTGGGGAACGTTGCAAAAAATAAAAAATTTCCTATGGTTTCACCAAGATCCATCTATGAGTTCATCTAAGAAACGAGTGAAAGGGGAGATGCATCTACATACCACTTTGTAGATCGCGAGCGGAAGCGTTCAAAAGAACGGGGTTGAGGTAGTCGTTCTCGTCGTGATCCTATCACCGGAGATCCTAGCGCCGAACGGACGGCACCTCCGCGTTCAACACACGTACGGTCAGCGTGATGTCTCCTCCGTCTTGATCCAGCAAGGGGGAAGGAGAGGTTGATGATGATCCAGCAGCACGACGGTATGGTGGTGGATGCAGCAGAACTCCGGCAGGGCTTCGCCAAGCTGCTGCGGGAGGAGGACGAGGTGTAGCAGGGGGAGGGAGGCGCCAAGACTTGGGTGCGGCTGCCCTCCCCCTTGCCCTCCTTTATATAGGCCCCAGGGGGGGGCCGGCCCTGGGAGATCAATATCCCAAGGGGGGGCGGCCAAGGGGGGTGGAGTGCCCCCCAAGGAAAGTGGTGCGCCCCCCTAGGCGCAGGGGGGGCCCAAGGGGGGGCGCACCAGCCCACTAGGGGCTGGTTCCCTTCCCACTTCAGCCCACGGGGCCCTCCGGGATAGGTGGCCCCACCCGGTGGACCCCCGGGACCCTTTCGGTTGTCCCAGTACCATACCGGGCGACCCCGAAACTTTCCCGATGGCTGAAACAGCACTTCCTATATAGTTTTCTTTACCTCCAGACCATTCCGGAACTCCTCGTGACGTCCGAGATCTCATCCGGGACTCTGAACAACATTCGATTTGCTGCATACTCATATTCATACAACCCTAGCGTCACCGAACCTTACGTGTGTAGACCCTACGGGTTCGGGAGATATGCAGACATGACCGAGACAGCTCTCCGGTTAATAACCAACAGCGGGATCTAGATACCCATGTTGGCTCCCACATACTCCTCGATGATCTCATCGGATGAACCACGATGTCGAGGGTTCAAGCAACCCCATATACTATTCCCTTTGTCAGACGGTATGTTACTTGCCCGAGACTCGATCGTCGGTATCCCAATACCTCGTTCAGTCTCGTTACCGGCAAGTCACTTTACTCGTACCGTAATGCATGATCCCATGACCAGACACTTGGTCACTTTGAGCTCATTATGATGATGCACTACCGAGTGGGCCCAGTGATACCTCTCGTCATACGGAGTGACAAATCCCAGTCTCGATCCATGTCAACCCAACAGACACTTTCGGAGATATCTGTAGTGCACCTTTCTAGTCATCTAATTACGTTGTGACGTTTGGTACACCCAAAGCACTCCTACGGTATCCGGGAGTTACACGATCTCATGGTCTAAGGAAGAGATGCTTGACATTGGAAAAGCTCTAACAAAACGAACTACACGATCTTGTGCTATGCTTAGGAATGGGTCTTGTCCATCACATCATTCTCCTAATGATGTGATCCCGTTGTCAACGACATCTAATGTCCATAGTCAGGAAACCATGACTATCTGTTGACCAACGAGCTACTCAACTAGAGGCTTACTAGGGACGTATTGTGGTCTATGTATTCACACGTGTATTACGATTTCCGGATAATACAATTATAGCATGAATAAAAGACAATTATCATGAACAAGGAAATATAATAATAATACTTTTATTATTGCCTCTAGGGCATATTTCCAACAAGAAGGCCTACTCTGAAGCGTATCTGAAGTTACATCCTGACACACCTGACCCCATTGCGGCGGCTCTGGACGACAGGGCGGTGTTGAGCATGGGGCCCAAGGAGCACGGTCGGGAGGTGGTTCTCGATGTTGTGCTCACTCCTACTATCTCCTACACACAGCTTAATCGGATCGACCCGAGCCTGAGCCAGCGCACGAGCCAGCCAGTGACCAGTGCACAGTCCCTCTTTCAGGAGCAACAATCTGTAAGTATTTTCCCTCTTATCTTCATTGCTCATTTCATTTTCCGCATTTAGTAGTTTTATGAGTTCCATCATGTCATACCGTAGGCCTACCTAGAGTACACACGCCAGGAGACCATGGCGTGGCATGAGAGGCTTTATGAACACCAAGTGGATAGGGATCGCCAGATGAATCAGGCTTTTCAGGATATGGCGGCCGACAGGAGTCTTCAGTTGCCGCCAGCACAATGTCCTCCAGCAAAACCAGTGCTGCTGACCTTTGAGGAGTTTGTGGCACAGAACGCTGGCCCCTCGCCGGTTAGTTCATCCCCAATCTATTCATCCAAAGCATGTCATGCCTTTCAACACAGTCATATATCCCGTTAATATGTCTTTTCAACATCCAGGGAACAGGTGGATGTACCGTTGGCGGTGGTCTTCGCAGCACTCCGGAGACACGGAGCCCGACCACTCCGATCCACAGAGGCGGAGGCGGAGGTGGAGGCGGTCTTGGCGGTAGCGTTGCCGCTAGCAGTGACGACCTGGGCTTCGGCGGTCTTGGCGGTGACGACCTCCGCGGTTCTCGACGTCCTGGCGCTTAAGCCTTGTGTGTGGTGATGATGCTTGAGATGACTTGTGTGTGGTGATGATCATTTAGATAACTTGTGTGCTTTTCTATATGCTTATGCTTATGTTGGTTGTGATGATGATCATTTAGAGACTTGTGTGTGATCATGCTTATGCAATTATTGTTGTGATGATGCTTATGCTTACGTTCGTTGATATGTGCTGATATGTGCTGTTATTTGAATTGAACTGATTTGAAAACAAACAGAAAAAAGAAAAAAAATCAAAAGCAAACTATGCCGACGGCTATGCCGTCGGCATAGGGCTGGCGTGAGCTCCCAGTAGCTGACACGTGGAACCTATGCCGACGGCCCAACCATCAGCGTAGTTTTTAAGCTAAGCCGACGGCCGACGGCTAGGCCGTCGGCATAGGTTCCACGTGTCAGCTGCTGGGAGCTCTGTATGAAGGAGTATGCCGACGGCTAGGCCGTCGGCATAGTTTGAAACTAGGCCGACGGCCTAGCCGTCGGCATAGGGGTGCCACGTGGCGACCTGACGTTGGGCAAACTTGACGGTGGCCGCCGTTAGGCGTGATCGTTGCCGACGGCCGGGGCCGTCGGCATAGATGTACGGCCCCCGTCAGCGTAGCATGTATGCCGACGGCTTTTCTATGCCGACGGCCACCCTGGCTGTGCCGACGTATATGTTGCCGATGGCCCTATGCCGACGGGGGCCGTCGGCATAGGTATATCGCGACGGGAATCAGGAATATGCCGACGGCCCTGGCCGTCGGCATAGGGGGCGATTCCAGTAGTGATGTCTTCTCATAGAGGGTCTTATTGACCAGAAGCTGGAGAAGAGGTACTGATGTCAAATAAACTACCGTTTGCAAATTGAACCCCATATAAATTTTCGTTATTATCAAATTATAGAGAAAAATAAATGATCCACCTGGTATCTATCCCTGGTCTGTTTGTAGCCCAGCGTAACACGGAACACCAGTATTGCAAGTGCAGTAAAAGCATCTAGATCAAGAAGGAAAGCTGACCTGCATTACACACCATGGAAGAAATGCAAAGAATGTTACTTGTTTTATGAAAATGAGAAAGAATTCCCTAGTATTACTGATGCAAGTTACATACTTACGGAGATGAGGCTAAACTCTCGAATTTGTAGTTGACAACATATGCCAACAATCCTGTTACTGTAGCTATATCCAGCCTCACCTGTATTTTACAAGGAAAGAGCTATCAACAAACAAAAATGCACGAAAGAAGAAACTAGAAATAAAGAGGTTCAAGAGGGAATTACTGTATCGAGGATGCGGAAGGACAACTTTTTGTGAGGGAAAACCACCTGCAGACAAGGTTCAGATGTTAGTTACTATGATATTTGGCAATATTCTCTTGACGCAGAAAATATGCATTTCTCTTGTGTTTTCTCGAAACAGATGCTAAATATATTCTGAATAGTTCATAGGCTTTTGGATGCAACTTCAGTACTGAATTCTGCATCGAAGTTTTTTTTGGCCAATCTTTCCATCTTAATAACCACAATAGATGGGGATATGAGCATTGCATTGCAGATGTAGGCAAACCAAATGCGTCCATGAGACTGATGCACTTACTGGCAGATCTGGGATGGGTATTTTCTCGTAAATTTTCAATTGTGGCGGCATTATCTGTATCTCAGAGCTCTCCTTCTCATTATTTTGAGCAGAATCATCAGAATAAAGTATGATCAGTTCATCGAATGCCGGTTCCTGGCAAATAACAAAATGGAATTATGTATCTTCTTTGTATACTATTTCGGTAAAGTAACATTACTGTAGCTTTATGAGTATCCACAGTAACAAGAAAAATAATAACAAATAATCATCTGAATATTGTTAGTTTCCTGTAAAATCAAAATATGTATCAGGTAATTCGGGCAAAGATTATGTCTATCATATGTTTGTTACAAGGTGCTTAATGGCCATATGTAAGACTATAGAGTGCACGCCAGTTGTATAATAATGCTCAACCATTTCACACAAACTTCACAATCATAAATGGACATTTATATTAATCACCTACTGACAAGAAAGGGGTGTTAGAAAAAATCAAATCCCAGCATACCTGCAGAGTAGACTGGGCAAATAGAATTCCAAAAGAAGCGTTCACCATCTCCCAAACATTGTTGTCAAAAGATTCTCAGCTTGCTGGCTCTATGCTGTTAGAAGTACAGACGTGTTAGTTAGGGATTAGGAGAGATAGAGATAGATTTGGTTTAAACCAACAATGACTTGCCTTGTACTCCAATCATCTTCCCACGTTGTACTCCTATATATACCCCATATGAGGGTCAGATCAATACAACATACAACAACACAATATTAGCTATCCTACAGTTTTCCACATGGTATTAGAGCGGTTAGTCTCACGACGCCGATCCTAAGTTCCTTCACTCGATCGATTCCGTAAATTAGAACCATAGTTTTAAATAGCACGCTAAGCATCTTAGCGGCGGACCTCTTTCAAATAATATAGCGTGCTATAGCGGAGTTATAGCACGCTATTTAAAATATTTGTTAATTTGTTTGGACCAAAGTCTCTTAGTGCGAGACCTTTTGTAAACGCTATAGTGTGCTATAGCGGAGTTATAGCGGGCTATTTTAAAACAGTGATTAGAACAACTCCTTAGATTAGATCAATTCCAGTTTTTGGAATTCCTTAGATCAGTTTTCTTAGGCCCTGTTTGGTTCATAAGTTCTACGACTTTTTTTAGTCTTAACTTATAAGTTCCAAGTCCTTAAAAAGTCTCTACCTGTTTGGTTCCTGGGACTTATAAGTCCCTATAAGACCATATTACAACTATAAGTCCCTATAAGTCCCTTCTTGAGAGTCTTATTTCATAAGTCCTAAATGCCCACTTTAAGTCCGTATAAGTCCCTCATGTTTGGTTTAGATGGGATTTATAGGGACTTTTTTAAGTCCCTGGACCAATAAGTCCCTGGAAACAAACACCCTCTTAGCTACAAATAAATCCCGACGACCATCAAATCCGGTGGGAAAATATAGGGTTCCGCCAGATGCTCATAACGGCGGAGCACGAGTTGGATCGATTCGTCCAGCGACCATGAAGAGCATGCAAGGACCCGGCGACTCCACGCGCATCTGAGGTCTGAGCAGATCGGCTACCATGTTGGTTCATCAAGCCAGCTTCTTCGCGCTAGCGGCGGTCTTCCGAACGAGTCGGCTTCTCCAACAAATCTTGGGCTCGCGCGGCGGCGCGGTTCCTCCAAACGAGCCAGCCACCAGCGCACACTCGGCGACCTCCCGGGCAGTACGCGGCGCGTCCACAGCCGGCGTCTCCGAACGAGCTGGTAAACTGGAGATCCAACGGCGCAACGCAGGTCCGCCTCCATCCGTGCGTACAAGCAGCGGCCGTACGGAATTTGGCCATGACGCAGCCAGAGGTCGTGTGCCCCAAGAGATCTAGGTAGCTTCTTACGGACATGCATCCATGCGTGCATACCCTATGCACACGGCAACTGGAGCTCTATGTCATCTCGAGACCACATGGACCAGGCGACCAACCCGACGCACCAGTGCCTCAATCACTGGAGAGTCTTGCACGCGGCATCGACACCTTAGACACACGTCGACACCTTCATCAAGCCGGCTTCCAGCACAGGACATCGGGAGGGCCCGCAGGCCTTCGACTTCGAGGCACACGCACGGACGAGATCTTCACGAAGCCGTTCCATCCACCTCCTGCGCGTCGGCACGGCGTCCACCCTCGAGCCACCGATCTGCACCTTCATCGAGCGATCTGCATTGACCCCGAGCCGAACCACATCAACCTGTACTACTACGCCGGACTATGAGCCAACATACTTCTTCAGCACAGCGCGACATCGACACTTCGTCGTCGTGGAGGGACGCCTTCCAGCGACGCATCATTGTCGACATGCCGCTGCAACATCATCGCCGACACTTCATCGTCAAGGTCTTCACCAACGTCGTTTTCACCAACATCTTCATCAACACACCACCGCCGCCTCATCCACAAGATGGGCACCTAGCGTCCTCTGACAGACTTTTCTGCAAGACGCAACCTCGACGACGGCCATGACCGCGTCACGACGACGACATCGATCGCGTCATACACGATGACACGACTGCATCAACACGGCGTCACTCTAGTGACCAGCCTACACAACCACTCGGTTCTGGCAAAACCGATGTGTGCTCGATGGGTTTCATCCGGTCCTGGCAAAACCGGTGGACTCATCGCTGACGGCACCCTCTGACATCCGCAAGGTGCATTGTCCACGACTGCAGCTCCGTCATCTACAACATAGCGCATTTTTTTGCGCCTCCGGCTTTGTGCGGCTTCATCATCCACGACGACTACACCATCGACCACGGCTACATCATGATTGGCTACCTCGACATCGACATTAATGGCTACGTCTGCAGTACTCATCGGCAACAACTCCAGTCAACAGCGTCCGCCTCGTCACATGCGTCCACGATACTCCCGCTGTGACTGCGGGAGGGAATAGAGGAGAAGACACGGAAGGCACCAGAAGGGGACGTAGTCACCGCTCTAGGTGCCGACCCATCGGCTATCAGAGACGCTGTTGATGATGGTGCAGCGGAGAAGAAGACAGAAGCGCAAGACTTCAAATTCAGTCGCAATCGTCCGCTTCACTCACGCTACGACTGAGGGGGAATGTTAGAAGTATAGACGTGTTAGTTAGGGATTAGGAGAGATAGAGATAGATTTGGTTTAAACCAACAATGACTTGCCTTGTACTCCACTCATCTTCCCACGTTGTACTCCTATATATACCCCATATGAGGGTCAGATCAATACAACATACAACAAACAATATTAGCTATCCTACAGTTTTCCACATATGCATCCCTGCTGGTGGTAGCCGGCAGGAGCATATGCTTGACCAGACTTGTTTTCTCTCTCTGTTGTTTGTCGCCACGGAATGCTATCGTTATTGTGGACGATATGCTGCTCGGTCATTCCTTAAAATAAATAAACCTTGGATGTTGTAAGGAAACTTTGAAGCTCAATTTTTCTGTGTGGCTTGCTTGTGGAGTACAGTATCTCCTCAACTGAGCTTAGTTAGTGTTAGCAGAAGTGGTTGGAAAGGTAGAGCAGAGTGTATGTTGTGCAGTGCTGGAGAAGCTGAGGAGAGCTTGTGCCCTTGTGTGCTCTGTTTCAAAAGCGTGGTTAAGTGCACACTGATGGTCTGTATATGTACGGTAGTTGAGTTGTGAAGCTTACCTGCCGGGAGACCCCTCGATGATCCATCAATTTATTCTACCTCTTGAGCCCAGGGCCTGGATTGCAAACCCCATGCTTCAGCCTACAATTATCGGCGAGGGGTGAAGGCCGAAAGCAGTGGACAAAGATGGGACAATCACAACTGATGCATATATAGATACGGACTGCAATTATGTTTTGTTCCACTTCCGTTATATGTGATATATGTGATGATAGTGGAACCTGATCCAATTTCGGATTGTACGGAAAAAGATGATCCAGACTGCAATTGTGCTTAACTGTAGCTCTGTTTTCTCAACTCTGAATATTTGCATGTCCCTTCCTCTGTTTTTGCTCTGTTCTCTCAACTCTCATATGGAGAATATGGAGAATATTGCTACCCACTCTTTCTTTTTAATACGGAGAATACAGACTAGACTATGATATTCAGATACAGCGCTGAATTGACAGTTTCCGGAACACTAGCTACCCATAGTCCACAGACCCAACACTTACACATCAATCAGCGAGGACTCCACCCGAGCTCTGGGACAGGATGGTGCCAGCACCGGGCAACCTCCACTGCCACCGCCGGAGAGAAACCTTTTGCTCGCCGCTTCTCCGCCATCTCTATCTCTCTATCTCTCTCGACCAGAGAGACACCCGACTTACTCATCATGATTTGTATCCTCTTGATGCTACCCTATGAGTTAATAAAAGCGCCCTTTATCAAAAAAAGATTTGGATTCCAGTAAGGTTTTGACACACTCCCCAGTGCTCTCATGACATTTCATCTTCAGCGCCCTACTTTTTCTGTACCGTAGCACGTTACTGTCACCTACTAGTATTTCTGAACATCAAGTTCAGTGTTGAAGACTGTTCGAATCCTGGATTAATAATCTCAGTTCATTAGCATTGTTACGATGATGATGATGTTCATTGTGACCTGCAACTTTAAGTTTCCTTCCGAATTGACAGTTTCAGACTATCGTTAAGAGAAGAAGAACAGGTTCAGTCTTCGCCAGCCAGCCCCCAAGGCTGTTCAAATTCTGAAGAGACCAAATGGTCCAACGAAACTGAAGAGTGCATTTCAACATTATAGATAAACATTACCAAAGCTTTGGTTATTTTCATAATCTTCTCAGTGCACTACGTTCATCACCCAAGGCGAAATACTTCACAACATATTGGAGATGATACCGATCGTACCTAGCGCCTTCCAACGCCTTGTTCACTCAGCATAGTCAGTTCGGAGGCTCCCCGGTTGAGCTTCTCTGTACTGCAGGGCCATGGCGTCCTTCTCTGGTAGCAAGAAGCCCAGCTTCGACTGCATCAGGATATTTATGCCCTAAATCTCAATATTCGTAGTGCTAAAGAAGCTTATTGACCACTGATTCCTTTTGTGCCCTGTTTCTAAATATTTGTTGAGTGTGGTGAAGTACTGGTGTCACACTGAAGAAGTAATCTCCAATATACTCCCTCCATCTCAGAATAAGTGTCTCAACTTTGTACTAACTTTAGTACAAAGTTGTACTAAGATTGAGACAACAGTATGCTAAAAAAGGTAGCATCCAGTGTCACATTTAAGAAGCTGATGTACGAGCTGCGCGGGCGACTGCGATGGCGATTGCGGGGACAACGCCGGCCTCTGCCGCCTGTCCCCCGCCCCCGCCTCTCCCGCCGTGCCCGCCGGTGCGCCGCGCCTGGCCGGTGCGGCCGCCCTCCTCCTGTCTCCTCCCCCCTCGGCCTCCTGCCGTGCCTCGTGCCCCCCCCCCCGTCCTCTGCCCTCGTCCTCCTCCGCAGCGACGCGCGCTTGCAGTTGGGTCGACTGGGCGGCGGAGGAGGACCGGATGGACGTCGCCGCGGTTGCCGCCGGGCTGCCACGGCCTCTTCGCCGCTTCGGTGACCGGTTGGTGGCGGCGGTGGCGGCCGCTGAGTCCGTGTTCGCCCCGGTGCCCTCCCCCCTCCCCCTCCTCCTCCCCTTGCGGGTGCGGCCGGAGGCCCACCACGCACCACCTTCCCCTCTGCCGCAGGGCGCCGGCCCTCCGGCTGGTCGTCATGGCCGAGGGGCCCGAGCGTGAGCTTGGGGGTGGCCGGGAGGTCGGAGTTGGGGCGGGCGGCGCTTTCATGGCGCTCTCCCTCATCGGACTTCCCATCGAGTGCGCCGGCGTCGGTTGCGGGTCCCTTGACCGGCTCGTCTTCGACCGGGGTCGTCCCTCGCGGCCGCAAGTTTCGGCCTTTCCGGCCATCGGCGGTTGCGGCGGGCGACGCCCCACCGCCGGCGGCGTCCTGGCCTCCTAGGGGGGAAACCCTAGTCCTTCCCCTCCCTCGGTCGGGTTGTGGGCTGGACCTAGGTGGGCCGTCGACGCATGTGGCTCGACCTCCTCGTGGCCCCCCCACTAGTCCTGTGGGGGGAGGTGGGGATCCTGGACCGTCCCAGGCCTCTCCCGTTGGGCCTGCCCTTGCTGGGCCGCCTCTCCCCCTTGGCCTCTGTGGTCGGGCCACTCTTAGAGCGCGCTCCTACCCTCCTGCTAGGGCTTGACCCATCTCCCTCCCTGCCCACCTTGACTCCCTCCTTCCCGTCACCGCCGCCATCCTCTCCCTCCCCGCCCTCCCGCACGCCGTCTCGGATCCCTCCCGCCATGGCTCACGAGCAAGGCGATGGTGCCCCTCGGCCTAAGCGGCATGCCGATGGCCGGGACGGTGGGGCGGCCCAAGCTTCGCGCCGTCCCTTGCCGGATGGTGCCCGCCGGGAGGCCGAACTTCGCGATTCGATGCTCAAGGGAAAGGGGGCGGCGTCCGCGTCCGAGGGGGGTTGGCGTGGTGCTGACGCGCGGGACCGCTCGCCGAGCAGGGCGCGGCCGCGACCACGACCAGGACCGCCGATCTCCGCCTCGCTGCTCCCGCTCTCCGGCTCGCTCCGGCCGCTCTGAGGCGTCCCCCCAGCGGCGCTACGACCCCCCGCGTCGCCAGGCGCAATTTCCGCCTTCCGGTCCCAACAATCGCAATGGGTAAGGTGCCTTTACGAAGAAGAAGAAGAAACGCGCGGCGAATCAACAAGCCACCACCGCATCCGCCCCGACATCCTCCATCTCCAACCCCCCGACTGTGCCTACGGCAGTGACTCCCCGTCCACCGGCCCCGGCGGTGATATGCTTCAACTGCGGGGTGGAGGGGCACTGCCAGGTCGACTGCACTCAGCCGCCCGCTTGCTTCAAGTGCAAGCGCGCCGATCACCCCGCCGCGCTCTCCCCTGACCACCCGGCAACGGGGGTTCTTGGCCTCTTTGGTACGCACTTGATGATTTGGGCTTCTTCTAGATGGATCTCTCAGTGCCGGCGGCTTCCTCCTCCCTGACTGCCCTCATCTCAGTCCTAGACGGCAAGACGGCGTCCCCGGGTATCATTGATGAAGAAATCCGCCACCTATTCAAGCTGGATTGGGACTGGGAGGTCGCTCCCATTTCTGATCGGGAGTTCACTACAGTCTTCCCTGATCCTATCAGCCTCCGCTATGGCACCCAGAGTGCGGAGTTGACCCTAGCGCTTCATCAACTGAAGGTGCGCATATTGGTGCCCTCGGTGGATCCTCTCGCCGTGGCTTCTCTATCCACCGTGTGGGTGCAGATTTGTGGGCTTCCTCCCATCGCTCATGTGGAGGGGGCCATCCGTGGCATGTCCCGGCTCCTGGACAAGATTTTGTCGGTTGACCCTCTCTCGCTGCTTAAGGGGCCGGCCGTTCGTGTCCAGCTCAAGACCCCGGACCCCTCCAAGCTCTAGATGACCTTGCGGATGTTCTTCAATGATGCTGGTTACGATCTCCACGTCTCCGTCGAAGAGGCTCTCTCCGCTTCCCCTGCGAATCCCGAGGATGGCTCGGACCCTGAGGCTGACCCGGACCTTGAGGGCGATGGCGGGCCTCCCTCTGGTCGCGATCAGCGCCACCGTCCTAGGGGTCGCTCTCCGGCTTCAGGACGCTCAGACGAGGACTCTAGGGATGACCGTGGTGCTTCGCCCCAGACTGGTGCGGCGGTCCCTCCGTCCCTCTCCAAGGCCATCGCGCGGGTCCTTCCCACGGATGCTTCGGGTGAGGTGGAGGAGGACATCGCGGCGATCGCCGCTATGCTTGACGAGGCGGCAACCTTGCGTCCTGGTGCCGTCATTCCAATCTTCATGGAGGCTCAGGTATCCTCCTCCAACGGCGGCATCAGCAACACGAGCAGCATGGGCATGGAGGTGATCCCGGCCTCCTCTCCCCGTCTCTCCTCCCCTGCCCCGCCTCGGGATCTTTCCGGCAACGTCCTCGTCGTGCCTCCGACCTTGTCCGAGCTGACCGGACCGGTGCCGGCCTTGGGGCTTACGGTGCGGGCTGCTCCTCCCAGCCTCCACCCCCCCTCCTGTGGCCAAGCGGCGCCCGCGGTCGACCTTCACTCCAGTGTCATCGGCTCGGAAGAGCGTGCGGCTCGAGTCGGTGACCCCCCTGGTGGGTCCATATCCCAACGCCGTGGAGAAGGCTTCCCGCCGTGCCGCGGCACGGAACCTTGATGCAGGTCCGTCCTCCCATCCTACCCCGGCTCTTTTTTGCAATGATGATGAGATGATTGAGGATACTTCCTTTTCGGCTCTTGCGGGGGTTCCGTTGGGTCACTTAGCAAAAGTTGCGGTGTACTCCGCCATAGTTTTTCAGGGCGAGAAAGGTCCCCCCTTAGAACAAATTGCGTCCCTTCAGGCCAAGGAGGTCTTGGAAGGGCATCTCGCGGCTGCTCGGGCTCGCGAGGCGGTTGCAGCCGATGAGCCCCCCCTCCCGACTCCGCGCCCGACGCGTAGGTCAACACCTCGGGACCTAGTCTCCGAGGAGGTCCGTGGTAGGACCCGTTCGCGGACGACTCAGTTGTGTCGTGCCCTTAGTGCCAACTCCACAGTGGGGTCCCAGGAGGACCCCGTAGGCGAGTAGTTATGCATGCATTATTCTGGAACCTACGGGGTTTCGGCCATGATGGCCGCTCTAGGCAGCTGACTGACTACATGCGCGATGAATCTGTGGATGTGGTAGCGATTCAAGAAAGGATGCGGGTGGATTTTTCTTTGGCTGAGCTCGAGCGCCTGAGCCGTCACTTATTCGCCTTGCACTGGTTGCCATCTAGTGGGGTGGCGGGACACTCCGGTGGCATCCTTCTAGGTGTGAAGGATGCTACCTTCAAGGTGGGATCCATGGATCGTGGATCCCACTTTGTTAGTATGGAGGTCTGGGAGCGTGATGTTAACTTTAAGTGGGAGGTTATTGTGGTCTACGGCCCTGCCGATCATAGTCGATCGGCTGCCTTCCCGGCCGAACTCCACACCAAGATTGCCTCCACGACACTTCCGGTCATGGTTGGCGGGGATTTCAACCTTCTCCGCTCTGCGGAGGAAAAGAGCAACGCACGGGTTGACCTCGCGGAGATCCTCATTACAATGACTAGGTTGAAGACTTAGGACTGCTGGAGTTAGACAGGGCTGGGCGAGATACACCTGGACCAGTAGACATGTTTCCCCAACCCTTAGTGTGCTTGACCGGGTAATTGTCTCTCCTGGCTGGGAGTTGCAGTTCCCCCTAGCGTCTCTCCAGGCCATTACGCGCATCAGATCTGACCATGTACCCTCCACCGCAGTTTCGTTTTGAAACCTTTTGGCTGCGGCAACCGGGCTTCACCGCTGCCGTCCAGGCTCACTGGTTGTCGGCTTTATCCAAACCCCATAGAGCAATGTCGATCCTAGATGAGTGGCATCACCTGTCCAAGAAGTCTATGCAATTCATGAAGGGATGGGGTGCTAATATTGGGAGTGACCTTTGTGTCCAGAAGGCTTCCCTCCTCGAGGAAATCCATGCTCTGGATCTTCGCACAGATATCTCAAGGATCTCTGTAGAAGAATGGGCACGTAGATATAACCTGGAACTCATGGAGATCTACTCCAAGGAGGAAGAATTTTGGCGCCAACGCGGATCTATAAAGTGGGTGTTGTTTGGTGATGCCAACACAGCTTATTTCCAGGCTATCGCTAATGGCCGTAGGAGACGTTGCTCCATCCCCCTTTTATGGGAGGGCGGCCATCTCCTTCAGGATCCACCAGCGATTCGTGCTTTGGTGGACGACGTTTATAAGTCGTTATTTATGGGCCGCGCCAGGGGCGGTGTCGCCCTGGCTGACCATATCTGGTCGCATGACCAGCTAGTTTCCCCGGCGGAGAATGCGGCGTTAACTACCCCCTTTGATGCCGTGGAGGTGGAAGTGTTCGTCAAATCGATGAACCCGGCCTCGTCCCCAGGCCCCGATGGGCTTCCGGTCCGCTTTTTCCAGGCCTTCTGGCCGATGGTCAAGGAGATCATTCTGGACCTATTCCGGGATTTCTCCAGGGGGACATTAGACATGTCTCGGCTCAAGTACGGGATCATCTCCCTGATTCCTAAAGTTCCAGGAGCTACCGACATTAAATAGTTCCGCCCTATCACCGTCCTTAATGTGATATTTTGGATTCTGGCTAAGGGGTACGCCACTAGGGCGGCCCTGATCGCTCCTAGGATCCACCATCCGAATCAATCGGCCTTCACAAAAAGTAGTTATATTCTTGATGGGGTCCTTGTCCTTTATGAAATCATCCATGATGTCAAGACCCAACACCTTCGCATGGTGTTCTTCAAGATTGACTTCCACAAGGCATATGATACCGTCCATTGGTCCTTCCTTCGGGAAGTATTGCTTAAACGTGGCTTCGATCCCCATTGGGTTTCTCGGGTGATGCAGCTAGTGACGAGCGGGCGTACAGCCGTTAATATCAATGGGGAATCGGAACTTATTTCTCAACGGGACAAGGTGTTCGGCAAGGGGACCCAATTTCCCCTTTCCTTTTCAATCTTGTGGTTGATGCGTTAGCTTCGATACTAGATTTAGTCAGGCAGACCGGCCACATTAGGGGGATTTGCCCCCATCTTGTGGCCAATGGAGGCCTGACCCATCTCCAGTATGTTGATGACACCATTATGATGGTGGAGGGTTCGGATGAGGATATTCGGAACCTCAAATTCCTCCTCCTTTCCTTTCAGGAGATGTCGGGCCTCACGATCAACTTTGCCAAAAGTGAGGTCATGGTGCTCGGATATTCCCCATCGGAAGCCCAGCGCATTGCCAACCGCTTGAATTGTGGTTTGGGGTCCTTTCCGACCACCTACGTTGGCTTGCCGATTAGTGACAACCGTCTACTGGAGAAAGACTTCCGCCCTATAGTTGCCAGGCTCCAACCGCAGATGGAGCCTTGGCAAGGGAGATGGCTATCCAAAGCCGCTAGAGTGATCCTGATGAACTCCTCCCTTATTAGCTTCCTGATGTACATCATGGGATTCCATAGTTTACATGAATCCCTCTATCAGCTTTGCTACTGTAGTTCGTTCCTGAGGATATTAGCTAGCCGAGACTAGTTTGGGCTAACAATTGAGCTTGTCGAGCCTGCAGGACGATCATAGTGCCGTGAAATCAGGAAGGACGAGCACGGCGTACGGACTACACAAACCACGAGAAGGCGGACATCTCAATGTAGGCACTTGGTCGTGTTCAGTTCCAGGAACCACGCGACAAGATTGGGCTCATTGAAACAAGCTCCTTCGACAAGTTTGAGGGGGAGATTGTTGAGTCAAACCTATATACGGATGACATGCATGGAGCGGCGGCAGCAGCTGTTACTTAGCAAGGCAGTAATGGGCAGGTCGGCAGTAGCAGTAGTTGTGTGCCTTACTAGCTAAGGTAATAGTTAGGAGCGTAGCTTACTAGTGTAGGTAGTAGGCTATGACATATGTGCTCAAGTCAAGCTACAAAATATCTCAGCACATAGTCGGTTCACTCCACTATATAAGGAGCACTACCCCAGCGTTGTCAGGCCATTCCACTTCAATCCATCTAAGCCTCAAGTAGTACTCCTCTCTCTCACATATGTGTGTGCATGTTCAGTGTAGAAGCAAGTGAGCTTCACTCTTGCTAGTAGGTGTGTCTGCTGCCTAGTGCTTTGCTACTGTAGTTCGTTCCTGAGGATACTAGCTAGCCGAGACTAGTTTGGGCTAACAATTGACCTTGTCGAGCCTGTGGGACGATCGTAGCGCCGCAAAATCAAGAAGGACGAGCACGGCGTACGGGCTACACAAACCATGAGAAGACAGACATCCCAATGAAGGCACTTGGTCGTGTTCGGTTCCAGGAACCACGCGACAAGATTGGGCTCATTGAACAAGCTCCTTCGACATGTTTGAGGGGGAGATTGTTGAGTCAACTCTGTCTACGGATGACATGCATGGAGCGGCAGCAGCAGCTATTACTTAGCAAGGCTGTAATGGGCAGGTCGGCAGTAGCAGTAGTTGTGTGCCTTACTAGCTAAGGTAATAGTTAGGAGCGTAGCTTACTAGTGTAGGTAGTAGGCTATGACATATGTGCTCATGTCAAGCTACAAAATATCTCAGCACATAGTCGGTTCACTTCACTATATAAGGAGCACCACCCCAGCGTTGTAATGCATGTCATTCCACTTCAATCCATCTAAGCCTCAAGTAGTACTCCTCTCTCTCACATATGGGTGTGCATGTTCAGTGTAGAAGACAGTGAGCTTCACTCTTGCTAGTACGTGTGTGTGCTTCCTAGTGCTTTGCTACTGTAGTTCATTCCTAAGGATACCAGCTAGCCGAGACTAGTTTGGGCTAACAATTGACCTTGTCGAGCCTGCAGGACTATCGTAGTGCCGCGAAATCAAGAAGGACGAGCACGGTGTACGGGCTACACAAACCACGAGAAGGTGACATCCCAATGAAGGCACTTGGTCGTGTTCGATTCCAGGAACCACGAGACAAGATTAGGCTCATTGAAACAAGCTCCTTTGACAAGTTTGAGGGGGAGATTGTTGAGTCAAACATGTCTACGGATGACATGCATGGAGTGGCAACAGCAGCTGTTACTTAGCAAGGTTGTAATGGGCAGTTCGGTAGTAGAAGTAGTTGTGTGCCTTACTAGCTAAGGTAATACTCCCTCCGTCCGGAAATACTTGTCATCAAAATGGATAAAAGGGGATGCATCTAGACGTATTTTAGTTCTAGGTACATCTCTTTTTATCCATTTTGATGACAAGTATTTTCGGACGGAGGGAGTAGTTAGGAGCGTAGCTTACTAGTGTAGGTAGTAGGCTATGACATATGTGCTCACGTCAAGCTACAAAATATCTCAGCACATAGTCGGTTCACTCGACTATATAAGGAGCACCACCCCAGTGTTGTAATGTAAGCCATTCCACTTCAATCCATCTAAGCCTCAAGTAGTACTCCTCTCTCTCACATATGTGTGTGCATGTTCAGTGTAGAAGCAAGTGAGCTTCACTCCTGCTAGTATGTGTGGGTGCTGCCTAGTGCTTTGCTACTGTAGTTCATTCCCGAGGATACTAGCTAGCCGAGACTAGTTTGGGCTAACAATTGACCTTGTCGAGCCAGCGGGACTATCGTAGCGCCGAGAAATCAAGAAGGACGAGCACGGTGTACGGGCTACACAAACCACAAGAAGGCGACATCCCAATGAAGGCACTTGGTCGTGTTCGGTTCCAGGAACCACGCGACAAGATTGGGCTCACTGAAACAAGCTCCTTTGACAAGTTTGAGGGGGAGATTTTGTTGAGTCAAACCTGTCTACGGATGACATGCATGGAGCGGTAGCAGCAGCTGTTACTTAGCAAGGTTGTAATGGGCAGGTCGGCAGTAGTAGTAGTTGTGTGCCTTACTAGCTAAGGTAATAGTTAGGAGCGTAGCTTACTAGTGTAGGTAGTAGGCTATGACATATGTGGTCACGTCAAGCTACAAAATATCTCAGCACATAGTCGGTTCACTCCACTATATAAGGGGCACCACCCCAGCGTTGTAATGCATGCCATTCCACTTCAATCCATCTAAGCCTCAAGTAATACTCCTCTCTATCACATATGTGTGTTCATGTTCAGTGTAGAAGCAAGTGAGCTTCACTCTTGCTAGTACGTGTGTGTGCTGCCTAGTGCTTTGCTGCTGTAGTTCATTCCTGAGGATACTAGCTAGCCGAGACTAGTTTGGGCTAACAATTGACCTTGTCAAGCCTGAGGGACGATCGTAGTGCCGCGAAAGCAAGAAGCATGAGCACGGTGTACGGGCTACACAAACCACGAGAAGACGGACATCCCAATGAAGGCACTTGGTCATGTTTGGCTCCAAGAACCACGCGACAGGATTGCGCTCATTGAAACAAGCTCCTTCGACAAGTTTGAGGGGGAGATTTTGTTGAGTCAAACCTGTCTACGGATGACATGCATGGAGCGGCGACAGCAGCTGTTACTTAGCAAGGCTGTAATGGGCAGGTCGGCAGTAGCAGTAGTTGTGTGCCTTACTAGCTAAAGTAATAGCTAGCAGCGTAGCTTACTAGTGTAGGTAGTAGGCTATGACATATATGCTCACGTCAAGCTACAAAATATCTCAGCACATAGTCGGTTCACTCCACTATATAAGGAGCACCACCCGAGCGTTGTAATGCAGGCCATTCCACTTCAATCAATCTAGCCTCAAGTAGTACTCCTCTCTCTCACATATGTGTGTGCATGTTCAGTGTAGAAGCAAGTTTGCTTCACTCTTGCTAGTACGTGTGTGTGCTCCCTAGTGCTTTGCTATTGTAGTTCGTTCCTGAGGGTACTAGCTAGCCGAGACTAGTTTGGGCTAACAATTGACCATGTCGAGCCTGCGGGACGATCGCAGCGCCGCGTAATCAAGAAGGACAAGCACGGCGTACGGGCTACACAAACCACGAGAAGGTGGACATCCCAATGAAGGCACTTGGTCATGTTCGGTTCCAGGAACCACGCGACAAGATTAGGCTCATTGAAGCAAGCTCCTTCGACAAGTTTGAGGGAGAGATTGTTGAGTCAAACCTGTCTATGGATGAGATGCATGGAGCGGCTGCAGCAGCTGTTACTTAGCAAGGCTATAATGGGCAGGTCGGCAGTAGCAGTAGCAGTAGTTGTGTGCCTTACTAGCTAAGGTAATAGTTAACAGCGTAGCTTACTAGTGTAGGTAGTAGGCTATGACATATGTGCTCACGTCAAGCTACAAAATATCTCAGCACATAGTCCGTTCACTCCACTATATAAGGAGCACCACCCCAACGTTGTAATACAGGCCATTCCACTTCAATCCATCAAAGCCTCAAGTAGTACTCCTCTCTCTCACATATGTGTGTGAATGTTCAGTGTAGAAGCAAGTGAGCTTCACTCCTGCTAGTACGTGTGTGTGCTGCCTAGTGCTTTTCTACTGTAGTTCATTCCTGAGGATACTAGCTAGCCGAGACTAGTTTGGGCTAACAATTGACCTTGACGAGCCCTCGGGACGATCGTAGAGCCGCAAAATCAAGAAGGACGAGCACGGTGTACGGGCTACACAAACCACAAGAAGGCGACAACCCAATGAAGGCATTTGGTCGTGTTCGGTTCCAGGAACCACACAACAGGATTGGGCTCATTGAAACAAGCTCCTTTGACAAGTTTGAGGGGGAGATTTTGTTAAGTCAAACCTGTCTACGGATGACATGCATGGAGCGGCAGCAGCAGTTGTTACTTAGCAAGGCTGTAATGGGCAGGTCGGCAGCAGCAGTAGTTGTGTGGCTTACTAGCTAAAGTAATAGTTAGGTGCTTAGCTTACTAGTGTATGTAGTAGGCTATGACATATGTGCTCACGTCAAGCTACAAAATATCTCAGCACATAGTCGGTTCACTCCACTATATAAGGAGCACCACCCCAGCGTTGTAATGTAAGCCATTCCACTTCAATCCATCTAAGCCTCAAGTAGTACTCCTCTCTCTCACATATGTGTGTGCATGTTCATTGTAGAAGCAAGTGAGCTTCACTCCTGCTAGTACGTGTGTGTGGTGCCTAGTGCGTTGCTACTGTAGTTCGTTCCTAAGGATACTAGCTAGCCGAGACTACTTTGGGCTAACAATTGACCTTGTCGAGCCTGCGGGACGATCGCAGCGCCGCGCAATCAAGAAGGACAAGCACGGCGTACGGGCTACACAAACCACGAGAAGGCGGACATCCCAATGAAGGCACTTGGTCATGTTCGGTTCCAGGAACCACGCGACAAGATTGGGCTCATTGAAGCAAGCTCCTTCGACAAGTTTGAGGGAGAGATTGTTGAGTCAAACTTGTCTACAGATGACATGCACGGAGCGGCTGCAGCAGCTGTTACTTAGCAAGGCTGTAATGGGCAGGTCGGCAGTAGCAGTAGCAGTAGTTGTGTGCGTTACTAGCTAAGGTAATAGTTAAGAGCATAGCTTACTAGTGTAGGTAGTAGGCTATGACATATGTGCTCACGTCAAGCTACAAAATGTCTCAGCACATAGTCGGTTCACTCCACTATATAAGGAGCACCACCCCGGCGTTGTAATGCAGGCCATTCCACTTCAATCCATCTAAGCCTGAAGTAGTACTCCTCTCTCTCACATATGTGTGTGCATGTTCAGTGTAGAAGCAAGTGAGCTTCACTCCTGCTAGTACGTGTGTGTGCTGCCTAGTGCTTTGCTACTGTAGTTCGTTCCTGAGGATACTAGCTAGCCGAGACTAGTTTGGGCTAACAATTGACCTTGTCGAACCCGCGGGACGATCGTAGAGCCGCAAAATCAAGAAGGACGAGCACGGTGTACGGGCTACACAAACCACAAGAAGGCGACATCCCAATGAAGGCATTTGGTCGTGTTCGGTTCCAGGAACCACGCGACAAGATTGGGCTCATTGAAACAACCTCCTTTGACAAGTTTGAGGGGGAGATTTTGTTGAGTCAGACCTGTCTACGGATGACATGCATGGAGCGGCAGCAGCAGCTGTTACTTAGCAAGGCTATAATGGGCAGGTCGACAGCAGCAGTAATTGTGTGGCTTACTAGCTAAAGTAATAGTTAGGTGCTTAGCTTACTAGTGTAGGTAGTAGGCTATAACATATGTGCTCACGTCAAGCTACAAAATATCTCAGCACATAGTCGGTTCACTCCACTATATAAGGAGCACCACCCCAGCGTTGTAATGTAAGCCATTCCACTTCAATCCATCTAAGCCTCAAGTAGTACTCCTCTCTCTCACATATGTGTGTGCATGTTCAGTGTAGAAGCCAGTGAGCTTCACTCTTGCTAGTACGTATGTGTGCTGCCTAGTGCTTTGCTACTGTAGTTCGTTCCTGAGGATACTAGCTAGCCGAGACTAGTTTGGGCTAACAATTGACCTTATCGAGCCTGCGGGACGATCGTAGCGCCACGAAATCAAGAAGGACGAGCACGGCATACAGGCTACACAAACCATGAGAAGGCGGACATCCCAATGAAGGCACTTGGTCATGTTCGGTTCCAGGAACCACGCGACAAGGTTGGGCTCATTGAAACAAGCTCCTTCGACAAGTTTGAGGGGGAGATTGTTGAGTCAAACCTGTCTACGGATGACATGCATGGAGCGGCAGCAGCATCTGTTACTTAGTAAGGCTGTAATGGGCAGGTCGGCAGTAGCATTAGTTGTGTGCCTTACTATCTAAGGTAATAGTTAGGAGCGTAGCTTACTAGTGGAGGTAGTAGGCTATGACATATGTGCTCACGTCAAGCTACAAAATATCTCAGCACATAGTCGGTTCACTCCACTATATAAGGAGCACCACCTCAGCGTTGTAATGCAGGCCATTCCACTTCAATCCGTCTAAGCCTCAAGTAGTACTCCTCTCTCTCTCTCACATATGTGTGTTCATGTTCAGTGTAGAAGCTAGTGAGCTTCACTCTTGCTAGTACGCTGCCTAGTGCTTTGCGACTGTAGTTCATTCCCGAGGATACTAGCTAGTCGAGACTAGTTTGGGCTAACAATTGACCTTGTCGAGCCTGCGGGACTATCGTAGTGCCGCGAAATCAAGAAGGACGAGCACGTTGTATGGGCTACACAAACCACAAGAAGGCGACATCCCAATGAAGGCACTTGGTCGTGTTCGGTTCCAGGAACCACGCGACAAGATTGGGCTCATTGAAACAAGCTCCTTCGACAAGTTTGAGGGGGTGATTTTGTTGAGTCAACCCTGTCTACGGATGACATGCATGGAGCGGTAGCAGCAGCTGTTACTTAGCAAGGCTGTAATGGGCAGGTCGGCGGTTGTGTGCCTTACTAGCTAATGTAATAGTTAGGAGCGTAGCTTACTAGTGTAGGTAGTAGGCTATGACATATGTGCTCACGTCAAGCTACAAAATATCTCAGCACATAATCCGTTCACTCCACTATATAAGGAGCACCACCCCAGCGTTGTAATACAGGCCATTCCACTTCAATCCATCTAAGCCTCAAGTAGTACTCCTCTCTCTCACGTATGTGCGTGCATGTTCAGTATAGAAGCAAGTGAGCTTCACTCCTGCTAGTACGTGTGTGTGCTTCCTAGTGCGTTGCTACTGTAGTTCGTTCCCGAGGATACTAGCTAGCCGAGACTAGTTTGGGCTAACAATTGACCTTGTCGAGCCTGCGGGACGATCGTAGCACCGCAAAATCGAGAAGGACAAGCACGGCGTACGGGCTACACAAACCATGAGAAGGCGGACATCCCAATGAAGGCACTTGGTCGTGTTTGGTTCCTGGAACCACGCGACAAGATTGGGCTCATTGAAACAAGCTCCTTCGACAAGTTTGAGGGGGAGATTCTTGAGTCAAACCTGTCTACGGATGACATGCATGGAGCGGCAGCAGCAGCTGTTACTTAGCAAGGCTGTAATGGGCAGGTCGGCAGTAGCAGTAGTTGTGTGCCTTACTAGCTAAGGTAATAGTTAAGAGCATAGCTTACTAGTGTAGGTAGTAGGCTATGACATATGTGCTCACGTCAAGCTACAAAATATCTCAGCACATAGTCCGTTCACTCCATTATATAAGGAGCACCACCCCAGCGTTGTAATACAGGCCATTCCACTTCAATCCATCTAAGCCTCAAGTAGTACTCCTCTCTCTCACATATGTGTGTGCATGTTCAGTGTAGAAGCAAGTGAGCTTCACTCCTGCTAGTACGTGTGTGTGCTGCCTAGTGCTTTGCTACTGTAGTTCGTTCCTGAGGATACTAGCTAGCCGAGACTAGTTTGGGCTAACAATTGACCTTGTCGAACCCGCGGGACGATCGTAGAGCCGCAAAATCAAGAAGGACGAGCATGGTGTACGGGCTACACAAACCACAAGAAGGCGACATCCCAATGAAGGCATTTGGTCGTGTTCGGTTCCAGGAACCACACGACAGGATTGGGCTCATTGAAACAAGCTCCTTTGACAAGTTTGAGGGGGAGATTTTGTTGAGTCAAACCTGTCTACGGATGACATGCATGGAGCGGCAGCAGCAGCTGTTACTTAGCAATGCTATAATGGGCAGGTCGGCAGCAGCAGTAGTTGTGTGGCTTACTAGCTAAAGTAATAGTTAGGTGCTTAGCTTACTAGTGTAGGTAGTAGGCTATAACATATGTGCTCACGTCAAGCTACAAAATATCTCAGCACATAGTCGGTTCACTCCACTATATAAGGAGCACCACCCCAGCGTTGTAATGTAAGCCATTCCACTTCAATCCATCTAAGCCTCAAGTAGTACTCCTCTCTCTCACATATGTGTGTGCATGTTCAGTGTAGAAGCAAGTGAGCTTCACTCCTGCTAGTACGTGTGTGTGCTGCCTAGTGCGTTGCTACTGTAGTTCGTTCCTAAGAATACTAGCTAGCCGAGACTAGTTTGGGCTAACAATTGACCTTGTCGAACCTGCGGGACGATCGTAACACCGCAAAATCAAGAAGGACGAGAAGGGCGTACGGGCTACACAAACCATGAGAAGGCGGACATCCCGATGAAGGCACTTGGTCGTGTTCGGTTCCAGGAACCACGAGACAAGATTGGGCTCATTGAAACAAGCTCCTTCGACAAGTTTGAGGGGGAGATTCTTGAGTCAAACCTGTCTACGGATGACATCCATGGAGCAGCAGCAGCAGCTGTTACTTAGCAAGGTTGTAATGGGCAGGTCGGCAGTAGCAGTAGTTGTGTGCCTTACTAGCTAAGGTAATAGTTAGGAGCGTAGCTTACTAGTGTAGGTAGTAGACTATGACATATGTGCTCCCGTCAAGCTACAAAATATCTCAGCACATAGTCGGTTTGCTCCACTATATAAGGAGCACCACCCCAGCGTTGTAATGCAGGCCATTCCACTTCAATCCATCTAAGCCTCAAGTAGTACTCCTCTCTCTCACATATGTGTGTTCATGTTCAGTGTAGAAGCAAGTGAGCTTCACTCCTGCTAGTACGTGTGTGTGTGCTGCCTAGTGCTTTGCTACTGTAGTTCATTCCTGAGGATACTAGCTAGCCGAGACTAGTTTGGGCTAACAATTGACCTTGTCAAGCCCGCAGGACGATCGTAGCGCCGCGAAATCAAGAAGGACGAGCACGGCGTACTGGCTACACAAACCACGAGAAGGCGGACATCCCAATGAAGGCACTTGGTCATGTTCGGTTCCAGGAACCACGCGACAAGATTGCTCTCATTGAAACAACCTCCATCGACAAGTTTGAGGGGGAGATGAGTCAAACCTGTCTACGGATGACATGCATGGAGCGGCAGCAGCAGCTGTTACTTAGCAAGGCTGTAATGGGCAGGTCGGCAGCAGTAGTAGTTGCGTGCCTTACTAGCTAAAGTAATAGTTAGCAGCATAGCTTACTAGTGTAGGTAGTAGGCTATGACATATATGCTCACGTCAAGCTACAAAATATCTCAGCACATAGTCGGTTCACTCCACTATATAAGGAGCACCACCCCAGCGTTGTAATGCAGGCCATTCCACTTCAATCCATCTAAGCCTCAAGTAGTACTCCTCTCTCTCACATATGTGTGTGCCTGTTCAGTGTAGAAGCAAGTTTGCTTCACTCTTTCTAGTATGTGTGTGTGCTGCCTAGTGCTTTGTTTCTGTAGTTTGTTCCTAAGGATACTAGCTAGCAGAGACTAGTTTGGGCTAACAATTGACCTTGTCGAGCCTGCGGGACGATCGTAGCGCCGCGAAATCAAGAAGTACGAGCACGGCGTACGGGCTACACAAACCACAAGAAGGTGGATATCCAAATGAAGGCACTTCGTCGTGTTCGATTCCAGGATACACGCGACAAGATTCGGCTCATTGAAACAAGCTCCTTCGACAAGTTTGAGGGGGAGATTGTTGAGTCAAACCTGTCTATGGATGACATGCATGGAGCGGCAGCAGCAGCTGTTACATAGCAAGGCTGTAATGGGCAGGTAGGCAGTAGCAGTAGTTGTGTGCCCTACTAGCTAAGATAATAATTAGGAGTGTAGCTTACTAGTGTAGGTAGTAAGCTATGAAATATGTGCTCACGTCAAGCTACAAAATATCTCAGCACATAGTCGGTTCACTCCACTATATAAGGAGCACCACCCCAGCGTTGAAATGCAGGCCGTTCCACTTCAATCCATCAAAGCCTCAAGTAGTACTCCTCTCTCTCTCACATATGTGTGTGCATGTTCAGTTTGGAAGCAAGTGAGCTTCACTCTTGCTAGTACGTGTGTGCTGCCTAGTGCTTTGCTATTGTAGTTCGTTCCTGAGGATACTAGCTAGCCGAGATTAGTTTGGGCTAACAACTGACCTTGTTGAGCCTGCGGGACGATCATAGTGCCGTGAAATCAAGAAGGACGAGCACGGTGTCCGGGATACACAAACCACGAGAAGGCGGACATCCCAATGAAGGCACTTGGTCGTGTTCGGTTCCAGGAACCACGCCACAAGATTGGGCTCATTGAAACAAGCTCCTTCGACAAGTTTGAGGGAGAGATTGTTGAGTCAAACCTGTCTACGGATGACATGTATGGAGCGGCTGCAGCAGCTGTTACTTAGCAAGGCTATAATGGGCAGGTCGGCAGTAGCAGTAGCAGTAGTTGTGTGCCTTACTAGCTAAGGTAATAGTTAAGAGCGTAGCTTACTAGTGTAGGTAGTAGGCTATGACATATGTGCTCATGTCAAGCTACAAAATATCTCAGCACATAGTCCGTTCACTCCACTATATAAGGAGCGCCACCCCAGCGTTGTAATATAGGCCATTCCACTTCAATCCATCTAAGCCTCAAATAGTACTCCTCTCTCTCACATATGTGTGTGCATGTTCAGTGTAGAAGCCAGTGAGCTTCACTCTTGCTAGTACGTGTGTGTGCTCCCTAGTGCTTTGCTACTGTAGTTCATTCCTGAGGATACTAGCTAGCCGAGACTAGTTTGGGCTAACAATTGACCTTATCGAGCCTGCGGGACGATCGTAGCGCCACGAAATCAAGAAGGACGAGCACGGCATACGGGCTACACAAACCATGAGAAGGCGGACATCCCAATGAAGGCACTTGGTCGTGTTCGGTTCCAGGAACCACACGACAAGATTGGGCTCATTGAAACAAGCTCCTTCGACAAGTTTGAGGGAGAGATTGTTGAGTCAAACCTGTCTACGGATGACATGTATGGAGCGGCTGCAGCAGCTGTTACTTAGCAAGGCTATAATGGGCAGGTCGGCAGTAGCAGTAGCAGTAGTTGTGTGCCTCACTAGCTAAGGTAATAGTTAAGAGCGTAGCTTACTAGTGTAGGTAGTAGGCTATGACATATGTGCTCATGTCAAGCTACAAAATATCTCAGCACATAGTCCATTCACTCCACTATATAAGGAGCACCACCCCAGCGTTGTAATATAGGCCATTCCACTTCAATCCATCTAAGCCTCAAATAGTACTCCTCTCTCTCACATATGTGTGTGCATGTTTAGTGTAGAAGCCAGTGAGCTTCACTCTTGCTAGTACGTGTGTGTGCTCCCTAGTGCTTTGCTACTGTAGTTCATTCCTGAGGATACTAGCTAGCCGAGACTAGTTTGGGCTAACAATTGACCTTATCGAGCCTGCGGGACGATCATAGCGCCACGAAATCAAGAAGGACGAGCACGGCATACGGGCTACACAAACCATGAGAAGGCGGACATCCCAATGAAGGCACTTGGTAATGTTCGGTTCCAGGAACCACGCGACAAGATTGGGCTCATTGAAACAAGCTCCTTTGACATGTTTGAGGGGGAGATTGTTGAGTCAAACCTATCTTGGGATGAAATGCATGGAGCGGCAGTAGCAGCTGTTACTTAGCAAGGCTGTAATGGGCAGGTCGGCAGTAGCAGTAGTTGTGAGCCTTACTAGCTAAGGTAATAGTTAGGAGCGTAGCTTACTAGTGTAGGTAGTAGGCTATGACATAGGTGCTCACGTCAAGCTACAAAATATCTCAGCACATAGTCGGTTCACTCCACTATATAAGGAGAACCACCCCAGCGTTGTAATGCAGGCCATTCCACTTCAATCCATCTAAGCCTCAAGTAGTACTCCTCTCTCTCACATATGTGTGTGCATGTTCAGTGTAGAAGCAAGTGAGCTTCACTGTTGCTAGTACATGTGTGTGCTGCCTAGTGCTTTGCTACTGTAGTTCGTTCCTGAGGATACTAGCTAGCCGAGACTAGTTTGAGCTAACAATTGACCTTGTCGAGCCTGGGGGACGATCGCAGCGCCGCGTAATCAAGAAGGACAAGCACGGCGTACGGGCTACACAATCCACGAGAAGGCGGACATCCCAATGAAGGCACTTGGTCATGTTCGGTTCCAGGAACCACGCGACAAGATTGGGCTCATTAAAGCAAGCTCCTTCGACAAGTTTGAGGGAGAGATTGTTGAGTCAAACCTGTCTACAGATGTCATGCATGGAGCGGCTGCAGCTGCTGTTACTTAGCAAGGCTATAATGGGCAGGCCAGCAGTAGCAGTAGCAGTAGTTGTGTGCCTTACTAGCTAAGGTAATAGTTAAGAGCGTAGCTTACTAGTGTAGGTAGTAGGCTATGAAATATGTGCTCACGTCAAGCTACAAAATATCTCACCACATAGTCGGTTCACTCCAATATATAAGGAGCACCACACCAGCGTTGTAATGCAGGCCGTTCCACTTCAATCCATCTAAGCCTCAAGTAGTACTCCTCTCTCTCACATAAGTGTGTGCATGTTCAGTGTGGAAGCAAGTGAGCTTCACTCTTGCTAGTACGTGTGTGTGCTGCCTAATGCTTTGCTACCGTAGTTCGTTCGTGAGGATACTAGCTAGCCGAGACTAGTTTGGGCTAACAATTGACCTTGTTGAGCCTGCGGGACGATCGTAGTGCCGCAAAATCAAGAAGGACGAGCACGATGTACAGGCTACACAAACCACGAGAAGGTGGATATCCCAATGGAGGCACTTGGTCGTGTTCGGTTCCAGGAACCACGCGACAAGATTGGGCTCATTGAAACAAGCTCCTTCGATAAGTTTGAGGGGGAGATTGTTGAGTCAAACCTATCTAGGGATGAAATGCATGGAGCGGCAGTAGCAGCTGTTACTTAGCAAGGCTGTAATTGGCAGGTCGGCAGTAGCATTAGTTGTGTGCCTTACTAGCTAAGGTAATAGTTAGGGGCGTAGCTTACTAGTGTATGTAGTATGCTATGACATATGTGCTCACGTCAAGCTACAAAATATCTCAGCACATAGTCGGTTCACTCCACTATATAAGGAGCACCACCCCAGCGTTGTAATGCAGCCCATTCCACTGCAATCTATCTAAGCCTCAAGTAGTACTCCACTCTCTCACATATGTGTGTGCATGTTGAGTGTAGAAGCAAGTGAGCTTCACTCCTGCTAGTACATGTGTGTGCTGCCTAGTGCTTTGCTATTGTAGTTCGTTCGTGAGGATACTAGCTAGCCGAGACTAGTTTGGGCTAACAATTGACCTTGTCGAGCCTGCGGGACGATCGCAGCGCCGCGTAATCAAGAAGGACAAGCACGGCGTACGGGCTACACAAATCATGAGAAGGCGGACATCCCAATGAAGGCACTTGGTCATGCGGTTCCAGGAACCACGCGACAAGATTGGACTCATTGAAGCAAGCTCCTTCGACAAGTTTGAGGGAGAGATTGTTGAGTCAAACCTGTCTACGGATGACATGCATGGAGCGGCTGCAGCCGCTGTTACTTAGCAAGGCTATAATGGGCAGGTCGGCAGTAGCAGTAGCAGTAGTTGTGTGCTTTACTAGCTAAGGTAATAGTTAAGGGCGTAGCTTGCTAGTGTAGGTAGTAGGCTATGACATATGTGCTCACGTCAAGCTACAAAATATCTCAGCACATAGTCCGTTCACTCCACTATATAAGGAGCACCACCCTAGCGTTGTAATACAGGCCATTCCACTTCAATCCATCTAAGCCTCAAGTAGTACTCCTCTCTCTCACATATGTGTGTGCATGTTCAGTGTGGAAGCAAGTGAGCTTCACTCTTGCTAGTACGTGTGTGTGCTCCCTAGTGCTTTGCTACTGTAGTTCGTTCCTGAGGATACTAGCTAGCCGAGACTAGTTTGGGCTAACAATTGACCTTACCGAGCCTGCGGGACGATCGTAGCGCCACGAAATCAAGAAGGACGAGCACGGCATACGGGCTACACAAACCATGAGAAGGCGGACATCCCAATGAAGGCACTTGGTCATGTTCGGTTCCAGGAACCATGCAACAAGATTGGGCTCATTGAAACAAGCTCCTTTGACATGTTTGAGGGGGGGATTGTTGAGTCAAACCTATCTAGGAATGAAATGCATGGAGCGGCAGTAGCAGCTGTTACTTAGCAAGGCTGTAATGGGCAGGTCGGCAGTAGCAGTAGTTGTGTGCCTTACTAGCTTAGGTAATAGTTAGGAGCGTAGCTTACTAGTGTAGGTAGTATGCTATGACATATGTGCTCACGTCAAGCTACAAAATATCTCAGCACGTAGTCGGTTCACTCCACTATATAAGGAGCACCACCCCAGCGTTGTAATGCAGCCCATTCCACTTCATTCCATCTAAGCCTCAAGTAGTACTCCTCTCTCTCACATATGTGTGTGCATGTTCAGTGTAGAAGCAAGTGAGCTTCACTCTTGGTAGTACATGTGTCGTTGAATTGTCACGTCAGATGTCCTTAGTGTGAGGACTTAGTCGCGAGGCCAACGCATCTATGTGGTAGCTCGAGAGGGGTTGAGCGGGATCGAGAGACGCAACACAAGACGGGGATTTAGACAGCTTCGGGCCCCGGGAAACATCATCCGGTAAAAACCCTACATGCTGTTTGAGGCTATGTCTCATTATCATCACGAGGGAGTCGCCGTAAACCGGCTCTCCTCTTTGTGTCTAGCCCTAAGATTGTTTCTCTGCTTCTAGTTTGTCCCTCTTTGGGGAGCCCTGCCCCTCCTTATATATGTTGAAGGGGCGGGTTACATGTGGAGTCCTATTAGGATTAGGACTAGTCTATCTCTAATACGAACCAGATACAAGTCCTGGTCTTAACTACTTGTAAGGTAAATATTCGTCATGCCTTTCTGTTTAAACCGACCCACCATAGTATGAACCGGCCTTCATGAATCGCCTGTTGGGCCACCGGGTCTTGTTGTTCTTCTGACCCGCCTGCCGGATTACTAATGAACCATAAACCGCCAGGCCCAAACGGGTCGCCAGTAACTCGCCAAATGTCAGCGGGGTCTTCAGATAAACCGCCAAGTCCGGCCGGGTTAACTTCCGGCCGGTTTACGCCGCGGGGTATATTCCCGACATTAGCCCCCAGTTTAATTTGGATTTATCCATGTTAAACTGATCCTGTAAAACAAATACAAGAACAAATTTGACAGACTATGCTCCGGGTTAAGAATTCTTGTAAACCGGCATCTGATCATTCTGAATCCTTGTCATTTCCTCCTTCTAGAAAATCCGGGTCAACCAGCTTCATACTCAAATTGCTGACGTTGGTTTCTCATAGAAAAATATTGCAAAGAATAATCTACTTGAGTCGGCTTCCGAAGCACCGGCTTAAGAAATGTTGGTCTTGAAATACTCATCTGAAATTCATCTGGTTTGAAGATGTAGAACTTGCCGGTTTATGATTACCACCATTGTCGGGTTATAAAAACTGATAATTCCGGGTCATGATTGTTCCCAACGCCGGTTTAATCTGGTTTACTCCAAACTGAAAATTTAGAAGATACTTCTCCCTTATATCCATATTACCTGTAGCCCCCAAGTCTTGAACAAAACAAAGTTATGGTTTAAGACTTGCTTCAATATCAATACTGCCGCTTTTGAAGAAATCCATGTTGTTCATCCCAGTCACTAGTAAAAACTGAATACTCCATACTATGTAGCCCCCAAGTGCCGGGTTGTCATGCTTGCAGCAACCAGGGACTTGAAATTGCCTTATACTCATAAAACTTCAACCAGTGTAGCCCCCAAGGGCCGGGTCATTTATGCAATAATGAGCAGGGACTTTGTAAATATAATCATGTAGATTTGAGCAATGATGTGTAGCCCCCAAGGGCCGGCTCAGTAAGATAATATTGAGCTAGGACTTGATATATACTTCAATGAAAATAACATCATATGATGTAACCCCCATCATGGGCTTGAATCCACGTCCATAAGGTTAAGAGCCTTGTACTTTACCAACTGAGCAGCGGACCCTTCAATATTATGGATTTAACTTGTGTACCTTCAGTTGTTGACAGGAGCAATTGGTAGCCCCCAAGGGCCGACTCATTATAATGTGATGAGTCGGGTCTTCAATAATATGAGCAGAAAATTACTTTGCATTAGCCCCCAAGTGTCATGGTGCATGCTTGCAGCGACATGAGACTTGCATATAACCTCAATTTGAATAATGTAGCCTCCAAGTGCCGGGTCGTAAGCCTGCAGCGACTCAGGACTATTCCTTCAATTGTAGAATAAATCATATCCTTTGAAAAAAAGATAATATCCAGTGCGCTAAAGCGACTTTGAAAACCTCAATAATAGCGGTTATTAATAACCATAATAAAGATCCAGCCATGTTGGCTATTCAAGATAATATAATCCGGTATGAAAACTATATTCATTCAATATCATAATGAAAATTCACCAAGTTTGGCTATTTGAATAATATAACCCAATGACTTATAAGCGCATGATTCCAATGATGCAATCCAAACATATACTGGCAACTTACAGTCCAAAGCCAGGCCGGTTTTAATAAACACCGGAGATTTATAATCATGTTTTATTCAACCTGTTTCTGCATACAACAAGTTTATAGTGTCCTGGCGGTTTACCACCGGACGGGTCATAATGCCCAACATATAACCCGGGTTTATAACCAAGGCTGCACTTAAGAATAATTAAATATGAAATATATCATACCTGTGACATTGAATCACATTGCTGGTTTTACCAACTTTTTGTAGTAAGAGTGATAACCCCAATCTTGAGTAATGATAACTCCTTTCATACTGTGCCGGTTGATGATAAACCGTACCGGGTTGTGATAA
Organism: Triticum turgidum subsp. durum; assembly: GCA_900231445.1. Taxonomy (NCBI): domain Eukaryota; kingdom Viridiplantae; phylum Streptophyta; class Magnoliopsida; order Poales; family Poaceae; genus Triticum; species Triticum turgidum. Next base: position 729,270,027 of record LT934117.1, on the reverse strand, counting down.
ACACCGGTTTAACCATATATAATACTGGCGACTCATAGTCAAACCAGACCGGGCTGATAGTCTCCGGATTATAACTTGATCATGTATTGACAACTTGCAATTGAAAATCAAGCCGGGTTGATAAACACCGGTTTACTCCATAATAGGATGGTAACAGAAAATCAAACCGGGTAGATGGCCTCCGGATTAAGATTTGACCGTGTTCCGTCAATTTGTAATTGACAGTTGAACCGGATTAAAACGTTGTCGGTTTAAAAAACGCAACAAAAATCAAATAACAGTTATGAAAAAAAAATATGGAAGCAAAGGCAATGATAAAAACCGTTTGCAAAAATATGCTATACTGAGCTGATCAGATGGTATTACCATGGTCGGACAGGATCAAGGCCCCCAATAGGAGTGACAATGATTCAAGTCAGCCAGGTCCCCAAATGATTCGTGGCATATATGCCACATCAAGAGGCGTGGCAATGGTTCGGGTTCGACCATGCCCCCAAGTGATTTTGTGGCCTTAGGCCGACCAAGAGGCGTGACTGGTTCAGACTTGACCATGTCCCCAAATGATCTGGTGGCTGTCGCCTATCAAAGGGTGTTCGTTGGTTCGGACACGACCAAGGCCCCCAGTGATATATAAAAAACAAATGTCAAGGGGTAAACCGGAGGCCGCTTTAAACAGAACCACTCCGTGTAACCTCGCATGATAAGAAAGACAGAGACCCCGCTTTATGAAGCAGAAGCCCCCAAGTCATCAATAATATGTTAGGCCAATAAGGCAGGATACCCATGTTTGAACCGCGCATCATGGCAGCAGGTCCTCTTCGGTAATTTTTAACCTTTTTGCAAGAGATAAATTCTTCTTGAACCGGGATCTTGAACCGGATATGGAGAGCTTCAAAGCTTTGTGGGAAACATCTTTCCCTTGAACCGGATTTTAAACCGGAGTCTTCATTTTCAGCCGGAAATTTTCTGACGGCTTTTAAACTCGAACTTGCGAGAAGTTAATTCCTTTTTGAACCGGAAATTCTTAAACCGGATTTGAGAGCTTCAGTGAGACTGGCTTCCCTTGAGCCGGATTTTAAGCCGGAATCTTTTCTGATGACCCGGAACTTCTTCATTGAGCCGGGATTTTGTAATTGTCATATGCTTTCTAAGCCGGAAATTTTCTGATGGCCTTCAACTAACAGTAGCCTCCGGGACCGGGTTATCCTTCCCTCCATTGTCCAGGGGTTTTTAAATTTGCTGAAACTGGCAAGACTTGTTGCGTCATATCATCGTAGCCCCCGAGTCTCAAGGTGACTCGAAGAGTTGGCTTGAAATTCTCCATACTTGACCGTCATATAAACCGGCATAACTTGTATATTATTGGTGTTGATAGCATGATGTGAATCCACAGAAGGTTGAGGTGACTGCGGCAGGTTATAAATGATCCTGTATGAGCCGTGTCAGCAATTCGGCCAATAGTTCCTTCCACATGGCGATTTGAATTTAACCAAAAACTGTAGTGGCGGTGACTTGTGCGCCTGCCCATTGAGCCACCCAGTGCAGACGGCGGTTGATAGTATATGATAATTTGCCTCCAATTTGAAAGAAAACCAGGCTACCCAAGCTGTGACTTGCTCATGCAGACATGTGCGGCCTGGTATGTTGATGTAGACCAGGCCGCGAGAGACGGATGGCAAGGACGACCGCATCATCAGAAGCGGCTCGGACGGATGAATCGGCCGCGGGGCTGTAAACCGGCGCAGGCGAGTCAACCACGTCATTTGGATGCAGCGAACAATTGTCCTGCATCAACAATATTGCAGACCAAACAAAGATAAATTGTTCTTTGACAAAAATGATATGTGCCAATAAAATACATTTAAAATGAATATCACCTGATGTGTTAGGCCAGAAATAATCACTGCGGAGTTGATGATCACCACGGTGAAGCTGGAAATCAATCATGGACAAGTCGGCCATACGAGCAGACGGATGAAACGGCCGCAGCATAAATCGGTACAGACGGGCGAGTCGACCGGCGCGTAAGCCGGTGCGGACGAGCAAGTTGTCCTCCGCGTGGTAAACCGGCGTAGGACGCGTGAACCAGCGGCGAGGGCGGTCGGGCGAGTCGTCCGTGACGTCGTAAAGCGATGCGGACGGCGAGTCAAACATGATGTTGTTTAACCCGTGCAGATGCACAAATCGGCCGCAGGCGCAGACGGATGTAATCCGAACATCGGGGCAGCGACTCGCACGTGTATTCGTCGAGCATCATAGCACGGACAAACACCAGCGTTTGAGGCGCCCCCTTAGGTGACACCTTTTTGTATTGATCCTGGTTTTTTTTTCAGATGAACCCGGATGCTGGCGCTGGATATGACGGTGGCTTCGGTTTGGAGACCCGGCGCACGGAGACGTGCTACGCGGAAGTGGGCGCGTAGCCCAGCGCGACCGCGATACGGATGAGGTGCAAGGGTGATTTAGACCGGAGGCGGGGCGTGACCCGTGGTGGCTGAGGAGTCCGGGTCGTGGTCGTTTCTGGCCAATTCATCTTCTGTTTCCCCGAGTCGCGGTTGTTTCGTGGTGCTGGCTTGAAGCAAGGTGGCGTAACCGGCTCTTAGTGGAGACAAGCAGGAGCACCCTTTTATATTTAATAATCCTTCCTTGGAATCCGTGCATGTGTAGTGGTTGCACTAGTTGAGGAATCTTTCACGTGGAGTAACTTGGGAATCCATCAGGCTTTAGGTTTCACGAACACTGGTACACGTAGATCAATCTGGCGACATCACGTGGCCGCAACAGCTGCCCTAATTGCCGTTTGTACTGGCAGATGACACATGACGCCTGTCAGCCGTCTCTGAGCACTTTTGATTTTGGACGACAGTACGTGGAGCAGTAATAGTGACTCGCAGATTCCTCAAGTTCAGATTGCCTTGGACGAGAATTGATTTGATGTACCTGTTTCCGTTGACGGAACATGCCAGTTTTAATAGTTCACACGAGGTGGCGATTTATATTTGGCGAACCGATTTCCTGCCTGTCTCGACGGTTTGGGGGCGCGGCGTAACGCAACCCTAAACTTCCATGTTCAATTTTCTGTACGCTGCCACTGAAAACTTCTTTAACCCTGACTGTTGAACTTCGTACACTGGTGGGAAAAGGGCCTTTGGTCGCGGTTCGCAACTGCCATTAGTCGCGGTTGCGCAACCGCGACCGAACGGGCGCGACTAAAGGCCCCACCCTTTAGTCGCGGTTGCTTAAGAACCGCGACTAAAGGCCCGTCCACGTGGGCGCCAGGTGGCCGTCGGGGCGGAGGACCTTTAGTCGCGGTTCTTCTGGCCAACCGCGACTAAAGGCCGCCGCAGGTTTAGGGTTTTAGCCCCCCCCCCCTTAAACCTGTTTTCTGTTTAATATGTATTGTTTTATTTCTTTTGTGCTTTATTTTAATTTTGAAGGAGTTTCACATATTCTACGGTACTACATACATGCATATGAATGTACAATTTCAAACAAATTTGAAATTAGAACCAAAAAGAATTCAAGAGGAATATACAATATATATTCAATATCATCGGATGACCATATACAATTTTGAACAAGTTTCCATACATAATTTAATGCATATAAAGGTCTACGTCCTCGTAATGGTGTTCTCCTTTAGGATGGAGGACTTCCCTCCTGAACCATCCAGCTAGTTCCTCTTGAAGTGGTCGGAAGCGAGCTTCTGGACTAAGCATCATCCGGAGGTTATTCCTCTGAGCATTGGTATCACTCGGAACCCGCTCAGAGGTGTATCTCCGGATCATCTCACAGACATGGTATGCACATAGATTGGTCCCCGCTGGCTGAATATCCTCACCATTCTTAGCCTTTGCCCTTTTGAATTCTAGCTCTTTTTTGAATTCACCGACCTTTGTATCTACGAACCGTCTCCAAACCCTACGAGGCAAAGAAAATTAAATGAACAAGAGAGTTATTAGTTACTTGATATTAGGAAATGAACGAAATAGGCCGATCGATATAGAGCACAAATGAATGAAAATAATTACTTCTGCAGCATTCTTCTCATGTCGACCCAAAGCTTTGGATCCTTATTCAGAGAGTCGTGGACGAGACATTCTGAGGTGTCAACTTTAATTACTAGCAGAATCCAGTGGAACCTGCGGACACGATACATGCACAGTACGTCATGCATAACTCATCGATTAGCCGGCCACATACCATGCATGGAGTAAACAAAAGAGAATGTGCTCAAGACAGAAACACTCACCCAAAATGGTAAGGAAATAGAATATCACTTTTGAGTTCCTGCTTTGTAAGAAACTGCCACAGGTCTGCCTCCATGTCGGCGGGGTGATGCTCCAACACATATCCATTAACGATGTGTGGGTCAATGAACCCAACATTAAGGATGTTCCTTACTCTGCATTCCTTAATCTTCATTCTGCATGTATAATAGCGGACACAACAATATAGTTAGGACATATATATAGTGCAGGCAATATGAACGAGATGGGGTAGAAATAAATCACTTACAGAACGTAGCAACTGATGATAGATTTGTCGAGCTCGCGCAGATTGAAAAGCTGGAACAATTCACTCAGATGAATTTGTACATAGTAATGTTTGAAGTGATGCTCATATCTAACTTCCGCATAAATAGATTCTTTGGCGTTTTTATTTTTTATGTAACCCTTGTACCATTTCAGCAGACCTTTCATTTGTGGAGGTAGATCCTGTTCCTGCGCAGGCTCGACGAGAGGCCCATTCTTCACATATGTAATTACTACCTCCTTCACTGGCGCCTCATCAAGGCCTAACAGTTCATGAAGAGTAATACCTAAGTTGGCCGCTTGTTCTCTGGCACTCGTTACAGTCAATCCATGTGCTGCCGCAGCTGCTATGATATCGGGGTCATCCGGACCGGCGGCTTTCACTATAAGCGGGGCAATCGATTGTTTACTTGGTTCCCCGAGCTGGGCAACTCGTTTCCCGCTTTTTTTACTTTCTAATTCCGTTTTCTCGGCCTCCTCCAAGGCTTTGTTCTCCTGGTTCTCCACCCGCTCTTTCTTCTCCTTCAACATGAGTGCCTGCCTACGAAGTTCACGTGCATAGTCGTCAGGCAGATTCTTCGCGGCTTGGGACGGTGTGCTCAAAAATGACTTAGCCCACTTCTTTTGCTCATCAGAAAATACTGGCTTGGGCTCGGGCTCTCTTTTCTTCTTGCAGTCCGCCTTCCATTTCTCATGATCAGCAGCCGCGGCCGCGGCAGTTTCCTCGGCACTACGTTCCCAAGGCCTTGTGGGGAGAGGCTTCAATGATGGCTCTGGTACCTTTGTGGTCTTAGGTACATAAGGGTCCGGGTTAATAATCCAGGACTGCTTCTGCTTCTTTGCCGGAGGTGGATTGGGGGGCGGCGTCTGATCACCCGCTGGACGAGGACTGGGGGCGGCGTCTGATCACCCGCCGGACGTTGTGGACTGGGGGGCGTCGGCTGACGTGACGGAGGTGTAGGTGAACCGCCACCACCGTAGGGGGTGGACTTGTTGTCCTTGGCGCCTCGCCTGGAAACTTGATAAACTTCTTTTGCCATAGAATGAAATGGCGCTTGACATCTCCAAGTCTTTTCTCCCCTTCAGGTGTAGCAATGTCAATCTCCAGGTCCTCAAACCCTTGGACTATGTCGTCCACCGTGACACGAGCATAGCCATCTTGAATGGGGGTGTTGTGGTGGAGTGCTCCAGGTAAACATGGTAAAGCACTGGCGATGGCTACCTTCACGGACATGTTCCCGATAGGATAATACAGATGACATTCTTTCATCTCCTTTATATCGTCCACGGGGTAGCGAGGAGGCTCCGGTGCAGTAATTTCGACCACCAGAGGCTCCGGTGCAGTAATTTCGACCACCAGAGGCTCCGGTGCAGTAATTTCGATCGTCGGTGCATCTGCACCAGCCGGTGGGGCCTCCGTGGAAGCCACACTGCTTCCCGCTGCTGGCTTCTGAGATCCGCTGGATGATCTTCATGCTGCGCCCGAGCTGCATCTCGTTCGGCTACTAGTACACTCACGGTTTTCTTCATCACATCCATTTCCGATGCCAACCACGCCACAACATCTGCTTCCCGATCCATCTTTCTCTTCCGGCTTCTGTAACCGTACGGGTCATCGTTCTGGGGGAACCCTATTTTCCACGAAATGTGCCCCATGCCTCGTACACGTCCTCCGTGTTCAGGATTCCCGAGGGCTTTTGTCAGCGCGTCGTTCTCTCTGTTGAACTTGATCTTCCCCTCTTGAGCATCCCTCATTGCGTCAATAAGGGCTTGGGTGGGTTTAATTATTTTGCCCTGGTAAACACAGTCCCTTGTCTCCGGGTTCAGCGTTCCCCCATGCCCGTACCACCGGCTTTTGGCCCTTGGGTCCCATCCCTCCGTACCTGGACGGATTCCTCGCGCCCTCAGCTCGTTCTCCATCTTCTCCCACCTAGGCTCCCAAAGGCGATACCCTCCTAGCCCCATAATATGATTGTACTCCTTCTTAGCCGCATTTTCCTTATTTTTTTTCGATATTTGAATGAACTGCTCCGATTTCTTTTGCTTCACAAATTCTGGCCAATCATGTTTCAGTTTCTCATATTGTCCTTTGAAATCCGGAGTCTTGTTCTGCTTGACAAAGTCATGGGCTAGATTTTGCTTGAATTTCCGGAATGCGTCGGCCATCTTATGAAGAGCGAACTGTTTGACTAGCCTCCTCCTCTCCTTGTTTTCCTCAATCTTGTTACCCTCCTCGTCGAATTTGTTGTATTCTGGAGGTAGAACGAAATGTTCCATAAGCTTTTTGAAGCAATCTTTTTTTGTTCTCTTATCGACGAAAGTGAAACCAGCAATTCGTGCCTTCTTTGGCTTATTCCACTCCTGGACGGTGATCGAGACGTTGTCTCTAACAATGGCTCCGCATTGGTTGACAAACTTGGTGGCGTTCTTGCGGGGCTCCAGCGGCCTGCCGGTTGCACTGTCGACAACCTCGATGGTGCATGTTTCTCCTTGTTTCATCGTCTTGGTTGCGCCACGCTTTGACGACGTACTCGATTGTTTCGACGATCCGGCCGAGGGCTAAAATAAGAAAGAGAGTCGCGCGCGTTAGTCCACACATATTTATTCAAATCAGTTAGTTTGTATCACCAGAGGCTCAATGTATATATATATACCTCGGCGCCGGAGGTGGTTGCTACTTCCATTTGAAGAT
>LT934117.1:729227796-729262067 GCA_900231445.1 Triticum turgidum subsp. durum | reverse complement strand
GCGGCGGGCGCCGTACGTGGGTGAGAGGGGGCGGCGGGCGACGACGGGCGGCGTCGAGGGCGCGGGCGACGGCGGGCGGCGTCGAGGGCGAGGGCGACGGCGGGCGGCGTCGAGGGCGAGGGCGGCAGGCCTTCGGCGCGGCAGAGAAGACTAGCAGAAATGGAGGCGACGGGTCGGGCCGTTGTATTTATAGCCCCCCCCCCTTTAGTCGCGGTTGGGGAGGCGACCCGCGACTAAAGGGCCCTTTAGTCGCGGTTGGGGAGGCGACCCGCGACTAAAGGGTAACCTTTAGTCGCGGTTGGGGAGGCGACCCGCGACTAAAGGGCTTTTTTGGCGGGTTTTTCGTTCCCGCGCGCAACGACCTTTAGTCGCGGTTGGGCAGGCCAACCGCGACTAAAGGTATTTTCCAAATACTTTTTCTTTTTCAAAATCTTAAAAATACAAATAATATATCAAAAAATTCAGAAAAAAATAACTAATTCAATTCAATATGTTAAAAACACAAATATTATATCAAAAAATTCAGAAAAAAAAACTAATTCAATTCAAAATTCTAAAAATACAAATAATATATCAAAAAATTAAGAAAAATAAAACTAATTCAATTCAATATGTTAAAAATACAAATAATATATCAAAAAATTCAGAAAAATAGAACTAATTCAATTCAATATGTTAAAAATACAAATAATATATCAAAAAATTAAGAAAAATAAAACTAATTCAATTCAAAATGTTAAAAATACAAATAATATATCAAAAAATTCAGAAAAATAAAACTAATTCAATTCAAAATTCTAAAAATACAAATAATATATCAAAAAATTCTTAAAAATAAAACTAATTCAATTCAAAATTCTAAAAATACAAATAATATATCAAAAAATTAAGAAAAATAAAACTGATTCAATTCAAAATAATATACCAGAGGCTGGTCGTCGGCTATGGTGGTACGGCCGGACTCTGCAGAGCGTCATGGACTACATCACTCCAAATTTCATGTATCATTCGAAAATGGACACCAAAGACATCACGGGTAATATAATTCACATGATCCATTCAACAAAGTTTGGTACAATAAATTATTACACATCATTTCTTCCCTTGTGTCCGTGCTTGCTTACGATTGTGCCGTATCCATGGAGCATCCTCATCATTTAACTTAATGCTTGGGTCGGTGTTCACTTTGAAGGGCGGAATTTCAGCAAACATATTATAATCTTCTGACATGTCTGTCTTGTCCTCCACTCCCACGATGTTTCTTTTCCCTGAAAGAACAATGTGGCGCTTTGGATCATCGCATGATGTACTGATCGTTTTCTTATCTTTCCGTTTCCTCGGTTTCCTACTCATGTCCTTCACATAGAAAACCTGAGCGACATCTTTCGCTAGGACGAATGGTTCGTCAAGGTAACCAAGATTGTTGAAATCCACCATTGTCATTCCGTATTGCTGGTCCACCTTTACCCCACCTCCTGTTAGCTTGAACCATTTGCACCGGAACAAAGGGACCTTAAAGGAGGGTCCATAGTCAAGTTCCCATATCTCCTCTATGTAACCATAATATGTGACCTTTTGCCCATTCTCGGTTGCTGCATCAAAGCGGACACCACTGTTTTGGTTGGTGCTCTTTTTATCTTGGGCGATCGTGTAAAATGTATTCCCATTTATCTCGTACCCTTGGAAAGTCGTTATAGTCGAAGATGGTGTCTTGGCCAACATGTACAGCTGATCTACAACATCATTGTCATTCATTAAATGTTTTCTCAACCAACTGCCGAAAGTCTCCATGTCGGCCTTCCTAATCCAGGATTCAAGCTTCCCCGGGTTGTCCGAGCGTAAAATATTCTTGTGTTTCTCAAAGTACGGAGCCACCAAGCTGGAATTGGTCAGTACAGTGTGGTGTGCTTCAGTCAGAGAATGGCCGTCCATACATGTCGTTGATTTCCTTCCGATCGTGCCTTTTCCACTTAGTCTCCCCTCGTGCCGCGATCGACGAAGACCAATCGGCTTAAGGTCAGGAACAAAGTCAACACAAAACTCAATTACCTCCTCATTTCCATAGCCCTTGGCGATGCTTCCTTCTGGCCTAGCACGGTTACGAACATATTTCTTTAATACTCCCATGAACCTCTCGAAGGGGAACATATTGTGTAGAAATACAGGACCGAGAATGAAAATCTCTTCGACTAGGTGAACCAAGAGGTGCGTCATAATATTGAAGAAGGATGGCGGGAACACCAACTCGAAACTGACAAGACATTGGATCACATCGTTCTATAACCGTGGTAGATCTTCTGGATTGATTACCTTCTGAGAGATTGCATTGAGGAATGCACATAGCTTCACAATGGCTACTCGAACATTTTCCGGCAGGAGCCCCCTCAAAGCAATCGGAAGCAATTGCGTCATAATCACGTGGCAGTCGTGAGACTTCAGGTTTTGGAACTTTTTCTCCGCCATGTTTATTATTCCCTTTATATTGGACGAGAATCCAGACGGGACCTTCATACTGCTCAGGCATTCAAAAAAGATGACCTTCTCTTCTTTGGTCAGAGCGTAGCTGGCACGACCTTGAAACCATTCCGGATGCCGGTCATCAGGGTCTTTCAAACGTTGCTGGTCCTCCCGTGCTTCCTTTGTATCATTTGTCTTCCCATACACGCCCAAGAAGCTTAGGAGGTTCATGCAAATATTCTTCGTAACGTGCATCACGTCGATTGCAGAGCGGACTTCTAGGACTTTCCAATATTCTAGCTCCCAGAATATAGATTTCTTCTTCCACATGGCTGCGTGCCCGTCAGCTCCCTTCGGAACTGATTGTTTGCCAGGACCCTTTCCAAAGATGACTTTCAAATCCTTGACCATATCAAATACCTCAGCACCAGTGCGTTCCGCAGGCTTCGGCCGGTGATCTGCCTTGCCGTTGTAATGCTTGCCTTTCTTTCTTACTGGATGAATTTTCGGAAGAAATCGACGATGCCCAAGGTACACGTTCTTCTTACAATTTGGCAAATGTACACTTTCAGTCTCATGTAAGCAGTGCGTGCATGCATTGTATCCCTTATTTGACAGTCCCGAAAGGTTACTAAGAGCAGGCCAATCGTTGATGGTTACGAAAAGCAACGCTCGTAGGTTAAATTCCTCTTTTTTGTGCTCATCCCACACACGGACACCAGGTCTGCCCCACAGCTGTAAAAGTTCATCAACTAATGGCCTTAGGTACACATCGATGTCGTTGCCGGGTTGCTTCGGACCTTGGATGAGCACTGGCATCATAATGAACTTCCGCTTCATGCACAACCAAGGAGGAAGGTTGTAGATGCATAGAGTCACGGGCCAGGTGCTATGGCTGGAGCTCTGCTCGCCAAAAGGATTCATGCCATCTGTACTTAGACCAAATCTTATGTTCCTTGCGTCAGCTGCAAAATCTTTGAACTCTCTGTCGATCTTTCTCCATTGCGTTCCATCTGCGGTGTGTCTCAACTCGCCGTCCGACTTACGGTCCTCTTTGTGCCATCACAACAACTTGGCATGCTCTTTGTTCCTGAACAGACGTTTCAACCGTGGTATTATAGGAGCATACCACATCACCTTGGCGGGAACCCTCTTCCTGGGTTTCCCGCCCTCAACATCGTCACCAGGGTCATCGCCTCTGATCTTATAACGCAATGCAGTGCATACCGGGCATTCATTCAAATTCTCGTATTCACCGCGGTAGAGGATGCAGTCGTTGATGCATGCATGTATCTTCAGAACCTCTAAACCTAGAGGGCAGACAACCTTCTTTGCTTCGTACGTACTGGCGGGCAACTCGTTATTCTTTGGAAACATATTCTTCAACATTTTCAGCAAGTTTTCAAATGCCGAGTCAGCTACACCTTCCTGTGCCTTCCATTTCAGCAAATCCAGTGTGCAACCCAGCTTTTTCAGACCATCATCGCATCCAGGGTACAACGACTTTCTGTGATCCTCTAACATGCGATCCAAATTCTCCCTCTCCTTTTCAGTTTCGCAGCGTCTCCGTGCATCAGCAATGGTCCGACCAAGATCATCAACGGTCTCATCACGTGCCTCTTCTTCACCTTCACCTTCACCTTCCCCTTCACCTTCCCCTTCACCTGCCCCTTCACCTTCCCCTTCACCTTCAGCATCCTCCATGAAAGTATCACCGAAATGAGCAAGATAGCTTTCATCGATGAAATCATCCCCTTCTTCATCTTCTTCCATTATAACCCCTCTTTCTCCATGCTTGGTCCAACAATTATAGCTTGGCATGAAACCGTGCCGAAGTAGGTGCAGGTGAACTTCTCTTGAGGAAGAGTAACCCTTCTGATTCTTACAGTCAACACATGGACAGATAACAAAACCCTTCTGCTTGTTCGCATTAGCCACTACGAGGAAATCTTTCAAACCCGTAGTGAACTCGCGGGAGAGTCGGTTACCGTACATCCATTGCCGATTCATCTGCATTATTATAATATAAAATATATAATTAACCATCATGCATTTGTTAAAGTAACTAGCTATAAACAATAGAAATTAAACAATGAACAACACACATGCATATTTTATCAATGACACACATGCATGAAAGGTTCAAGTTGCTAACCGCGATCGAGGAGGAACCTCAAGTGTGGCTCCAACACTTCATATCATGTTTGTTTCACGCTGTTGGGCATTTCATCAAACACCTTGTGTGCATAAGAGGAACCAAAAGCAAACCTACACCCCCTTGTGAAGAGAAGTGGCACCAAATGGCTAAGTGAGTGCGCTGAACTGGTATATATAGGGGAGGAGCTTTAGTCGCGGTTGGCCAGGCCAACCGCGACTAAAGGCCTGTGGGCACCTTTAGTCGCGGTTGGCCTGGCCAACCGCGGCTAAAGCCCCTCACGTGCACCAGCTGGCCACCGAGCGCCCTGGCCCAAGCCTTTGGTCGCGGTTCGTCTGTCGAACCGCGACTAAAGACTTCATTAGTCGGGGTTCCTACAGTTTCGCGACTAATGGGGCTGGACGGAAGCCTCTTTTTCTACTAGTGTTAGTTGACGTGAATTCTTCCAAGCCGGCTCTTGCTGATCCGGCGGATCATAGCTTCTCGATTCCTGAGAGATCCCTTCAAGAATTCAACACCAACGTGCGCGGGCCCCACGGTGGGCGCCAACTGTCGTTGAATTGTCACGTCAGATGTCCTTAGTGTGAGGACTTAGTCACGAGGCCAACGCATCTATGTGGTAGCTTGAGAGGGGTTGAGCGGGATCGAGAGACGCAACACAAGACGGGGATTTAGACAGCTTCGGGCCCCGGGAAACATCATCCGGTAAAAACCCTACATGCTGTTTGAGGCTATGTCTCATTATCATCACGAGGGAGTCGCCGTAAACCGGCTCTCCTCTTTGTGTCTAGCCCTAAGATTGTTTCTCAGCTTCTAGCTTGTCCCTCTTTGGGGAGCCCTGCCCCTCCTTATATATGTTGAAGGGGCGGGTTACATGTGGAGTCCTTTTAGGATTAGGACTAGTCTATCTCTAATACGAACCAGATACAAGTCCTGGTCTTAACTCCTTGTAAGGTAAATATTCGTCCTGCCTTTCTGTTTAAACCGGCCCACCATAGTATGAACCGGCCTTCATGAACCGCCTATTGGGCCACCGGGTCTTGTCATTCTTCTGACCCGCCTGCCGGATTACTAATGAACCGTAAACCGCCAGGCCCAAACGGGTCGCCAGTAACTCGCCAAGTGTCAGCGGGGTCTTCAGATAAACCGCCAAGTCCGGCCAGGTTAACTTCCGGCCGGTTTACACCGCGGGGTATATTCCCGACAACATGTGTGTGCTGCCTAGTGCTTTGCTACTGTAGTTCGTTCCTGAGGATACTAGCTAGCCGAGACTAGTTTGGGCTAACAATTGACCTTGTCGAGCCTGCGGGACGATCGCAGCGCCGCGTAATCAAGAAGGACAAGCACGGCGTACGGGCTACACAAACCATGAGAAGGCGGACATCCCAATGAAGGCACTTGGTCATGTTCGGTTCCAGGAACCACGCGACAAGATTGGGCTCATTGAAGCAAGCTCCTTCGACAAGTTTGAGGGAGAGATTGTTGAGTCAAACCTGTCTACAGATGACATGCCTGGAGCAGCTGCAGCAGCTGTTACTTAGCAAGGCTATAATGGGCAGGTCGGCAGTAGCAGTAGTTGTGTACCTTACTAGCTAAGGTAATAGTTAAGAGCGTGCTTACTAGTGTAGGTTGTGGGCTATGAAATATGTGCTCACGTCAAGCTACAAAATATCTCAGCACATAGTCGGTTCACTCCACTATGCAAGGAGCACCACCCAGGCGTTGTAATGCAGGCCATTCCACTTCAATCCATCTAAGCCTAGTGCTTTGCTATTGTAGTTCGTTCCTGAGGATACTAGCTAGACGAGACTAGTTTGGGCTTACAATTGACCTTGTCGAGCCTGCGGGACGATCGCAGCGCCGCGTAATCAAGAAGGACAAGCACGGCGTACGGGCTACACAAACCATGAGAAGGCGGACATCCCAATGAAGGCACTTGGTCATGTTCGGTTCCAGGAACCACGCGACAAGATTGGACTCATTGAAGCAAGCTCCTTCGACAAGTTTGAGGGAGAGATTGTTGAGTCAAACCTGTCTACGGATGACTTGCATGGAGCGGCTGCAGCAGCTGTTACTTAGCAAGGCTATAATGGGCAGGTCGGCAGTAGCAGTAGCAGTAGTTGTGTGCTTTACTAGCTAAGGTAATAGTTAAGGGCGTAGCTTACTAGTGTAGGTAGTAGGCTATGACATATGTGCTCACGTCAAGCTACAAAATATCTCAGCACATAGTCCGTTCACTCCACTATATAAGGAGCACCACCCTAGCGTTGTAATACAGGCCATTCCACTTCAATCAATCTAAGCCTCAAGTAGTACTCCTCTCTCTCACATATGTGTGTGCATGTTCAGCGTAGAAGCCAGTGAGCTTCACTCTTGCTAGTACGTGTGTGTGCTCCCTAGTGCTTTGCTACTGTAGTTCGTTCCTGAGGATACTAGCTAGCCGAGACTAGTTTGGGCTAACAATTGACCTTATCGAGTCTGCGGGACGATCGTAGCACCGCGAAATCAAGAAGGACGAGCACGGCATACGGGCTACACAAACCATGAGAAGGCGGACATCCCAATGAAGGCACTTGGTCATGTTCGGTTCCAGGAACCAAGCGACAAGATTGGGCTCATTGAAACAAGCTCCTTCGACATGTTTGAGGGGGAGATTGTTGAGTCAAACCTATCTAGGGATGAAATGCATGGAGCGGCAGTAGCAGCTGTTACTTAGAAAGGCTGTAATGGGCAGGTCGGCAGTAGCAGTAGTTGTGTGCGTTACTAGCTAAGGTAATAGTTAGGGGTGTAGCTTACTAGTGTAGGTAGTAGGCTATGACATATGTGCTCATGTCAAGCTACAAAATATCTCAGCACGTAGTCGGTTCACTCCACTATATAAGGGGCACCACCCCAGCGTTGTAATGCAGGCCATTCCACTTCAATCCATCTAAGCCTCAAGTAGTACTCCTCTCTCTCACATATGTGTGTGCATGTTCAGTGTAGAAGCAAGTGAGCTTCACTGTTGCTAGTACATGTGTGTGCTGCCTAGTGCTTTGCTACTGTAGTTCGTTCCTGAGGATACTAGCTAGCCGAGACTAGTTTGAGCTAACAATTGACCTTGTCGAGCCTGCGGGACGATCGCAGCGCCGCGTAATCAAGAAGGACAAGCACGGCGTACGGGCTACACAAACCACGAGAGGGCGGACATCCCAATGAAGGCACTTGGTCATGTTCGGTTCCAGGAACCACGCGACAAGATTGGGCTCATTGAAGCAGGCTCCTTCGACAAGTTTGAGGGAGAGATTGTTGACTCAAACCTGTCTACAGATGACATGCATGGAGCGGCTGCAGCAGCTGTTACTTAGCAAGGCTATAATGGGCAGGTCGGCAGTAGCAGTAGCACTAGTTGTGTGCCTTACTAGCTAAGGTAATAGTTAAGAGCGTAGCTTACTAGTGTAGGTAGTAGGCTATGACATATGTGCTCACGTCAAGCTACAAAATATCTCAGCACATAGTCGGTTCAATCCACTATATAAGGAGCACCACCCCAGCGTTGTAATGCAGGCCATTCCACTTCAATCCATCTAAGCCTCAAGTAATACTCCTCTCTCTCACATATGTGTGTGCATGTTCAGTGTGGAAGCAAGTGAGCTTCACTCTTGCTAGTACGTGTGTGTGCTGCCTAGTGCTTTGCTACTGTAGTTCGTTCCTGAGGATACTAGCTAGCCGAGACTAGTTTGGGCTAAGAATTGACCTTGTTGAGCCTGCGGGACGATCGTAGTGCCGCGAAATCAAGAAGGACGAGCACGGTGTACGGGCTACACAAACCACGAGAAGGTGGACATCCCAATGAAGGCACTTGGTCGTGTTCGGTTCCAGGAACCACGCGACAAGATTGGGCTCATTGAAATAAGCTCCTTCGATAAGTTTGAGGGGGAGATTGTTGAATCAAACCTTTCTACGGATGACATCCATGGAGCGGCAGTAGCAGCTGTTACTTAGCAAGGCTGTAATTGGCAGGTCGGCAGTAGCATTATTTGTTTGCCTTACTAGCTAAGGTAATAGTTAGGAGCGTAGCTTACTAGTGTAGGTAGTATGCTATGACATATGTGCTCATGTCAAGCTACAAAATATCTCAACACATAGTCGGTTCACTCCACTATATAAGGAGCACCAGCCCAGCGTTGTATTGCAGCCCATTCCACTTCAATCCATCTAAGCCTCAAGTAGTACTCCACTCTCTCACATATGTGTGTGCGTGTTCAGTGTAGAAGCAAGTGAGCTTCACTCCTGCTAGTACATGTGTGTGCTGCCTAGTGCTTTCCTATCGTAGTTCGTTCCTGAGGATACTAGCTAGCCGAGACTAGTTTGGGCTAACAATTGACCTTGTCGAGCCTGCGGGATGATCGCAGCGCCGCGTAATCAAGAAGGACAAGCACGGCGTACGGGCTACACAAACCATGAGAAGGCAGACATCCCAATGAAGGCACTTGGTCATGTTCGGTTGCAGGAACCACGCGACAAGATTGGGCTCATTGAAGCAAGCTCCTTCGACAAGTTTGAGGGAGAGATTGTTGAGTCAAACCTGTTTACGGATGACATGCATGGAGTGGCTGCAGCAGCTGTTACTTAGCAAGGCTATAATGGGCAGGTCGGCAGTAGCAGTAGCAGTAGTTGTGTGCTTTACTAGCTAAGGTAATAGTTAAGGGCGTAGCTTACTAGTGTAGGTAGTAGGCTATGACATATGTGCTCACGTCAAGCTATAAAATATCTCAACACATAGTCCGTTCACTCCACTATATAAGGAGCACCTCCCTAGCGTTGTAATACAGGCCATTCCACTTCAATCAATCTAAGCCTCAAGTAGTACTCCTCTCTCTCACATATGTGTGTGCATGTTCAGTGTAGAAGCCAGTGAGCTTCACTCTTGCTAGTACGTGTGTGTACTGCCTAGAGCTTTGCTACTGTAGTTCGTTCCTGAGGATACTAGCTAGTCGAGACTAGTTTGAGCTAACAATTGACCTTATCGAGCCTGCGGGACGATCGTAGCGCCACGAAATCAAGAAGGACGAGCACGGCATACGGGCTACACAAACCATGAGAAGGCGGACATCCCAATGAAGGCACTTGGTCATGTTCGGTTCCAGGAACCACGCGACAAGATTGGGCTCATTGAAACAAGCTCCTTTGACATGTTTGAGGGGGAGATTGTTGAGTCAAACCTATCTAGGGATGAAATGCATGGAGCGGCAGTAGCAGCTGTTACTTAGCAAGGCTGTAATGGGCAGGTCGGCATTAGCAGTAGTTGTGTGCCTTACTAGCTAAGCTAATCGTTAGGAGCATAGCTTACTAGTGCAGCTAGTAGGCTATAACATATGTGCTCACGTCAAGCTACAAAATATCTCAGCACGTAGTCGGTTCACTCCACTATATAAGGAGCACCACCCCAGCGTTGTAATGCAGCCCATTCCACTTCAATCCATCTAAGCCTCAAGTAGTACTCCTCTGTCTCACATATGTGTGTGCATGTTCAGTGTAGAAGCAAGTGAGCTTCACTCTTGGTAGTACATGTGTGTGCTGCCTAGTGCTTTGCTATTGTAGTTCGTTCCTGAGGATACTAGCTAGCCGAGACTAGTTTGGGCTAACAATTGACCTTGTCGAGCCTGCGGGACGCTCGCAGCGCCACGTAATCAAGAAGGACAAGCACGGCGTACGGGCTAATCAAACCATGAGAATGCGGACATCCCAATGAAGGCACTTGGTCATGTTCGGTTGCAGGAACCACGCGACAAGATTGGGCTCATTGAAGCAAGCTCCTTCGACAAGTTTGAGGGAGAGATTGTTGAGTCAAACCTGTCTACGGATGACATGCATGGAGCGGCTGCAGCAGCTGTTACTTAGCAAGGCTATAATGGGCAGGTCGGCAATAGCAGTAGCAGTAGTTGTGTGCCTTACTAGCTAAGGTAATAGTTAAGAGCGTAGCTTACTAGTGTAGGTAGTAGGCTATGACATATGTGCTCACGTCAAGCTACAAAATATCTCAGCACATAGTCCATTTACTCCACTATATAAGGAGCACCACCCCAGCGTTGTAATGCAGGCCATTCCACTTCAATCCATCTAAGCCTCAAGTAGTACTCCTCTCTATCACATATGTGTGTTCATGTTCAGTGTAGAAGCCAGTGAGCTTCACTCTTGCTAGTACGTGTGTGTGCTGCCTAGTGCTTTGCTACTGTAGTTCGTTCCTGAGGATACTAGCTAGCCGAGACTAGTTTGAGCTAACAATTGACCTTGTCGAGCCTGCGGGACGATGGCAGCGCCGCGTAATCAAGAAGGACAAGCACGGCGTACGGGCTACACAAACCACGAGAAGACGGACATCCCAATGAAGGCACTTGGTCATGTTCGGTTCTAGGAACCACGCGACAAGATTGGGCTCATTGAAGCAAGCTCCTTCTACAAGTTTGAGGGAGAGATTGTTGAGTCAAACCTATCTACAGATGACATGCATGGAGCGGCTGCAGCAGCTGTTACTTAGCAAGGCTATAATGACCAGGTTGGCAGTAGCAGTAGCAGTAGTTGTGTGCCTTACTAGCTAAGGTAATAGTTAAGAGCGTAGCTTACTAGTGTAGGTAGTAGGCTATGACATATGTGCTCACGTCAAGCTACAAAATATCTCAGCACATAGTCGGTTCACTCCACTATATAAGGAGCACCACCCCAGCATTGTAATGCAGGCCATTCCACTTCAATCCATCTAAGCCTCAAGTAGTACTCCTCTCTCTCACATATGTGTGTGCATGTTCAATGTGGAAGCAAGTGAGCTTCACTCTTGCTAGTACGTGTGTCTGCTGCCTAGTGCTTTGCTACTGTAGTTCGTTCCTGAGGATACTAGCTAGTCGAGACTAGTTTGGGCTAACAATTGACCTTGTTGAGCCTGCGGGACGATCGTAGTGCCGCGAAATCAAGAAGGACGAGCACGGTGTACGGGCTACACAAACCACGAGAAGGTGGACATCCCAATGAAGGCACTTGGTCGTGTTCGGTTCCAGGAACCACGCGACACGATTGGACTCATTGAAACAAGCTCCTTCGACAAGTTTGAGGGGCAGATTGTTGAGTCAAACCTGTCTACGGATGACATGCATGGAGCGGCAGCATCAGCTGTTACTTAGCAAGGCTGTAATGGGCAGGTCGGCAGTAGCATTAGTTTTGTGCCTTACTAGCTAAGGTAATAGTTAGGAGCGTAGCTTACTAGTGTAGGTTGTAGGCTATGACATATGTGCTCACTTCAAGCTACAAAATATATCAGCACATAGTCGGTTCACTCCACTATATAAGGAGCACCACCCCAGGGTTGTAATGCAGCCCATTCCACTTCAATCCATCTAAGCCTCAAGTAGTACTCCACTCTCTCACATATGTGTGTGCATGTTCAGTGTAGAAGCAAGTGAGCTTCACTCCTGCTAGTACATGTGTGTGCTCCTTAGTGCTTTGCTATTGTAGTTCGTTCCTGAGGATACTAGCTAGCCGAGACTAGTTTGGGCTAACAATTGACCTTGTCGAGCCTGCGGGATGATCGCAGCACCGCGTAATCAAGAAGGACAAGCACGGCGTACGGGCTACACAAACCATGAGAAGGCGGACATCCCAATGAAGGCACTTGGTCATGTTCGGTTCCAGGAACCACGCGACAAGATTGGGCTCATTGAAGCAAGCTCCTTCGACAAGTTTGAGGGAGAGATTGTTGAGTCAAACCTGTCTACGGATGACATGCATGGAGCGGCTGCAGCAGCTATTACTTAGCAAGGCTATAATGGGCAGGTCGGCAGTAGCAGTAGCAGTAGTTGTGTGCTTTACTAGCTAAGGTAATAGTTAAGGGCGTAGCTTACTAGTGTAGGTAGTAGGCTATGACATATGTGCTCACGTCAAGCTATAAAATATCTCAACACATAGTCCGTTCACTCCACTATATAAGGAGCACCACCCTAGCGTTGTAATACAGGCCATTCCACTTCAATCAATCTAAGCCTCAAGTAGTACTCCTCTCTCTCACATATGTGTGTGCATGTTCAGTGTAGAAGCCAGTGAGCTTCACTCTTGCTAGTACGTGTGTGTGCTCCCTAGTGCTTTGCTACTGTAGTTTGTTCCTGAGGATACTAGCTAGCCGAGACTAGTTTGGGCTAACAATTGACCTTATCGAGCCTGCGGGACGATCGTAGCGCCACGAAATCAAGAAGGACGAGCACGGCATACGGGCTACACAAACCATGAGAAGGCGGACATCCCAATGAAGGCACTTGGTCATGTTCGGTTCCAGGAACCACGCGACAAGATTGGGCTCATTGAAACAAGCTCCTTCGACATGTTTGAGGGGGAGATTGTTGAGTCAAACCTATCTAGGGATGAAATGCATGGAGCGGCAGTAGCAGCTGTTACTTAGCAAGGCTGTAATGGGCAGGTCGGCAGCAGCAGTAGTTGTGTGCCTTACTAGCTAAGGTAATAGTTAGGGGCGTAGCTTACTAGTGTAGGTAGTAGGCTATGACACATGTGCTCACGTCAAGCTACAAAATATCTCAGCACGTAGTCGGTTCACTCCACTATATAAGGAGCACCACCCCAGCGTTGTAATGCAGGCCATTCCACTTCAATCCATCTAAGCCTCAAGTAGTACTCCTCTCTCTCACATATGTGTGTGCATGTTCAGTGTAGAAGCAAGTGAGCTTCACTCTTGCTAGTACATGTGTGTGCTGCCTAGTGCTTTGCTACTGTAGTTCGTTCCTGAGGATACTAGCTAGCCGAGACTAGTTTGGGCTAACAATTGACCTTGTCGAGCCTGCGGGACGATTGCAGCGCCGCGTAATCAAGAAGGACAAGCACGGCGTACGGGCTACACAAACCACGAGAAGGCGGACATCCCAATGATGGCACTTGGTCATGTTCGGTTCCTGGAACCACGCAACAAGATTGGGCTCATTGAAGCAAGCTCCTTCGACAAGTTTGAGGGAGAGATTGTTGAGTCAAACCTGTCTACAGATGACATGCATGGAGCGGCTGCAGCAGCTGTTACTTAGCAAGGCTATAATGGGCAGGTCGGCAGTAGCAGTAGCAGTAGTTGTGTGCCTTACTAGCTAAGGTAATAGTTAAGAGCGTAGCTTACTAGTGTAGGTAGTAGGCTATGAAATATGTGCTCACGTCAAGCTACAAAATATCTCAGCACATAGTCGGTTCACTCCACTATATAAGGAGCACCACCCCAGCGTTGTAATGCAGGCCGTTCCACTTCAATCCATCTAAGCCTCAAGTAGTACTCCTCTCTATCACATATGTGTGTGCATGTTAAGTGTAGAAGCCAGTGAGCTTCACTCTTGCTAGTACGTGTGTGTGCTCCCTAGTGCTTTGCTACTGTAGTTCGTTCCTGAGGATACTAGCTAGCCGACACTAGTTTGGGCTAACAATTGACCTTATCGAGCCTGCGGGACGATCGTAGCGCCACGAAATCAAGGACGAGCACGGCATACGGGCTACACAAACCATGAGAAGGCGGACATCCCAATGAAGGCACTTGGTCATGTTCGGTTCCAGGAACCACGCGACAAGATTGGGCTCATTGAAACAAGCTCCTTTGACATGTTTGAGGGGGAGATTGTTGAGTCAAACCTATCTAGGGATGAAATGCATGGAGCGGCAGTAGCAGCTGTTACTTAGCAAGGCTGTAATGGGCAGGTCGGCAGTAGCAGTAGTTATGTGCCTTACTAGCTAAGGTAATAGTTAGGAGAGTAGCTTACTATTGTAGGTAGTAGGCTATGACATATGTGCTCACGTCAAGCTACAAAATATCTCAGCACATAGTCGGTTCACTCCACTATATAAGGAGCACCACCCCAGCGTTGTAATGCAGGCCATTCCACTTCAATCCATCTAAGCCTCAAGTAGTACTCCTCTCTCTCACATATATGTGTGGATGTTCAGTGTAGAAGCAAGTGAGCTTCACTCTTGCTAGTACGTGTGTGTGCTGCCTAGTGCTTTGCTACTGTAGTTCGTTCCTGAGGATACTAGCTAGCCGAGACTAGTTTGGGCTAACAATTGACCTTGTTGAGCCTGCGGGACGATCGTAGTGCCGCGAAATCAAGAAGGACGAGCACGGTGTACGGGCTACACAAACCACGAGAAGGTGGACATCCCAATGAAGGCACTTGGTCGTGTTCGGTTCCAGGAACCACGCGACAAGATTGGGCTCATTGAAACAAGCTCCTTCGATAAGTTTGAGGGGGAGATTGTTGAGTCAAACCTGTCTACGGATGACATGCATGGAGCGGCAGCATCAGCTGTTACTTAGAAAGGCTGTAATGGGCAGGTCGGCAGTAGCATTAGTTGTGTGCCTTACTAGCTAAGGTAATAGTTAGGAGCGTAGCTTACTAGTGTAGGTTGTAGGCTATGACATATGTGCTCACTTCAAGCTACAAAATATCTCAGCACATAGTCGGTTCACTCCACTATATAAGGAGCACCACCCCAGGGTTGTAATGCAGCCCATTCCACTTCAATCCATCTAAGCCTCAAGTAGTACTCCACTCTCTCACATATGTGTGTGCATGTTCAGTGTAGAAGCAAGTGAGCTTCACTCCTGCTAGTACATGTGTGTGCTCCCTAGTGCTTTGCTATTGTAGTTCGTTCCTGAGGATACTAGCTAGCCGAGACTAGTTTGGGCTAACAATTGACCTTGTCGAGCCTGCGGGACGATCGCAGCACCGCGTAATCAAGAAGGACAAGCACGGCGTACGGGCTACACAAACCATGAGAAGGCGGACATCCCAATGAAGGCACTTGGTCATGTTCGGTTCCAGGAACCACGCGACAAGATTGGGCTCATTGAAGCAAGCTCCTTCGACAAGTTTGAGGGAGAGATTGTTGAGTCAAACCTGTCTACGGATGACATGCATGGAGCGGCTGCAACAGCTATTACTTAGCTAGGCTATAATGGGCAGGTCGGCAGTAGCAGTAGCAGTAGTTGTGTGCTTTACTAGCTAAGGTAATAGTTAAGGGCGTAGCTTACTAGTGTAGGTAGTAGGCTATAACATATGTGCTCACGTCAAGCTATAAAATATCTCAGCACATAGTCTGTTCACTCCACTATATAAGGAGCACCACCCTAGCGTTGTAATACAGGCCATTCCACTTCAATCAATCTAAGCCTCAAGTAGTACTCCTCTCTCTCACATATGTGTGTGCATGTTCAGTGTAGAAGCCAATGAGCTTCACTCTTGCTAGTACGTGTGTGTGCTCCCTAGTGCTTTGCTACTGTAGTTCGTTCCTGAGGATACTAGCTAGCCGAGACTAGTTTGGGCTAACAATTGACCTTATCGAGCCTGCGGGACGATCGTAGCGCCGCGAAATCAAGAAGGACGAGCACGGCATACGGGCTACACTAACCATGAGAAGGCGGGCATCCCAATGAAGGCACTTGGTCATGTTCGGTTCCAGGAACCACGCGACAAGATTGGGCTCATTGAAACAAGCTCCTTCGACATGTTTGAGGGGGAGATTGTTGAGTCAAACCTATCTAGGGATGAAATGCATGGAGCGGCAGTAGCAGCTGTTACTTAGCAAGGCTGTAATGGGCAGGTCGGCAGTAGCAGTAGTTGTGTGCCTTACTAGCTAAGGTAATAGTTAGGGGCGTAGCTTACTAGTGTAGGTAGTAGGCTATGACATATGTGCTCACGTCAAGCTACAAAATATCTCAGCACGTAGTCGGTTCACTCCACTATATAAGGAGCACCACCCCAGCGTTGTAATGCAGGCCATTCCACTTCAATCCATCTAAGCCTCAAGTAGTACTCCTCTCTCTCACATATGTGTGTGCATGTTCAGTGTAGAAGCAAGTGAGCTTCACTCTTGCTAGTACATGTGTGTGCTGCCTAGTGCTTTGCTACTGTAGTTCGTTCCTGAGGATACTAGCTAGCCGAGACTAGTTTGAGCTAACAATTGACCTTGTCGAGCCTGCGGGACGATCGCAGCGCCGCGTAATCAAGAAGGACAAGCACGGCGTACGGGCTACACAAACCACGAGAAGGCGGACATCCCAATGAAGGCACTTGGTCATGTTCGGTTCCAGGAACCACGCAACAAGATTGGGCTCATTGAAGCAAGCTCCTTCGACAAGTTTGAGGGAGAGATTGTTGAGTCAAACCTGTCTACAGATGACATGCATGGAGCGGCTGCAACAGCTGTTACTTAGCAAGGCTATAATGGGCAGGTCGGCAGTAGCAGTAGCAGTAGTTGTGTGCCTTACTAGCTAAGGTAATAGTTAAGAGCGTAGCTTACTAGTGTAGTTAGTAGGCTATGAAATATGTGCTCACGTCAAGCTACAAAATATCTCAGCACATAGTCGGTTCACTCCACTATATAAGGAGCACCACCCCAGCGTTGTAATGCAGGCCGTTCCACTTCAATCCATCTAAGCCTCAAGTGGTACTCCTCTCTATCACATATGTGTGTGCATGTTAAGTGTAGAAGCCAGTGAGCTTCACTCTTGCTAGTACGTGTGTGTGCTCCCTAGTGCTTTGCTACTGTAGTTCGTTCCTTAGGATACTAGCTAGCCGAGAATAGTTTGGGCTAACAATTGACCTTATCGAGCCTGCGGGACGATCGTAGCGCCACGAAATCAAGGACGAGCACGGCATACGGGCTACACAAACCATGAGAAGGCGGACATCCCAATGAAGGCACTTGGTCATGTTCGGTTCCAGGAACCACGCGACAAGATTGGGCTCAATGAAACAAGCTCCTTTGACATGTTTGAGGGGGAGATTGTTGAGTCAAACCTATCTAGGGATGAAATGCATGGAGCGGCAGTAGCAGCTGTTACTTAGCAAGGCTGTAATGGGCAGGTCGGCAGTAGCAGTAGTTATGTGCCTTACTAGCTAAGGTAATAGTTAGGAGCGTAGCTTACTAGTGTAGGTAGTAGGCTATGACATATGTGCTCACGTCAAGCTACAAAATATCTCAGCACATAGTCGGTTCACTCCACTATATAAGGAGCACCACCCCAGCGTTGTAATGCAGGCCATTCCACTTCAATCCAACTAAGCCTCAAGTAGTACTCCTCTCTCACACATATATGTGTGGATGTTCAGTGTAGAAGCAAGTGAGCTTCACTCTTGCTAGTACGTGTGTGTGCTGCCTAGTGCTTTGCTACTGTAGTTCGTTCCTGAGGATACTAGCTAGCCGAGAGTAGTTTGGGCTAACAATTGACCTTGTCGAGCCTGCGGGATGATCGCAGCACCGCGAAATCAAGAAGGACGAGCACGGCGTACGGGCTACACAAACCACGAGAAGGAGGACATCCCAATGAAGGCACTTGGTCGTGTTCGGTTCCAGGAACCACGCGACAAGATTGGGCACGTTGAAACAAGCTCCTTCGACAAGTTTGAGGGGGAGATTGTTGAGTTAAACCTGTCTACGGATGACATGCATTTAGCGGCAGCAGCAGCTGTTACTTAGCAAGGCTGTAATGGGCAGGTCGGCAGTAGCAGTAGTTGTGTACCTTACTAGCTAAGGTAATAGTTAGGAGCGTGCTTACTAGTGTAGGTAGTGGGCTATGACATATGTGCTCCCGTCAAGCTACAAAATATCTCAGCACATAGTCGGTTCACTCCAGTATATAAGGAGCACCACCCTAGCGTTGTAATGTAGGCCATTCCACTTCAATCCATCTAAGCCTCAAGTAGTAATGAAGGCCATGCTCGGCGGCGACGCGGCGGGCCGTGCCGGCCTCATGGAGATCACCGAGGAGGATGCCGCAATTGCCATGGTGAAGGCGATGCAGAGGCAGAGCAATGTCTTAATATGAGGGGGCCAATGCCCCCCTCCCAAGCTTTGAACCTATTTTTGAATGGAAAAAGGGAGGGCTTACATGGGTGTAAATTGCAAAAAACCGACATAATTGGGGACCCTAATTCCGAAAACCACTACCATTCAGATTTTTTTTTTCAAAAACCCACGATCTTAGTGATGACAGTTTCCAAAAAAATGTTGATCGGTTGATTAGAGTTGTTTGACGGAAAAACTGACAGCTGGGGTGTTGATGCAAACCATCTAGGGGACATGGCAAGGTCTGACGGTTGACTTCCTGACCAAACCGAGCTTCGCCTCGCCGAGTGGGCAGGGGAGAGGGCTGCCCTCATATTTTCCGCCTTAAATTGTTTATTGGAATGTTATTACTTTTTTTCAGCCAAATGTGTATGGCGAGATTTTTTTTCAAATGCATAAACAGGTCAACGACTTATAACATTACTTATGCCAACCTTCACCGCTCAATATCTTTTTGTACAATATCTCTTTATTGACTAAAAATTCCACTAGATGTTTGATTGCGAGGAAGTGTAATAATGCTCAAAAACATTATTTGTAGCATATAGTTAATATATATGACCTTGCCAAGTATAACTGCATGTGGCCGCATCGTTGTGCAGCCAGCCAGCCCACAAGCTCGATGAAAAGGACTTGGGGGGCTGATTCTCCTCATCGACTTTGTATAGATACTTGGAGAAGAAACTTGACATCATATCCTATATGATAGGAATGCTATGAGAGCTAGCCTAGCCATCGTAGCCTTCACGTATGTATGGATGACATGGTGCAAGTTGGATATTTCGTGCGTGCGCAATTCCTACGCTCAACGTCAGACCTAACACATATCAATGGAGTTGAGATTTTCCATATAGCACTCTAGCACGAGTCTTCTTCATATCGGCAAAGTTCGGTGCTTAAATAACTCGTGGGTGATTTTATTAAAAAGTGACAAAAGATAATCATGCTGGGCAGTTTTACCGTGCACCAAATAACCTGTAATTTTCTGCACGCCGTAACAAAATGAAGATTTAATATCCTTACGGACAACTCCACCGAGTCAATGATCTCATCTCAATGAACATGGCCATAAAAGGCAGCATGTGGTGCTCATGATCTCAATGAACATGATCTCAACTCCACCGAGTCATTGCAAACTGCGTTGCCGACTTGTTTGCGAATTGCCCATTGGTGATACCTGTGAATTTGTGGGAATTTTTACTTTGGGCCAAATTCACTCAAAATTTATGAGCATGCCGCTGTGTGGGTTGTTCACCCCTCTGGATAGGTTCCTCATCTCCCCTCAGATGGGTACGCCGCCACGCGAGATGGCCGTATAGGCTCGCATGCCGTGCTCATAATCTCATCATCTCCCCTCAGAAGGGTACGCCGCCACGCGCAAAACCTGTTCATCATCTTGAGAAACCTGCTGGCCATGATTTGTACCTGCTATTTAGAGAAAAAGGGTTTCCCCCGCTTTATAAATAAAGTAACAATCACCGAGCAAGTCGATACAAACACACACCCCATACCAACACAACACACACACCCAAGACAGATACAAGGACGCTGAAAACAGCAACATCACCCCAAACTACTCCAAGCAAACAACGGATAAAACCCTAAGCACTACTTTGAAGTTGTCGGAGCCCTCAACCGTGGAAGAATCACCATGATGAGGAGAAGCCGTGCATGACGAATAATGGGCTCCAAGGCGGTGCCTTGAAGAAGGGAACGACGCCGGATCGCCGCCACCGCCCAATCTAAGGATTAGGGTTTCCCCCGGAGCACCACGGTTACAAGCGAGATACCGCGACGACGCCTTCAAGAAGGGAACGACGCTGGAACGCCGCCACCACCGGCCTGACAAGACAGAGCGGGTTTTCACCCCGGCCAACACTCACTGTCACCAAATTGGGGTACGGACAGCCGCGCCACCACCATTGAACGACACACCCCGGCCTCCATGCCGCCCACACGGCCATGGTGACCGGACAGCGCCCGAGCCGCGTGCTACGCCCACAAGCACCCCGGCTCCCACCAGCAGGGCCGCCGCCCAAGCATCCGAGCCCCATCCTCGACCACGGACACACAGTACCGACACGACCGACCGGAAAGGAGCAGACTTTACACCCCAAAGCGGAAACCTTGGCAGGGTTGGTGGCCTCGGCGGCCAGATCTGGGCCAGAGGAACTCCGGCGGCCACGGAGCAGCCGCCAGATGCAACGGAGGGGAACCCCTGCCCCCTACTCGAAGTCCACAGCCACCTCCGGCAAGCCCACCGGCACACCAACACCTCACCATGGAACCACCCCTGCCTGTCGCGCCCGTTCCTGAGTCCGTAGGGGAGGAAGGAATCTCACCCGAGTAAGCCGCAGACAACCACACGCCGGAGCAAGTCCCGCCGGTGCCGCGAGCAGACCGGCCGACCACAGGCTGCAGCCACGCCGCTGCAAGCCACCTGCACGCAGGTCCCAGGAGGACCTCCGCCGCCACCCCGCGACGCCCGCCGCCACCGGGGACCAAATCCGCGAGGATCTGGCCAGGAGCGCGCCGGCCCGCCACCGCCCGATCTGGCCCTGCCGCAGCCGCCACGCGGCAAGCACCCACCAAGACGCCGCCGAGCCGCCACCAGGGACCTCCGACGCCATCCCGACGGATCGCCGTCGCGCCGCTCGCCCCCGCCATAGGCCAGCGCCCCCGCACGCGAAGCCATCCCGCGCCGGAGGAGCTTCAGACTTGAGAATGAGGCCCCGTCAGATGTCTGTGCGCCCACTGCATGAGGGAACAACTAACCTGGAGGAGAGGAACTGACTGATCCACCAAAGGCCTCATGATAAGCACGCAGAGGCCGCTTTGATCGCTGGCGACAAAGTGCACCCAGAGGCCTCATGATATTGATAAGCACACAGAAGACCACAGTGATGTAGAAACGACCAGGCATGATCTCGATCGATCTTACCCGAGCGAGGTTAATTGCTCGTATTTTGAGATGCAGTGTGAAACTGGTGTATTTCTTTTCAGTTTGGTTGGATCGTCTGACCTCCGTGGAGTTGGAACAGCCTTTGGCATGTCGCAAAGAGTGATCCTGTTCTTCTTCAAGAAGCCTGAACGGCTAACCAACTGTTATGAACTTTTGGTACAAGATAGTACAAAGGGAAACGCTGAGGCAATGAGCATCGTCAAAGCAGTCGAAGGCAGTGGACAATAAGAACTGATACAAACTGCAATTGTGCTTCCTCTGCTTTGCTCTGCTTTCTGAAGTCTGGACATTTGCGTGTAGTTAGCTTCCTCTGCTTTTGCTCTGATTTCTGGACTCTGAACATTTGGCTGTAGTTAGCTTGAGGTCTGAGGCCTTCTCCTTCAGACCATTAATGGTGAACGGAGATGCTGATGGTCTGAGGCCTGCCCCTCACACTAATGCCGGCTGGTACCAATCTACCGTTTCTTTCTATACAAAAGGATGAGGGTAATACACACAAGACTGTGTGATAGTCGATATACGACATCAAAAACCCTAGCTACGTCTCGGATGTCACTCAGATCGGTGATCTATTTACGACGGGGAAATGATATGTTACATTTGAATTTTGAAGTTCGGATTGTAAGGTATTTTTTTTCTGTAATTATCAGTAAGAATAGGGTGAAAATTCTGTCAGAGAGAGAGAGAGAGATAATTCATGATGCTCTCGATTCAGGTGGGGATACTCGCAATATGATGGAGTGGCTGCAGCAGAGGAGTCCGCATTTTTTTCTTTCTTTCTCACATCCACATGATGTGCCAATTTCTAGTTCAGAAATAGGGATAAAAAGTTGTTGATTTATACGGGATATGATCACAGATCGGTTGTGCAGTAGTTTCATTCAATCGGAAACCAAAAGGAATAGAAAAATGACAACTCTGCAAAATGCAGGAACTTAATACAGATAGATGATCCTGTAACTGAATGGAGGAACTACATGTATTCAGAAGTCAGTACTATCTTTATCAGTACACATTGTTTTTATGCATGTACTCAGGAGCCGATCAGTACTAGGCTACTAGCTATATCTATCATTTTTTGCAAATTGAACCATATAACGAATTTCACTGTTATGCAAATATAGAATAACACCAGGTATCTGTCCCTGGCCTGTTTCTATCCCAGCGTCACACAGAACACGAGTATTGCAAGTGCAGTAAAAGCAGGAAAAACATGTTCATCCTTTCCTTATTTTCGGTTGCAGGTTGTTCAAATCACTCAAGAAAAATAAACAATTGGAAAGAAAAATTAATCATGATTTTACACTCTTATAGCAAATTAATCTATACCAAACTACGAGTAAACACATTTTCAGAACAGCTGACTGAATCTCGTAGAAAGCGTCAAAACATTATTGGAATACAAATTGCAACTGGAAATAACAGCTAGTGACTAAAACTGGGACGTTTCTGCAGGCACTTTCAATGGAACTCATTCGTCTCTTCTCATTTTGTATCATCAGCTCTCCCAGGAAATTCAGACTGAGAATGAGGCACAGCCAACACTGCATGGAAATATGAACCGAAACTCTGTGTCATTCAAATCATGGAGGAAACTAGATAAAGAAAAAGTTATACAAAGTGAGTACAAGGTAATTAACTTACTCATATCTTGCTTGCATCCAATCTTTATTCAGTTGACTGACTCAGCATGCCATCACGGCACACAGAATCCAGTCGCCCCTGTATGGCCGTGTGGCAATCAAATTCCACACAGGCGGTTGCTCATCAGGGGTCCATGAATGAAGCTCCAACACTTTTTCAACAGTAGAATGGATTGGAGGCCCAATAATAATCAGTCGGTCACCACACGCTCGGAAACACATGTCCCAGCCCTTTTGCTTAGACTGTACAGGCAATTTTCCAAGAGTGATCCACTTGTTGCCCAGCTTATCATACTGCTTCAACTCATTATTCTCACTGTAATCAGCGCCATAAAGCTCATTGTTCACAACTGAAATGAGTGGAGCAGCACCATCATCTGTATGGTTGAGCCCCTGAGACATGTTGTCGATGACCCTCCATGACTGCCGGTTCAAGTCATACTCCTCACCGCATGTCAATACCTCAAGACTGCTGGTAATACCACCAATCACATAGAACTTGTCGTCCATGAACGTGCCAGAGCATCCGAACCTAGCCGTACTCATGCTGGGAAGGAGTGTCCAAGTGTGTGTCTCTGAGTCATACATCTCTGCGGAGCTCAAGTGACTATGAGAAGAATCAGCGCCTCCCGCGACATACGCCTTCTCCCCGACACTTGCTGACCCAAAGCAGTACCGCGGAGTGTTCATGTCATCCGCCAGCAATGTCCATGAATTGGTAAGGATGCTATATCTCCAGGCAACCCTTCCGTAGTCCCCAAACACCAGCAGGTCGGTTCCTACAGCCAGCGACTCCCAGAAATCGATTCCAGACATGTTGGGCACTTGGATCCAGCGCCCAGTGGACGGGTCATAAGCCTCCCACTCTGTAGGATTATTACCGCAAGAGAGGTAGAGCCAGTGCTCTGTGACCCCATTCTTGCGACGCAGGCGGTAGATGTCCCCGTTGCGAACCACTGAATTGAAATCACGGTTGAGGGAGGCGATGGCGCCATATTCCCACCTGGAGAGGCGGTGGAGGCAATAGATGAAGAGGTCACGACCTATCACACCAATGATATTGCTCCACGAGACCACAACCTGCTGCTCTCCACCAGCTTCCGCTCCACTTTCTCTACCTGAAAAAGTTGACATTGATCGTTTTTCCAATAAGTAAATTTTCTCATTTTTACAAGTAATTTATCACCCCACGGCGAACGTCTCTGTTATAACCATCTGACAGAAAAATGTACCTAGAACCTGTAGGCGTGAAGAGGACTCCAGTGATATTGAGGATATCCTGATTACAATAATAATCATTTAGATAGCTTCGTCAGAGCATGAAGACTTAAGTCGGGTTAAATTGATAACCACCATTTAGCTTGCTACTACCTTTTATCACCATGAGAACCAGAATCCACTAATTGCACGTCGATTATAGGATTGCTCGAAAGATTATGACCAATGCCGACCCCTGAGATATACTCTAGATCAGCAGCTGCACCACCAAATTTTGTGGAGTTCTCTCTAAGATCTGGCACATGCTCGACGCTGATTAATGCAGTACCCTTCTGATATAGTTTCAACTGCGGACGGTTTGAAAAAGGAATAAGTTGTTGGTCCATTCGGGGGATGGCACTGAAAACTAGCTTGAGCTTATGGAGATTACGCATTCCATCAGCCTCAAATTTTAGCCAAGCTAAGAAGGTATTAAATGCAGCATAATTACATCCACTGCACTCGCTTGAAAAGGATGTTTAAATATTCGAATGCCCATATTATTCTATGCAGTTATAACGGCTCTGTCTGATTTGCATCTACGCAGTAGATCTCCCCAGCTATGATCCGAGAAAGCAAAATCCTATCAACACTAGAGAAACCACCACAAGATGGAGGATCTGGTGAGGAGAAGAAAATGGAAACCATTACCTATATTAAAGGTGGGATTGTCTGCTACATCATCAATGCAGGAAAAAAAATAGACAAATGAAAGCATCAACACAATTCAACTCGTCACAAAAGAAGCATCATTCCAATACTCGTGACAAACTCTCTATCTAATATAGTACTTCCTCCATTCCAGAATGTAGTGCATATAGATTTTTCTTTAATAATGAAACTTTGCAAATTTTGACCATGTTTATAGAGAAAAATGTCTACAGTTTGAATACCAAATACATATACATAAATTTCTCTACATACTAAGTTTGACTATTAATAAACGGTTTTTCTAATTCTCAGTTGACTGATAACTAACAAAGCCTCAGTGGACGTGATATTCATTGGATATCTGCGTTAAGATTCATGCACTTGGTAAGTTGGACGAGTGCGAGTCTGTGTAGGTCCGCTCGTGTGGGCTTCGTGTGTTGAATATGGTTAATCCTAAGGCATCTCTCTCCCTCTCTCCTCCCTCTCCCTCTCTCTCTCCCCCGCTCTCTCTCTCGCTCGCTTTCTCTCACTCTCGCAATGAGAAATCTGAAGTTCTCCCTTGCGACATTTTTCAGAGGTAAACACGTGTAGTTATCGATGTTTTCTTTTCCGTATATGGTTATAGTGGGGTATTTATTTGCAATCCGGATTGCCGCCGGTATGAAAAAAAACGGATCTTGCGCTATAAATTATAAGTTTGCTTCCATAACAATATTCTAAAAATATTTAACAGGTAAAGTTAACATCATATTTAGATGCCACACATTTTTCTAATAAAATTTCATATATAATATGTTAAAATCGAAGTTACGGTTTAAATCATACAGATAATTTAGAAAATCATTTGGTTTGACTCAAATATATTCCAAAATAATATTAAAAATACTTAACAGGTAAAAATAATCTCATATTCATATTTTACATATTTTTCTAATCAAATTTCATATATAACATCTTCAAATCGGAGTTACGGTTTAAAAGATATGGATGATTTTAAAAAGCATTGGTTTGACTTAAATATGATCCGCGGATGAATTACCTAAAACATCAGGGGGGTTTCGAAAAATGTAAAATAACGGCTCAGGTGTGACTTAAATCCGCACCGCGGGTTGATTTCAAGAAAAGACATAAACTTTTGTGTAAAATACAAAAATAACGCTTCGTTTTAACTTAAAATAGGACTGCGGGTTGAATTCTCTGAAATAGAGGGACTTTTCTAAAAAAATGCCATGACAGGCGAAAGAACCCAATTTGCTTTATTATTAGGTATATATATATATATATATATATATATATATATATATATATATATATATATATATATATATATACTACTCCCTACTCATATTTATCTAGACATGATGTTGAAATGAAAACCCCAAGCCCTGCCCAAGTTCAGTTAGTTCATTTTCTGTCAGACTAGTTCTTCCGGTTCAGTTTTTTTGTTAGCTAGTTTAGCTCGTGGATTCAACAGCCTGGAGCGAGTCTCACGCCTCGTTAATCTATTCGTGGGATAGCACGAGCGTCGTGGATCACGCGGGCGCGAAGTCAGGGGCCACGATCCCCAGTTTCCTTCTGTAACTCTGAATAAATAGAAGCAAGAATGAAGCAGAAAAGTTGTGAAGTTTTACAGCGCAAACTACTTGTGTTCTTCGTATACCTCGAGCTCCACTCTCTCGCGTATGTGTTCGCCGCTTTGGCACTCTGGGAGTGCTGACAATTGGCATGAGAGCCGCGTTTGTTCATGGGAAACAGCAACCCAGATCTCTCCTGTTCTGCCTCGCCGGAGAAGCTTGGGGCTGAGGCGAAGAAGGACGGGAAGGGCACCGGCAGCGGCGGCGGCAAGCCCGCACCCCTTCTTGGCGACGGCTCAGGGAGGCCGTCCGATCGTGAGCTAGCAATGCCACAGCCGCTCCGCGAGGCGACTGGATCCACCTCCTACCCCGCCCTGATGAGGATGAACTACGCGGAGAGGTCGCTCCTGATGAAGGTAATCCTGCAGGCGAGAGGCCTGTGGACCATCATCGAGTTCGGCGCGTGTGTCGACGACGACACCGATTACCGTGACGCCCGCAGGTGCTGGAGGCAATCCTCCGGGCCGTACCGCCGAAGATGTTGGCGACGCTCGCCGTGAAGGAGACGGCGAAGGAGGCGTGGGACTCCATCAAGACGATCCGTCTTGGAGTCAACCGTGTGCGCAAGGCGAAGGATCAGTCCCTCCGCCGCAAGTTCAACGACCTCCAGTTCAAGGACGGGGAGACCGTCGACGAGTTTGCCCGTTGGCTCACCGGTATGATGAATAACCTAGCTCTTCTTGGTGATGATATGAAGGAAAAAAGGGCCGTGGAGAAGTTTCTCCGGGTCGTCCCGCCACGCTATGCATAGGTGTCCATCTCCATAGAGACGATGCTTGACCTATCGGAGCTCATGATTGAGGAGCTCACCGGCCGACTGAAAGTGGCGGAGGAACGCTACGGGGTGGACTGGGTCGCCCAAGGCGGGAGCAGCCTGCTGTTCACTCACGAGGAGTGGATGGCGCGCCAACGGAAGATCGACCAGGCCAGAACAACCAGTGGCAGTAGCAACCAAGTTGTTGGCGGGGGAGGCCGCCGCGGTGGCGGTGGTGGCGGACGCTCGTGCGGCCGTGGAGGCGGCCGAGGCGGGCGCGGAAACCAGAATTCTTCTAGCAGCGCCGCCCGCAAGACTGACAAGTGCCGCTACTACAACAACCTAGGCCACTGGGCCCGGGAATGCCATAAGAAGAAGCGCGACGAGGAGGCAAACCTCACCGAGGCTGACGAGGAGGAGCCGGGCCTTCTGATGGTCAAGGCTTGCACTCTCGACAAGGGGAGCACGGCAGGGCCGGAGCTGAACCTGGCTGCGCCTCAGGCGTCCCTCTCGACCGCGGCGACGCAGGTGTTCCTCAACAAGGAGCGCGCGTGCGTCGAACGGAAGCAGGACCGATGCGGCCTGGTACCTAGACACTAGGGCGTCGAATCACATGACCGGCCACATGTCAGCGTTTGCGGACCTGGACGAGTCGGTGACGGGATCGGTCAAGTTCGACGACAGGTCTCTGGTGGACATACGTGGGCACAGCACGATGCTGTTCGCCATGGCGGGCGGGCACCACCTAGCCTCACCAATGTCTACTGGATTCCTTGCCTCAAGAGCAGCAGCATCAGCATCGGCCAGCTGGATGAGGTCGGGTGCGCGACACTGGTGGAGCACGGCACCATGACGGTCCACGATCGGACGAAGAATCTCCTCGCCAAGGTAAGCCGCATGGCCAAGCGACTCTATATATTGCACATCAAGATCATGAAGCCTGCGTGCCTCGCCGCGAGTGAGTGCGACGGCGCTGGCACGACAGTTTCGGCCACGTTCACTTCCAAGGTCTCGAGAGGATGGCGCGCGCCAGCATGGTCACCGGGCTCCCTCTCATCGTCCACGCGGAGCAGATCTGCGAGGCGTGCCTTGCAGGCAAGCAGAGGCGGGCCTCGTTTCCCCAAGCCGCCAAGTTCCGCGCGATGGAGCCACTGGAGCTGGTCCACAGCGACATCTGCGGGCCGATATCACCGGCGACGCCAGGCCGGAAGCGCTACTTCCTCCTGCTAGTGGACGACCACAACCGCTACACGTGGCTCGTCTTGCTGCACTCCAAGGACGAGGCGGCCTAGGCAATCCACCGGTTCAAGGCCGCCGGGGAGACCGAGTCGCGCCACTCCCTGCGCATGTTCCGCACGGATCGCAGAGGAGAGTTCACAAGCACAGCGTTCGCGGAGTACTGCACCGACCATGGCGTGCAGCCACACCTGACGGTGCCCTACTCCCCAGAACAAAACGGAGTGGTTGAGCGCCGCAACCTGACCGTCGTGGGCATGGCGAGGAGCATGCTCAAGGCAAGGAGGATGCCGACTTTCTTCTGGGGAGAGGCTGTCACCACTGTTGTGTTCTTGATGAATAGGTCGTACACGAGGAGCTTGGTTGGGAAGACACCATTTGAGGCGTGGCATGGCCGCAAGCCCAACGTACACTTCCTGCGCATCTTCGGGTGCGTAGCTCATGTTAAGGACATGCGCCCACACCTGCAGAAGCTGGCGGACAGGAGCTAGCCCATGGTCTTCGTCGCGTATGAGCCGAGCGGCAAGGCCTACCGCGTGTATGACCTCGCCACCAAGCGCGTGCACGTCACGCGCGACGTCGTCTTCGATGAGCGAGCAAGCTGGGACTGGCAGCAGGGTGTGGACGCTCCCGGCGCTATGACTTTCACCGTCGAGTGCGGACCGACCGCAGTGTTTGAGGGGGTGCGACAGACCGCACTGGCAACGCTGGGCACTCCCCCTCACACCTATGGCGGTGGGGACATAGCCGCAGCGGGCGCCGACGCACTCTCTCCGTTCACGCCCGCGAGCATAGGCGGGAGGGATCTCTTCCCTGATCAGAGCTCTGCAGGGTCACGGTCTCCGCCCAGCGCGAGCGCCTCGTCGTCTCTGATCATGTCGCCACCAGCTGACCACACGTGGGCGTGCACCCGATGGTGACACGCGCACGGGACGACATCGTGCAGCCGAACCAGCATCCCATGGACTACATCCTCGACCTCGACGTCTTCGACAACGAGGAGCTGCACCTCGGGCTGGCATAGGAGCCGGCCTCTCTCGATGAAGCACAATGAGATGTAGCCTGGAGACACGCCATGGACGAGGAGACGGCGTCCATCTAGGAGAATCGCAC
This sequence comes from Triticum turgidum subsp. durum, assembly GCA_900231445.1. Lineage (NCBI taxonomy): Eukaryota > Viridiplantae > Streptophyta > Magnoliopsida > Poales > Poaceae > Triticum > Triticum turgidum. The sequence goes on along the minus strand of LT934117.1, from coordinate 729,232,351 downwards.
GTGGCACCTCGCCGATCTCCCTCCCGGCCATCGTCCCATTGGTCTCAAATGGGTCTACAAGGTAAAACACAATGTCCACGACGCGGTGGTCCGGCACAAGGCCTGTCTCGTCGCAAAGGGCTTCGTGCAGCGCCAGGGCGTGGACTACAAAGAGGTGTTCGCGCCCGTCGCCAGCATGGAATCAGTACGCCTCTTGCTCGCTCTGGCCGCACACGCGGGCTGGGGCGTGCATCACCAGGACCTGAAGAGCGCCTTCCTCAACGGGGAGCTCTAGGAGGAGTTCTACATGGTCCAACCACTTGGGTACGTCGCCGCCGAAAAAGAGAGCAAGGTACTACGTCTTGATAAGGCCCTATACGGTCTGAAGCAGGCACCGTGCGCCTGGAACCAGAAGCTGGATGCATGCCTCGCCTCGCTTGGCTTCGAGCGCAGCACCACCGAGCACGCCATCTACGGGTATGGCAACGCCTCGTCTCGCCTCCTTGTGGGGGTGTACGTCAATGATCTGGTCATCACCGACAACGAAGACGGGGAGATCACGCGGTTCAAGGCGGAGATGATGAAGCTCTTCAAGATGAGCGAGCTCGGTCTCCTAAGTTTCTACTTAGGGATCGAGGTGCACCGGACGCCGATTGGTACTTCTCTGAACCAGACGACATACACTGAGAAGATCCTCGAGCGTGGCGGCATGACGGGGTGCAACCCGTGCACGGTGCCCATGGAGCCCAGGCTGAAGCTCAGCAAGCAGAGCACCGCGCCTCTAACAGACGCGACGGAGTACCGCGACCTGGTCGGATGTCTGCGCTATCTGGTTCATACCAGGCCAGATATCGCCTTCGTTGTCGGCTACGTCTCGCGCTTCATGTAGGCGCCCACCATCGAGCACCTGGCTGCGGTGAGGAAGATCCTGCGCTACATCGCTGGCACACTGCATTGGGGCTGCTTCTACCCAAGAGGGAAAGGATATGGCCACCTCGCTAGCAACAGTGACAGTGACATGGGAGGAGACGTCGACACACGACGAAGCACGACCGACGCCATGTTCTTCTACGGCAACTGCATCATCAGCTGGCAGTCTCTCAAGCAGAAAGTCGTGGCCATGTCGTCCTGCGAGGCCGAGTACATCAGCACCATGACGACAACATGCCAAGGAGTTTGGCTGGATCGTTTTCTCAGCGAGCTCAAGAAGGAGAGGCCAGCTTGCTTCCCGCTCTGGATGGACAACAAATCAGGCATCTCCCTCACGAAGAATCCAGTGTTCCATGAACGGAGCAAACACATTGACGTCCGCTTCCACTTCATTAGGGAATGCATGGAGAACAAGCAAGTGGAGGAGTACATCGGGACAGACGGACAGCTCGGCGATCTTCTCACCAAGCCTCTCGGGCGCGTGCGCTTCACGGAGCTGCGTGCAAGGATCGGCATGGTAGAAATTGACAAGGGCTTAGGTTTTAGGGGGTGATTTGTTGAAATAAAAACCCCAAGCCCTGTCGAAGTTCAGTTAGTTTGTTTTCTGTCAGACTAGTTCTTCCCGTTCAGTTTTTCTGTTAGCTAGTTTAGCTCGCGGGTTCAACATCTTGGAGCGAGTCTCGTGCCTCGTCGATCTGTTCGTGGGATGGCACGAGCGTTGTGGATCACGCGGGGCGCGAAGTCAAGGGCCACGATCCCGAGTTTCCTTGTGTAACTCTCAATAAATAGAAGCAGAAAAGATGTGAAGTTTTACAGCGCAAACCACTTGTGTTCTTTGTCTACCTCAAGCTCCACTCTCTCGCGTGTGTGTTCGCCGCTTTGGCACTCTGGGAGTGCTGACACATGAATTTATCTAGACACATTTTAATGCGAGAAACATCCGTGTCTAGAACAATCTAAATACAAAGGTAATATTGATTTTTACATGACGTAATTACAGTTGCACACAATTTTCCTCCTATTTTACTCTTATTATATTTTTGCATGCGCTCCCACCCTCCTGGTCCCACATGCAACCACCATTGCACACGCAACTAGAGGTTTCACATTTGCTTGGGGCCCCACCCTATGCATCCGATGCGCAACAATAATTGCATGCACAACTATAGTTATCCTCGCCGAGCGAAAAATAACTTTACTCATAATATCAGGCTGGTCGTAATGGTAGTATCATAACTAGTATCATGCATGCCAACTCGGCAATTTTGATAAGGCTGGTCACAGTGGGGAGAAACTTAGGAGTAACATCACACACTCCAATACAACTTTGCTTATGTGGCACGTATTTAATGAAGAGAGAGGTGCTTGTGATAACTAGCTAAGTTACCGGAACATCACACACTCCAAGAAACAATGAGTCTATAACCTAATAAATACATCGTTGCATGACACTACATAGATGTTCCTACCCACTATGGAGGTAGTAACATAGTCTAGGGAATTGTGAAGTTACTAGCTTATGTTCTTACCCATTGTGACCAGCCTAAGATGTCATAGCATTAAATGAAGAAAGAGAGGATGTAGTATCATATCATGATACCGTATCATATTAAATGATATGCTACTTTGTGTCATGCATGATACTAATATATGATAATATGAATTAGAAAGGTAGTATCATACGCTAATATTATATGCATGATACTAGTATATGATACTCCCCATTACAACCAGCCTCAGACCTCAAATGCCGTCGCTGCCCTGACATTTGTCTTCATTAAATTTCTGACATATTGTCACTCTTACTTGCACCATTATTTCTAGTTTCATTTGTATTAGCTGATAATTAACTGGAAATAGCTTTCACAAATAAGTTTTATTTCTTAGTTTAGTGATCTCACCTCTGTCGCGGTAGTTGTATCATCTCTAGATGCGTGCGCAGACACACACACAAACACACACAAAACTAGTGAGACTTGTCAACAAACGAAAATCTGAGTTGTCTACAGTATTTTTCTAATACTGAATTAATACATCATGAAGATAAAAAGATGTGCAAGCCAATCTAATCTACCGATTATATTGTAGTATTAAAATAAATTTAAAATCAATTTGGTTTGGACATCTTTTATTTGTTGACCAAAGCGATCTCTCCCCAGTTTTTACTACAAATAGTAAGTAAATATATTTTGGTCTGAATGTTCACAAATTAGGCACTCTGACTACAATAAAAGATCATTTCCAGTGGATACTAATTGGATAGACACAGCTTTGCAAGTTAGTATTCTTAGACAACTCACCTCACTGAATTTCTTACTTGCTTCTTGTAGCTCACTGGCGTCAAAATCAACATCCAAATTCACCTCATCAACCACGTTGACCGCCTCATTAATGAACATGTTTCTAGTTATATCCTCAACTGCAAGGCAATCTTTCACTTTGGTGCTCCATACAATAAATTCATTGGCACGATGCATATATCCTGGTGACTTGCCCTGCAGCTGCAATGTTATGTGGACATTACACTTTGATTGTGGCGGCACAATGGCTTTCTGTGGCTGTGTGCAGTATGAAAGGGGGCTCGTATTTTCAATGTTGAAGGCAATGTAAGAGTCTGTCTCATTGGTTAGCAAAAGTGTACAAGACATCAGTTTGTTAAGCTCAAATGGAAAATGTAGTTCAAGTGGCTCAATTCCAAGCATATCATATTCCTTGTAAGGGCTTATCTGCAATAAAGAGCGGGAGTACATATTATGTGTGTGTGTGTGTGCGAAGAAACAAAGAAAGAAGGTAAGTAGTCCAAAATTAAGTAATAAGGCCCGGGAGCATACGAGCTAACCTGTTCATATGCATTGCTGGTTTTTTCATTAGGACCATCAATTTCTCTTATATCATGTATCATTTGCCATATATAAGGCCGTTTGGATGGGTCAATTTCCTGGCATAGTAACCCAATTTCGACGCATTTTGCTACTTGTTGGTAAGCCAACTGTGTTTCCTTCCCTGTTTTCTTCCATCTATGCCCCCATCTCCTAAGTGCCTGTCATTCCACAAACGCGATACAGAATAAGTCAGACGTTTAATAAAAAGAATTCAAGTGTTGAGAAGATGACCGTAATCCACCTTGGACACGGTCTCTCTCTCCTCTAGACAAAATTAGAGGAGGCAATGGATTTGGTGCTTAGGATCAATGCAAAAGAAGAGATGAGAAGATTTTAATTCCCAACATCATCACCCACTCCTAGACCTTTTCCCGTACCGAGCATTCCGCTTTGTTTGATTGAAGAGAGCGAGGGATTAGAATGATTGATAGTACATACAAAGAGTTGCTAGAGAGATAAATGTGGATGACAATACTGATAGATTTTATGCCTGCATGACGTACCGAAGGTGCGGGTAATGGTTCGTGCTTCTGGATATTGTTGATTTGTATTAAAAACGGTTTCTACGTTTGTAAGTTTTTCTAGTGGCCGTTGAAGCATAATGGGGCGGTGGTTTCTACGTTTGTAAGTTTTTCTAGTATTTCTCAAATTCGGTTGGTTTGATTCACTGTTACTATTGCAGACACGGTTATGGCTGGGTCCCATATATTGGCAGGAGTTTTACTGACCATATAAAAAATAATAAACAACTCTTTCTCCAAACC
>LT934117.1:729211043-729224531 GCA_900231445.1 Triticum turgidum subsp. durum | reverse complement strand
ACTTGACTCTAGTATGATCTTGCTTAGCATCCATGCCTCCAAGAATACTTGTTGAAGGGGAAAACTCTCACATGACCCATGTGTCATCCCCTTGCTAAAACGCCAGAACTAAAAAACTAACTTACACTTACCAGACTGCACACCTACCCCGCAGTTGAGGCGGCTCACGAGACATGTTACTCGGCTTCGTGCACGTTGTCAGCAGACATGATGCATGTGGGAGTGGTTGGGTGACGTGCGCTTCACACGTGGCCGCAAAGGATGGGTGTTCGGGCTCCGACCAGACCTCCCTACTAGTTCTACCTACCTGGATGCTCAGCGTCCTGTCCTGAGCTACAGCCTATTGAGTTCGATGAAGACAGGGCGGGCTGCCGGATGGCCCCATGCGGGTTCTTAGTGGCACAGACGGCTTTATGTTTGTAGCCTGCATCCAGTCACTGATGACGACTTGAGGCTGCCGGTTTTAGCCCCTTCACTGGTTCTTGGCAACCGTGTTGACTTTGTTGATGCTGGTGGTGTGCTCTGATGTACTTCCGTATACATATGGTATGTCCAGTTGCGTAGTCTACGTCAGGACTGTGAGTGTGTACGGAGGTTGAAGCGTCACGATCAATGTGAGGGTCGCGGTAAACGGTAACTTAAGTTTGGTGATGCTCTGTACCAGAGTCTAGCTTCGGTATGAAAGCTCTAGGTCTAACTTGCACAGGTTATACCTGGCAACGGTGATGTTCCACATCATTCCCTTGTTGGAAGCATTGTTTAGATTTTGCTTGGACTTCTTCTGGGTGAAAACCCAAGATATATCCTTTGTGGTGGATCTAACGACAATGGCGCTTGAGTATCATTCCCTTCATGGAGGCATCATTGTTGAAGCATGTATCTATGGTTTGTGTGCTAGTCATCAGTGGTGGTTGCTATAGATGGTTCTTGAGGTCGCTTTCTAGCTTTTTTCTCTGTGTGTGCATTGAAGTTGTTTGTGTGCACAAAGGAATGTGTACACTCATGATGCGTTTTTATGAGTAAATAAAATATGCCCTTTATTAAAAAATAAAGATAAGATTATGGTAACACTTACTAGCTACTACAGACCTATACCTTTCGCGACCATGCAAAATTTAATGCAAAATTAACTTGTGACTGACAATCATGCATGACTTGATTAGGTGGCATGCTTGCGTGGATATACTAATGCAAAGAAGTAACTTATTAGTAAATGCATTACTTTTGATGTCAAACTATTTCGATCGGATGACTACCAATTATTGAGGTGATGTGGAAGCACACATGTGGAGAAATCTAGTAAGGGGTGCTGGTTATTCAGATATAGAAGATTCATACATCATCCATGGATGTCCAAATCCCGCACTGATGGTTTTGCACCCGTCAGCGGTTATAGGGTAGTGGAATCTATATTTAGCATCACCAGAGAAAACACGCAGGTTAGTGGTGATTAACCAAGAAAACGCAGGCCACCCTATTGGCGCTCGCACCTGCCCTCACTGTCCCTTGACCAGGAACACCATCAATGCGTGGACGCCACTCTATGGTCTCACTATGGGCATACACACAACCTCACATACAAGCAGCAGTGTCATTCGTGGACACCACTGGTGTCACCGTGTAAGACAATAGGCTTTGGGGGAAACCGGCACAACCCTCTAGGGGTGGCCTATCACATATATATATAATGAGGTGGTATACAATGTTACAATATACACATGTAAATATAGTCTAACACTCTCCCTCAATCTTAGCCACTTTCTAATGAATCTAGAAGGGTAAGATTGCGCCTGCAAGTCTCAAACTGTGGCAAAGGCAATGGCTTGGTGAAGATGTCAGCAAGTTGATCCTTGGAAGAAATAAACTTGATCTGTAGTTGCTTCTGAGAGACACGTTCACGCACAAAGTGATAGTCAACTTCAATGTGTTTCATTCGGGCATGGAATACCGGATTTGCAGAAAGGTATGTAGCACCGATGTTATCACACCAAAGAACAGGAGGCTGTGATTGGGGTATACTTAACTCCTGAAGCAAGGACTGTACCCAGATGATCTCTGATGTGGCATTGGCCACAGCCTTATACTCAGCCTCAGTACTGCTACGCGAGACAGTAGCCTGTTTCCGAGCACTCCAGGCAATCAGGTTAGAGCCAAAGAAGACAACATAACCCCCCGTGGATCGCCTGTCATACGGATTGCCAGCCCAGTCTGCATCAGAATATGCTGAAAGACAACCAGAGTCAGACGGCCGAATATGCAAACCATGAGCCACCGTGAAACGAATATAGCGCAAAATCCGCTTAACAGCAGACCAATGAGTGTCACGGGGTGACTGCAGATACTGGCAGACTCGGTTAACAGCATAGGAAATGTCTGGTCGCGTGATCGTCAAGTACTGGAGCCCATCAACAATACTCCTGTACTCTGTCGCATCAGAAGAAGAAAGAAGCACACCATCAACAGCATTGAGCTTATCAGTGGTAGACATGGGTGTAGTCGTCGGTTTGCACTTAAGCATCCCAGCTCGCTGCAACAAATCCAGAGAGTACTTCTTCTGCGTCATAACAAGGCCAGCAGCACGAGAAGTAACCTCCACACCAAGAAAGTAATGAAGCTTCCCAAGGTCCTTGACCGCAAAATCAGCACCAAGTGAGCGAACAAGCGCAGTAGCAGCCGACTGAGAGGAGCTGACCAAAATGATATCATCTACATAGACCAACAAGTACATAGTAACCTCAGGCCTTTGAAGAAGAAACAATGAGGAGTCAGCAGTTGATGATGCAAAACCATGAGCACGAAGAGCCATTGCAAGACGAGCATGCCAAGCACGAGGAGCCTGCTTCAGACCATAAATTGCCTTGGACAGACGACAGAGATGATCAGGGCGATCCGGATCAGAGAAACCCGGAGGCTGGCGCATGTAAACCTCCTCCGCCAAGACACCATGAAGAAAAGCATTTTGAACATCAAGCTGACGAAGAAACCAACCTCGAGTAACAGCCAGAGAGAGAAGAAGTCTGATGGTAGTAGGCTTGACCACTGGACTGAAGGTGTCTTTATAGTCAAGTCCAAAACGCTGTCGAAAACCACGAGCAACCAGACGAGCCTTATAGCGCTCAATGGACCCATCAGAATGCCTCTTCACTTTGAAAACCAATTTGGAATCAATGACATTTACCCGTGATTGTGGAGGAACAAGAGTCCATGTCTGATTGCGAAGAAGCGCTTGATACTCCTGCTCCATGGCCTCTCTCCAATGAGGAATGCGCATAGCAGCTTGATACGTGCGTGGCTCAGAGGATGGATCTGCGAGAGCAGCAGACATGCACGCCGCTAACCAAGCAACTGTGCCATCGTGACGTTGCTTAGGCTGAAAAATGCCACTCCGACTGCGCGTATGTGAATGTAGAGCAGCAGCAGGAGCCGGCGGAGGCGAAGGTGACGGAGACGTGACGGTCGCCGGAGATGCAGGAATCACCTCAAGCGAGCTCGGGACAGACGACTCCGGGCTGCATGGCGAAGACTGGCCCGACGACAGGGGCTCAGAGGCCATGGGCGAACCGAGAGTGGGCGAGGCCAGCTCCGGTGACACCGGCCCAGACGGCCTTGGCGAGGCGAGAGCAGGCAAGGCCGGCCCTGGTGAGAAGGGCCCAGACACCCTGGGCGAGGCAGGGGCGGGCGAGGCCAGGCCTGGTGATGACTGCCCCGACGCCCTGGGCGAGACGGGGACCGAGGAGGCCAGCCCAGTCGGCGGGGTTGCAGGGCGCGATGATGGCGAAGGCAGCCCAGAAGCCAGAGGCGACCGGGCCAGGACGTCGATCGGCCGTGCATGAGCACGGAAACCGAGGCCATGCGGGGGCGCCATGTGCTCCTCATGCACAACAGAAGGTGCCGAGGATGAAGGCGATGGCGACGAAGAGGAAGATGGCACTTCCAGAATCTCCAAACGAGCCCCACGACCAGTGCCTGCACCATGGTTAGGCAACAATAGAGGAGAATATGCAACATCATCAAATTGGTCAGAAGCAACAGAGGATGAATGCATGACATGTGGCTCGGTAATGGACACAGGAAGTTTGGCAAAGGGAAAAACATGCTCATCAAACACAACATCCCGAGAGATGTAGACACGATTAGTGGGCACATGAAGACATTTGTATCCTTTATGAAGAGAGCTATAACCAAGAAAAACACACTTCTTGGAACGAAACTCGAGCTTACGCTTGTTATATGGACGGAGATGGGGCCAGCAAGCACACCCAAACACCTTGAGAAAGGTGTAGTCCGGTTGTTCATTAAGGAGAACTTCAATGGGAGTCTTCATATTCAAAACACGAGTGGGAGTACGATTGATGAGAAAACATGCAGTGGTGAAAGCATCACTCCAAAAACGAAACGGAACAGATGCATGGGCCAAAAGAGTCAGACCAGCTTCAACAATGTGACGATGCTTACGTTCTACTGAACCATTCTGCTGATGTGTATGTGGACATGCTAAACGGTGAGTGATCCCAAGCGACTAAAAGAAGGAGTTAAGGTTGCGATACTCGCCACCCCAGTCCGACTGAACATGAACAATTTTGTGCTTGAGAAGGCGTTCAACATGTTTTTGGAACTGAACAAAAATGTCAAACACATCAGATTTACGTTTGATAAGATAAAGCCAGGTAAAGCGGCTGTAAGCATCAACAAAACTGATATAGTAATTATGACCACTAACAGAAGTCTGAGCAGGACCCCATACATCTGAAAACACAAGTTCTAAAGGATGTTTCACCTCACGACTGGACTCCGAAAAAGGAAGTTGATGACTCTTCCCCTGCTGACAAGCATCACACACTGCTACCTCTTTATTACTAGACACACTAGGAAGCTCATGACGACGCAAAACATGTCGGACAATAGGTGTGGCCGGGTGACCAAGACGAGCATGCCACTGTGACGGAGATACCCGAACTCCACTGAAGACGCGAGCGACGCCAGGATGCTCCAGACGATAGAGACCTTGGCAGAGCCGCCCACTAAGAAGAATGTCCCTCGTGCCCCGATCCTTAATAAAAAGATCGAAAGGATGAAATTCACAAAGCACATTATTATCACGAGTGAGTTTAGGAACTGAAAGAAGATTACGTGTCACAGATGGAACTCGAAGAACATTGCGAAGTTGAAGACTCCTATTGGCATGTCTAGTGAGAAGTGATGCTTGACCAATATGAGAGATGTGCATACCTGCTCCATTGGCGGTGTGGATCTTGTCGGAGCCATGGTAGGGTTCACGAGTGTGAAGCTTCCCCATCTCACTGGTCAGGTGCTCTGTCGCCCCAGAGTCCATGTACCAGTGGGGATCAATGGAGTAGGACTGAGTGTGTCCCTGTGGCTTCTGCGGCGGCGGACGATCAGCCATGGCGACCTGACGAGCAAAGTTGCGTGTATCCTTCCCGTCATTGCCGAGACCAAGAAAACCCCGCTGGAAGCGCTTGTGACACTTCGAGGCCCAGTGCCCATCGCGACCACAAAGCTGGCACACACGTGGACCGCCAGCCCCTGGTAGTGTCGCAGTAGGAGGAGGGGCCGAGGCAGGTGGTGGTGACTGCTCCGAAGGAGCCCTGGATGAAGCAGAGGAGCGACCACCCTTGGTGGCGGCGTTTGCCGAGAGGGCGCCGTTGCCCCTGGATCGGCGCGTCTCGACTCGTTGCTCAGTAAGCAGGAGGCGTGAAAAGACCTCGTGTGCTGGCATGGGCGTGGAGTTGCCCCTCTCATTGATGATCTCGACTAGGGCGTCATACTCCTCATCAAGACCGTTGACAATAAACGAGTTGAACTCGGAGTCGGTGAGGGGCTGTCCAATGGAGTCGGCGAGACTCTTGACTTTGTTGTAGAACTCAGTGGCGGTGGAGTCAAGCTTCTGACACTCCCCAAGTTGGCGACGGAGCCCAGATACATGAGCCTGCGACTGTGCCGCAAACGAGCGCTCAAGAATAGTCCATGCCTCGTGAGACGTCTTGGCGAAGACAACAAGCCCAGCAACGGCCGGAGAGAGCGACCCCTGGATGGAGGAGAGGTTCGCCTGATCCTGCCCTGTCCAGACACGGTGAGCCGGATTATAGACCGGACCGTGCACGATGTCAACCAGCGCAGGAGGGCAAGGGAGAGAGCCGTCGACATAGCCAAGCAGATAGTGACTCCCAAGAAGCGGAAGAACCTGCGCGCGCCAGAAGATGTAATTGTCCGACGACAACTTGATGGTGATGAGATGGCCGAAGTGAAACGGCAGCGGCGGCTGCGATCCCATGGAGGAGACTGGCTGAGGTGAGACCACCGTGGAGACAGTCAGAGGGGCAGCCGACGCGGTGACAGAGGGCGCGATGGCCGCGGTTGACGCCGCGAAGCCTGCCAGCGCGACGTCCTCCGCCACCAGCGGCGCAATGGCCGAGGGCGCGACAGCCGCGGTTGACGGGGCGGCGGCGGTGTGGGCCACAAGCGCCTGCCCGGGCGAAGTAGCAGCCGGCGGGAGCGCGAAGATGGAGTCGACGCTCCGTGTCCCGATCGGCGCCTGAAGGGAGGCGGCATCCAGCGGCCTCGAGAGAAGTGCCGCGAGGGAGGCCGGCAGAAAACCGGTGGCGGTGGAGCCGGACGCAGCGGCGGACGTCATAGCAGTCGGGCGACGGCGACGGCGGGCGCGGCGGCGGCGGCGGTGGTGGCGGCGGCGGCGGCGGTTTAGGGTTTTTAGGCGGAAGCGGACGTAACCTAGCGTGATACCATGTAAGACAATAGGCTTTGGGGGGAACCGGCACAACCCTCTAGGGGTGGCCTATAACATATATATATATAATGAGGTGGTATACAATGTTACAATATACACATGTAAATACAGTCTAACACACCGTTATCAGCCGCATCACGCAGCCGTCATGGTTCCCCATGCCAGAAACATCGGATCTTGGGTAGGAGACGATAGAGGAGCCCATGGCGCCTTCATCCAGGTAACGGTGAGTCAGGATTTTTCTTGTTTGTCGGGGTTTTGTACGGTTTTGCACGGTTGTCTTCTAAAAATAACGACAGGACAAAAGGAGTATATAGTTTCTGACCTAGTTACCTCTTAAATTGGGCCAGTCATTCTAATATATGAATGTGCTGGAGCTCTCTATCCTCTTGACGTGGTCTTGTAAAAACAAATCAGGCCCACAAATTATATTTCCTATGACAAAAAGAACCCTCATAGTAATTTATGTTGTTCATAAATCATGTGTGCAGTTACTTCGTAAATCCGCCAGTGTCACATATAAGTAACCTAATATGGTAAACTATACATTTTAGAGCGTGAAGGAGAGAGCGGGAGTGGTTTACGGAGCCCAGGAATCCAGGATGGGGCAGCTTCCACTATGTATTACTACTATTTAACTAGATATGCATGTCATCCAATACATAATACGCAAATTAAGTAGGATAAGTCCTAAAAAAGGTTAAAAAAAATGCAAAGTCGAAATGATATTTCTAAAAATAAATTGCCCGCATGGCGAGATCAAATTGTCTTACATTGTTATTCTTATTGGGGAGCGCCTTTTGTCCTGTTACTAGCTCGATAATTATAACGCCTAAACTGTACATGTCTGATTTGAATGACATCCTTCCATGGCCTCGGTATTCAGGATCACAGTATCCTCTACATAGAAGGCCAGTACTCCAATTCATTATAGCATCCGAAAATGTTAGTGTAAATCTCAAGAAACTCAGTTATTTTGATGCACTTACAGTGATCCAAGACGCTCTTCACTCATAGTTTGTGACTTCTCATCAAGTCTCGATAAACCGAAATCCGTGATTTTCGGCATCATATCATTGTCTAGTAGTATATTGTCAGGTTTCATATCCATATGATATATTTGCTTATCATTGTGCAGATGATACAAACCTTCACAAATGCCTCTAATTATTTCAAAACGTGTGTTCCATTCAAGTCCCCGTAATTCATCTGCACAATGAAAAGAATAGCATGGATCAAAGAAAATTTCAAACATTTGATTTTTGCATGCCATAGATTTCAAGATTAATAAATTACCCTCATTATTGTGTTCCTGTCTATCTCACTTCTTTACCAAATAAAGCATGTCAAAAGCAGGTTAAAATAAAAAGGACAAGTAAGTGAAGATAAGAGATGCAAGCAATGACGTACCAGTAATATATTTTTGCAGGCTTCCATTGTTGACATACTCAAAACATAGCAATCTTTCTCTCACCTCGGCGTAAATATGCTCTTTCAATCCTTGAATTTTTATGGCTATCTGCTTTGTGCTAGCACAAAAGCCAAGAAACCGTACCACATTTTCATGTTCAATGTTCAATAGGGTGTCAACTTCACGGCGAAATAACGTCTCATTGATTGAATGGTTGCTCATTATCCTTTTTACAGCAACGGTTTTCCCGTTTCGGAGCACACCCTGTTTAGATTCTCTTGTGAGCATTTGAAGAATGTTTAGCTTATCAGAAGGTGTTGTATGCAACACCGACTCACCTAGTAGACACAAATGTTTCCGGGAGAACACAAAGTAAAGGCACCTAATGGAAATACACTACACTCGTGCTACCATATGCACATGCTCGGGAAAAGATGAGCCTCCGTGGCCAACTTAAGGCGACAAAGATTTTCCATATCAAGGCATGAGCACAGTCCTGTACCCGTGACATACAGAGCCTGCCTGATTTATTGGCTTCAATACATACTATATACCACCAAAACTATATGGTACCTTGAAGTCGTATGTAACATCTTTATATACTGTGATATATATTTAGTTATTTACTATCTGTCAACATCGAGTATTAACATACTTGGATAACACGAGGACTGTTCAAGCCGTCACAACAACTTCAAATGAGATTTTTGAATGGCATATACCTAATTTTTGATATAAACAAATAACTTTACCCGATAAACTGTTGCGAATCCACCATGGCCAATTTCTCTATCGTCAGAAAAGTTTTCTGTGATATCCTTCAAAAGTGCAAATGGTAGATCTGTGGGCTTCTGTCTTCCATCAATTATATGCTCCAAGACCTCATGATCCATGTATCTGATGTGGAATCCAGTTCACACTATGCACTTTCAACACTAACATTAAGAATTTTTCCTAATATAGCATAGTTGCATGTAGAACTACCATATGACAACATTGGTGTAATTATACAACAGAATTGTTCATAGTAAAGCATCTGCACACCCACCAATATTCATGGATACGCAATTACAAGTATCCTACTTTGATCTTTTTTCGATAAAATAAGAAAATGTAAATGTGCATCGCAATCGTGAGTGTCTATGTTTATGCTTTAGATACTTATGCATTTTAAGAAATTCTCCAACTATAATAGATTTTTTTGATTATTTCTTCAAGATGTACAAGTATTCTATATACCTAAGAGAATGATACCCACTACTTCTAATTATCACAACATGCATGCTTCTACAATTAAAAAATGTCGTAGTTATTAGACTTACTAGCTTGATACACTAGCATTCGTTCAATCTACACATGAGAATCCTCTACCATGCAACATGCATTATTGCATTCTAAGTGGTTCTTAGATCACATTTATTTAATTGTGCCATGCACAACTTTCCGTGTTAAGTTTTTTTTTGCTTATGTCGAACTTTCTCCCATAGTTAAAATCTTAAGGACTGAATGACTATTCTACACAATATTTAAAACTATATATCCAATTCCGCGGCAATGCACGGGGTATCGTCTTGTATATGTAAATCATAAGCTCAAGCACCTGATCTTGCACGTTCAAATCCACTCTCTCAAAATAAACCATTATTATTTTTGACTTTGTACTTCTTTTATGTAAATAGATATTGTGATCTCAAGCGTGTACCTATTGGCAACTTAGTGTGTCAGAAAGCCAAGCTGGAGCTGCTACACAATGTCCAGCGATGTAATAAAACCCTGCTTTACGTGAATAGAAAATAAAAGAAACCATTGTAAGATTTATACAAGAATATGTAAGAAGATAATGCTTGTAAAATTGAGATCACAACGCCACTGTTATCATTTAAAAGCCTATGTGATGTAGTGCTGAACAGAGTTGGGATGAGAAGAAAATCGAAACTAAAAGGCTGAGAGCTACTCAATGATATCCTGAAGAAAACACTATATTTTGCAGTGTGTGGAAGATCCCGGGGATTGACCATGCATTTCTTTTCCTGCAGTTGCTGAGAGCACTCGATGCTTTGCATGTCAGGACTCACTAGCTTCACCCTTGTCCATGTTTTCCAATAAAAATCGCCCTCACTAATGATATGCACAAACAAGACTGCTAGAGAAACCAAGTTCCCATCTTAATTAAGCTGCACAAAAGTTCCCATCTTTATTCGCAGCCCTCTCACCCCCACCCTCATGTTTGCCAAAAAAAGTTGACATGTAAACTTCTTTCTAGATCAAATATGCAATTTTGATTTTCGTGGAATACGTACCCGTCACTTAAGCACCTTTCAGAATGAAATTTGTCACAGGAAAAAATAAATGTACTGCACTGTTTCCTCTGAAGAATACAGAGTACCTTAACATCCTTACTATAGCAGAAATTCATGTACATGCTAGGAAATAGATGCATATCCAGTTCAAAATTAACGAACTACTTAGCAAGTGGTGTTTAATTAATTCCTTTTTCAGATCTACAAGTTCCATTATAGAATTAAAAAAGAATATACATCGGTAAAAGTGAAGTCAGGTTAATTGTTACCAAAAGAATTTGACAGGTAAACAAAGCTGTAGCAATAACCTGAAATGTAAACCTGCAGGGATGCAACAAGAAACTCAAGAAGCATCCAAGTAGAAGAGGGGCGCAAGATGATGCGACTGGATCCACCTACCAGCAGCTGGTTGGGGTTGTCTAGAGATGGACAAGAAGATGCATCAAATATACGCAATAGCAGGTGACTAAGTTCAAAATTCAGACATATATGCTTAAGAAGACCAAAGAGACAAGATTGCACATTTAACACTAAATTAGCTTCATTAGGTTCATCATAACATATATTTTCATACTGTATATATTCGATGTTATAGATATCAGCATTTGTTTCTATAAAATTGGTGAAAGTTAAAAGAAGTTTGACTTAGGACAAACCTAGAACTTCAAATATTTTGGAAAGGAGGGAGTATATGCCATATGTTGTTGTATGCTATACCCGAGAGTGAGGAGCAACATGATTTTTTTCCAACCATGTAAGTTGCTGTCAGAATGCCGTATATTTTCTTGTTCATGGAATGGATGATATAGTTTGATCCTGTTCATTGGAAATTAGTGATAGAAGTGTAGTTATCTTGTTCATGGAATTGTTGACATATATTTGGCATGTTTATGATTGTATATTGTGAGTTGTGAATGCTAAAAATAGAAAAGAAATGAAGTTTAAAATTCGAATAATATTTTGTCTAACGCAGAGAGCTATACGTTTAGTTTATACTTCATATGCATATGTGACGTAACCTCACCAAGAGGTGAGCTGAGTCAGATTCTTGTCATTTAATCTCTCGAACCAACCGCCGGAATGGAATTGGTCCATTCTATTTTTCTACTCTAAGAAAACACATGAACAGAACCAACCAATTACAGCGGAATGGAACAATTCGATTCATTCCATTAGGTTCTTAAACTAAACACACCCTAAGGTTACACTCTTGGTTAATCAAACAACATAGAAAAACGGTCACAATGGTCGGTCTGTTCTTGCTAATCAAATGCCACAACTATAGCTTTGGGTACTCGCTCATACCTCAAGTTTAGATCTAGCCTAGAAGTGGAGATGAGAAGACCTGTCGTTCACGCATTTGACCCATGACCCATTATACATGGCCAAAACGAAAAAAAGAAATATTGTTCAAGACTCTAGGCACAGGTAAACGTTCCCGGTGTCTCCTTTCCATCCTTTCAGTTGTAGTTCACCTGTAAAGATGTACTCCATGTGAGAGGAAGCCCACAAAGACTTGCCGGTTGATCAGTAATGCACACACAAAGTTGTTCATGCCAAACATTACGGTAAGCAAGGATGCTTCACCCATAGTATGCCTAGTGCTCCAGGTGATGGTAAAGTGTTGGAACGAGTGAAATTGGAGGGGTTAACTAGCTCTCGACTCTAGGTTTGGCATCGAGTGAGAAGATAAATGAGTGGCTCCCCGTGGCGGCCGTGCAGCCAGCACACCGCAACTGATGCGGCCGTGCTCGATGAGGTACAAAGGAGCGCATAGGGAGGCTCAAAGTCATGATGCCCCCACTCGGCGCTCCGTCATCGCCAGTGCCAGATTGGGGGAAGAACATACATACCTCGAGTGACCAGGCGAGAGAGCAGGGTAAGCAGGATAAGTTGGCATGACTCGTATTTAGTACATATATATGGGCTTGATGTGTGAAATCAGCACAAAATAAATTTGCAAAATCTAGATTGCGGCCTATAACTGTTAGGACGATGCTAGACATCGGTCGGCTGATGCGAGTGGTCGGATGGCCTTGCAACTGGCCATTGGATCAAACGCGTCATGCACTTTTCCTCTATCTCCTACAATCTTCCTCCATGGTTGCAAGGCTATCTGACGGCTTGCGTTTGAGATTTTGCCAAAATATTAGTTGTCCGTTTCGTCTCACTTGTTGTTTTTGGTTTGACTTACAAGCCTTAGGATTCCAGTTTTGCCTCAGACCCTCGAAATCTGAGAACCATCCTTGACAACCAGTATGGAGCTAATGGCCTGTCACACCAACTGAGTCCTCAATAGAACAAGGTGGACGGGCGGCCCTAGGTCACTAGCACCCAGGGCATGGAGATATTTCTTAGCAACACATGTATATAAACATTAGCTAGGGTAGTACACCTTTCCCGTCCCTCTCTTCTATTTCCTCTAGGAATATCATACGTTCTAAATTATCTTGGTGTAGCAAAAATCGATGCGCATGTTAGCAACCAAATAGGAAAAAAGATACTTGATCAACAACTCGAGTTTTATCTGTTTTTCAGATCTGAAAAGTGTCATGATAGAATCCAAAAGGAAGTCCCCCTAAAAAAATCCAGAAGGAAGTATACGAACTGTAAAATTGAAGGCTTTTTTAGTGCAAAGGGCTGGATCACTGACCTTGTAGATCTCTTTGGGGATCCCGCTAGTTACTGGAGGAACATCCAAGTAGACAAGAGGAGAGGCGAACAACGATTAGAATGGATCAGTTTGGGGTTGCATAGATAGAAAGGAGGAGATGTTGGTTTCATACATAGAAATGAGGAGAGGTGCAAGACGAGACGTGAAGTATGGATGAGATCTATAGACATCCACTATAAATTAATATTGTCAGATTATGGTGATGCACGTGATGGCTGACAGATCCCGCCTAGGTAACAACGGTAGTCTCGGTGTTGCTGAAAGTTTCAAGCAGATCTCGAGACGAAAAAGTGGAAAAGACGACATGAACAGAATAGCTAAATTTTAAGACAAATGCATG